>BMAC01000535.1:324687-364340 GCA_014905375.1 Phtheirospermum japonicum | reverse complement strand
ACTAAATTGGACCCTAATTATTGATTATTCCTAAATTGAACCCTAATTAATTGATTATTCCTAAATTGAACTCCTAATTAAGTAATAATTACTAAATTGAACCCTAATTATGTAATTATTACTAAATTGAACCCTAATTATGTAATTATTACTAAATTGAACCCCTAACTTATGTGATTATTCCTAAATAATAATTACATAATTAGGGTCCAATTTAGTAATAATTACATAATTAGGGTTCAATTTTGGAATAATCAATTAATTAGGGTCCAATTTAGTAATAATTACATAATTAGGGTTCAAATTAGGAATAATCAATTAATTAGGGGCCATTTTAGTAATTATTACATAATTAGGGTGCAATTTAGTAATAATTACATAATTATGTTTCAATTTAGGAATAAACAATTAATTAGAGTCCAATTTAGAAATAATCAATTAATCAGGGGTCAATTTAGTAATAAATAAGCTTGTGTAGATTCTGGAGTATACTTGTCTGTAAAGAGCGCACATAGCACCCGTACAGAGATTATCCTCCTCAAACGCCCTCCCCATGTCGGCTACAAACATCTATAATTCGGCAGTAGATACAGTCGATGAAGACGTCTGTTTTTAGTGACCATGCTAGAAAGGAGTCGGTTGATTTTTGGAGCAGACATGGTGAGGGTGGTCGAGGAAAGCGATGACCTGTATTCGAGTGTTGTGTGGCTCTTTATAGACAATGTGTCTACTTCAGAATCTACCTAGCTAGAAGCAATCTTGTATTAGGGTTTATCATTAGATTATTAGGGGTTGCTTTCAAATTTAGGGTTTATTCACCCATTATATTGTATATATATTGTTCATGCATGGGAGGCCGTGGTGATCGGCCGGGATTTAAAAGAAATTGTATATATATTGTTCATGCATGGGAGGCCGTGGTGATCGGCCGGGATTTAAAAAAATTTATATATATATTGTTCATGCATGGGAGGCCATGATGATCGGTCGGGGTTTAATTTTGTTTATATATATTATTGTCATTGGTGTTGTTGGTTGTATACCGTCGATTGTTGACGTAGGTTACGGCACCGGCCGAGAGGTGTTGTCCCTCAAATAACGGGTTTTCAAAGTTTTTTTCTAAAAACGTGATAGGGTGTCACGTGGTTTTATTTATGTTTTCAAAATATTTTTCAAAAATGTGACGGTGGTAATTGCTTATTTGGAACCTTGACGAAGTGACGCAATTTATATATATCACTTGTTTGAGAATTAATATCAAATAGAAAAATTTGAAACTAATTTTCGAATTATTCCAATATGCCTTTGACCCGTTTGATATTTAGTATCAAATATAGAATTTGATACTAAATTTCGAATTGTCCCATTTTTGGACAGTTTGAGAATGTTACTTGTAGTATGGTTATCTTGTGTGTATGTTTTTTTTTAGTTTTGAAATTTCGGTTTCTGCATCTCTCTAATTGTTCTCGTGTGCACTGAAATATACGTGCACTACGAGAACTGGGGGGAGATGCTGCCGAAATTTTGAATCTCAGAAAATTGCATATGTTAAGATAATACATACTACTAAAATGTCACGTTTTTTAAAGAGTTAGAAGCCTTACCAATTATAACTCGAATTCCCCATTCTTCTCGTAATGCTGCCGAAATTTTACCACCTTCTTTAATTCTAGAACACGCTTAACACTCAGAAATCTTAGGATGGTAAATGATCGTAGTTGGATATACAAACGAAATATTTTCGGATTTCTAGATTACGCTTAAGACTCAAAAATCTGACAATCGTGAATGTTAGGATGAGTTCCGATCGTAGTTGGATGTACGAGCGAATCGAAGACGGCTATTTATCCTGAAAATTCACGGATGGACTTGAGAGTTTTATTAAATTTGCGCAAGAGAATTCCGCTCACAAGGACAGACAGAGACTGAAATGTCCTTGTAATCATAGCAGATGTAGGAATAGAATCTACCTGGTCGTCGATGAGATTAAGTACCACCTGGCAAAATATGGGTTCGTGCCGAATTACTATAGATGGATTTACCACGGAGAAACCTGACTCGCACCTCTGGACATCATCAGGATTTTCATTCTGGAGGACCCTCTTACATCCCTTCTGAAGAATTATCAAACGTGTGCATTAATATGGTTCAAGATGCAGCTGGTCCCGATTTTGACGTGGTGGCCAATGCGGAAGAGTCGCCGAACGCTGAGGCTCAAAAATTTTACGACATGTTAAAAGCTGGAAATCAGCCATTGTATCCGGGGTGCGAAGCACATACTCAGTTGTCATTAGTTTCCCGTCTCATGAATTTGAAATCAGAGAGTCACATGTCTCAAAAGTGTTATGATCAATTGTGTGAATTAATCAAGGAGATTGTACCGAAAGATAATATCGTACCCGATAACTTCTACAACAATAAGAAGTTGTTAAGGGGTATGGGCTTACCGGTCGAGAAGATAGACTGATACAAGAATAATTGTATGATCTACTGGGGAGACGATTCTGATTTGACAAGTTACAAATTCTGCAATGAACCTCGGTTTAAACCTATTCCGCATGGAAAAAAAAATGACAGAAGGCTCGTGTCGCGTACAAGAAGATGTACTATTTTCTATTAACTCCTCGTCTGCAGAGGTTGTACGCATCTAATGCCACAACGAAAGATATGAGATGACATGCTGAACACGTGGTTGAAGACAATGTTATGCGCCATCCATCCGACTCAGAAGTTTGGAAACATTTCAACGACACTAATCCAAGCTTTGCGGCTGAAAGTCGAAACGTGAGATTGGGTCTTTGTACAGATGATTTTCAACCATTTGGAATCTTTGGAGCACAATACTCATCGTGGCCCATCATAGTCACACCCTACAACTTGCCTCCTTGGATATGCATGAAAGAACAGTTCATGTTTCTGAGCGTTCTTGTACCAGGGCCAAAGAATCCAAAAGACAAACTTGATGTGTTTCTGCAACCCCTAATCCATGAATTGAATCAGTTGTGGACGGTTGGGGCTCCCTCGTACGATATATCTGAGAAACAGACTTTTCAATTGCGAGCAGCCCTTATGTGGACAATCAGCGATTTCCCTGCATATTCTATGTTGTCCGGATGGAGTACGGCCAGTCAAAAAGCTTGTACTTACTTTATGGAATGGTCGGACGCCTTCACTCTTAAGTGCAGTGGGAAGTAATCGTATTTCGACAATCACCGAAAATTCCTTGAGCATGATCACCGTTTTCGAAAAGATAAATGACTATTTAGAAAAAGAAGATCTGTCGAGACTCCACCGCCAGAAGTGCGCTTAGGGATAGAAATTTTGGCAGAAATAGAAAGATTGGGGCTTCTGAAAGTCACTGAACTGGATGCAGCACGAGTTAACGCGCAAATATCCCAAACGTCTGGTTGGAGAAAACGAAGCATTTTCTGGGATCTGCCATATTGGAGGACAAATCTAATTCGTCACAATTTAGATGTTATGCACATCGAAAAGAATGTGTTTGACAATGTTTTCAATACAGTGATGAATATCAAAGGGAAGACCAAGGACACGTGTAAATCTAGGGAATAGTTGAATGAGTATTGTAATCACCCAGAGTTGGCACCAGATGGTTCAGGAAAGTGTCCTAAAGCCTGTTACACACTTGACAAGCCGTCGAAAGCTGCCGTTTGCGATTGGGTGAAATCTCTTCAATTTCTAGATGGGTACGCATCAAATTTGGGGCGTTGCGTCGACAAGAAGGAGTCTCGTCTGATCAGGATGAAGAGTAATGATTGTCATGTATTCATGCAGAGGTTGATACTAATAGCCTTTCGTGAGCTGCTTCCTCCGAACGTGTGGAAGGCTCTAACCGARTTGAGTTTGTTTTTCAAAGACCTCACATCAACAGTCATTCGCACCGAAGATATGAGTCGACTCGAGCGTGACATTCTGTTAATATTGTGCCAAATTGAACTGATCTTCCCTCCAAGTTTTTTTGACTCGATGGAGCATCTTCCCATTTATCTTGCGTATGAGCGAGAATTGCTGGCCCAGTACAGTATAGATGGATGTACCCGTTCGAGAGGTATCTTCGCAAACTAAAGAAAAGCGTGAAAAATAAGGCGAGTGTCGAAGGGTCGATAGCAAACGCATATCTGGTCGACGAGGCTTCAAATTTTAGTTCGTACTATTTTGAAGATCACGTTTCTACTAAAATAACAAATATGCCTAGAAATGATGACGGTCTGAATTGTGTCGATGACGGTGATGAAATTCCTTCGATGTTTAAAAAATGTGGAGAGACGTTTGGTACAAAGGGAAAAAGATTTCTAAGCGAAAAAGAATACAACGCTGCAAGGATCTACATGTTGCTAAATTGTGTGGAGGTCGAAGAATATGTTAGGTATGAATATTCATTCTAATTTATATTGTCAATTTATACATATATATAAATGTACTAATAATTTTTTCCTGAATTGTGTAATGTTATATGTAGTATTTACACGAAGAGCATTCAACGTCTCCACCCAAACATTAATGAAGATCGGATCAACGAACAATTAGAAAATGAATTTGCCAATTGGTTCAAATATTATGTAAGACGTTCGATACCGAGATGCATATCATATAATTATGGTATATATTTATATAATATATTTCCAAAATTAAAAATAATTTGTCAATTTCATAGGCTAGAGATCGTTCGAACAATGTGATCGATGAGAACATTAGGAGTCTAGCTGAGGGTCCATCAAGATGTGTGAAAATGTATACCGGATGTAAGATAAATGGTTATATATTTCACACATTGGAGCACGGATCTAACAAAGCAACATCGAGCAGTAGAGTATGTATTAAAGGGTCAACTATTGGGGCCACCGAATATGATTATTACGGTCGTCTCATAGAAATTTTGCAGCTCGAATACACCGGCCGAATGAAGAAAAACACACTATTGTTCAATTGTGAATGGTTCGATCCAACAAGTGCAGGCACAAAAGTCTATCCAAATTATAAGATTGTCGATATCAATCATAAGCGTAGGTTCAATCGATATGAACCTTCTGTACTTGCTTCCCAAGGTGCACAAGTATACTACTGTGCATACCCAAGTTTGAGACGGGACAAATTGGACTGGTGGGCAACGTGTAAAATGAAGGCGAGATCAAATTTTGAGTTTATCGAGCCTCTACCAGAAGAATCATTTCAAGAGGAAGCTATAGATACACGCAGTCCAATTCAACTCGACGATGTCGATTTTTAGTTGCACGACCTCAATGATAATTACGTGGAGGAACTTGGTAATAACGAGACAAATGATGACACAGAAAAAGAGTTACATACCGATCAAGATACAGATCAAGATGAGTTTGATGATACATTTAATAACGAAAGTGATTAGTTTGGTTGAAATATATGTTATTTATTCTTATTGTAAAACACACTTTTTTTATAACTACTTTTTATAATTTGGATTTATTAATATGTTTGTTGTCTAATATATACTGGTATTATGAAAAATACTCGTATTATTATCTAATAATTTTATCAGATGTCGTTGCGTCGAGGATTCGGTAGCGTAGGTCGATCAGATATGGGATCGGCTAATCGTTTATCTGATTTCGACACCGACTACATGGGTCTCGGTAGTGATCATCCGCCGACGCAGAACCCGATGCAGACGCCGACGTCGCATACACCATCACAAACCCCGTCCGACGCGGGTACATCACAGACCCGATGATAGTTGGTCGCACCGCAGAGGGGTATGGTTCAGGTTTATATTGCAGGGGCGAAGTAAGTAAATTAATGATTTTAAAATTATAATTATCATTATGATTAAATTTTATTCGTCAAAAAATAAACACAATTGAATACAGGCTGCACAGCATAGGGGGGAGGGTGTCCACTATACTCCGTACGATCTTTGAGAGGGATCTCCATCCCACCGGGTGGTGCTATAAATCGGTCCCTAAGGAGACTAAGGCGTTCTAGTGGGAGATGTTTAAGGTAATTATTATTTTGTGTCCAAATTTGTTAGTATTTACCGTAAAAACACAATCATATGTTTCAATTGAATTAAAATTATTGTTTTATTTTGCAGGAGGTTTGTTATTGGGACCCGGAGGAGTATAATGAGAAAGACATACGGAAGGTATTTTTTTCGAAGATCGGGGACCTTTACGGGAAGAAGCTTAACGAGTATAAGCAGCATATTGCCTCCCATGGTGGTGGTCTGCCGGAGTGCCTGACCGAGGAGGTTCTGAGGTAAACGATTTTGTTATGTGTTTTCTTATTAAATTAGAATTTTTTATTTATAGCATATAAATTATATCGTACCTTATATATCATCCATTTCAACTAGCGCTTAGAAGGTTGAGTGGGATAAGCCCGAGAACAAGGCCAAATCCGAGCAGTGCAGCAAGAACAGGAGGAGCGAGCCTGCTGGGCCGGGGACCGGGATGTCGAATCACACGGGGGGTGCTAGATCTACTATCGACCATGATTTGGATATAGTAAGTGATTTTAGAATATAATAATATAATATTTATTGTTTAATTTTAATGTTAATTATTTGAAAGTTCTATTTGAATACAGGAGCAGGAGACGGGTGCGCCGGCTACGTACTACGATCTTTATAAATGTACGCACCAAAAGAAAGACGGCGCATGGGTCGATAGGAGATCTACTAATATTAATGTGAGTCTCTTTCTTATTTTTAACTTATTCTTTGATTTTAACGTAAAATTTCAATAACGAATTGTATTTCAGGAGGAGTACGAGCGACATCTGACCCAGGAACAGGAACGCGAATCTTCCCAAGAGGAGAGTAACGAGGTTGACCAGGACCAGGACTAGGTTTTCCTCAGCGTCGCCGGGTTGAGCAAGGGACGGCTTTACGGCACCGACACGTATGGGAAGATGGTGGCTGCTACGAAGGGTTTATTGAAGGGCGGCTCTTCCACCTCCTCCCAGGCTGATAGGAGCCACATGAGAGAGCTCGAGGCGCAGGTCGAGGCTCAGAGGGTGCAGCTCGAGGCGTTGCAGCAGCAGGCAGACGAGGAAAGGCGACAACGTGCGGAGGAGCAGCGACAACGTGTGGAGGAGCAGCGACAACGTGCGGAGGAGCGCCGGCAGCAGGAGGAATTTCAGACGCGGATGGATGCCTAGATGGCATAGATGACTGAGATGTATGCTCGTTTCCAGCAGCATTTGCCCCCTCCCCATCAGCAGCAGTACCCCCTCCCCATCCATAGAACATTTATACGGTTCATAAAAACTTTGTTACTGTGTCGATCGAACGCATGTAATTATTCTTAAATCTTCAAATATTTTTTTTATAATAATTGGTTTGTTTATTTGTCTTTTCTTTAATTACTTTTTTCAAATTTTTGGGAATTTTAATAATTGAACAGGAATTAAAATTAAAACTAAAAATTAAAAATTAATTAAAAAAAATTTAAAACCGAGGGAAAAATCCCTCGGTAATCCCTCGGAATAGCAAAATCCGAGGGACAACAAATCCCTCGGTTTTCCGAGGAAACAATATTCCCTCGGATTTTTGCTATTTCCGAGGGAAAAAAGATCCCTCGGAATTCCGAGGGAAAAGTTTTCCCTCAAAATAGCAAAAATCCGAGGTAAACATTCCCTCAGATTTCCCTCGGAATTCCGAGGGATTGCACGAAATGTTTCCGAGGGAAAATATCCCTCGGAATTCCCTCGGTTTCATATTTCCAAGGGAAATGTTCCCTCGGAACAAAATTCCGAGGAGTGTTTTTCCGAGGGGAATTTTCCCTCAGTTTGCCCAAAACCAAGGGATTTTTCCTTAAAACTGAGGGAAAAGTCCCTCGAAAATTGCGATTTTTTTTGTCAGGTACGTCTGTCTGTCTACTAATTATTCCAAGATTCGTGAATCTTTGTACATTTCCAAAACAGAGCCCAAGCGTGTGGAGGATGCTATGAAGGATGAGTTATGGATAAAATCAATGCAAGAAGAGCTGGACCAATTTGCCAAAAATGATGCCTGGGATTTAGTTCCACGACCGGAAAATTCTCATGTGACTGGGACAAAGTGGATCTTTCAGAACAAAACTGATGAGGTAGGCAACATTATGAGGAACAAAGCTCGGCTGGTTGCACAAAGGCACACACAAATTCAAGGAATTGACTTTGATGAGACCATTGCCCCTGTTGCTCGCATTGAGTCGGTAAGACTTTTACTCGTTGTTGCTTGTTATATGAAGATATCATTGCATCAAATGGACATAAAGAGTGCATTTTTATATGGAGTTTTGAGTGAAAAGGTCTATGTTGAGCAACCTAAAGGATTTGTAGATCCCCCAAAACACAACTTTGTTTTAAAACTGAAGAAAGCTTTAAATGGTTTAAAAAAATCTCCTCGAGCTTGATATGAAAGGTTGACTCAACATTTGCTCTATTTGAGCTTTAGACGAGGAGAAGTTGACAAAACCTTGTTTCTCCTTAAATCCAATAAGCACATCTTAATCGTCCAGATTTATGTAGATGATATTATTCTTGGATCCACTAACGAGTAGATGGTCAAGGAGTTTATCACTCGAATGTCCGATACATTTGAGATGAGCAT
The DNA here is from genome assembly GCA_014905375.1 of Phtheirospermum japonicum. Lineage (NCBI taxonomy): Eukaryota > Viridiplantae > Streptophyta > Magnoliopsida > Lamiales > Orobanchaceae > Phtheirospermum > Phtheirospermum japonicum. The sequence goes on along the minus strand of BMAC01000535.1, from coordinate 355,750 downwards.
GGAAGGTAATCTATTTTACTTTCTCGGTCTTCAAATCAAACAGCTTGATGATGGTATTTTCCTTTGCCAGGCCAAATATGCGAAGAACTTAGTCAAAAAGTTTGGGTTAGAAAGTTAAACTCATAAGAAAACACCACTGGGGAAAACTGTAAAGCTGACGACAGATGATGTTGGTAAAGGTGTTGATAACACCATGTACAGAAGCATAATAGGGAGTCTGTTGTACTTGACAGCAAGTAGACCTGATATTATGTATAGTGTGTGCTTGTGTGCTAGATATCAGTCTAATCCAAAGGAGTCACACTTAAAAGCCGTTAAAAGAATCATTAGGTACATTGCTGGTACAACAGAACTAGGTGTGTGGTATACAAAAGATACTAGTACTGAACTTGTAGGGTATACTGATTCTGACTGGGCTAGGGATGTGGTAGATAGAAAGTGTACTACAGGGGGCTGTTTTTTCTTGGGTAACAATCTAATCTCTTTGTATAGCAAAAAACAGAACTGTATTTCTCTTTCTACAGCTGAAGCCGAGTACATTGCAGCTGGAAGTGTGTGTACACAATTGTTGTGGATGAACCAGATGATAGAGGACTACGGTCAGCACAGTAACGTTTTGACTGTGCTTTGTGACAGTTCCAGCACCATTGACATCTCGAAAATCAAGTCCAGCATTTTCGAATCAAACACATTGGCATAAGGTACCACTTTATTTGAGACTTGGTTGAGAGGAAGATAGTTAGCCTTGAGCATATAGGAACAGACAATTAGCTTTCTGACATCTTCGCAAAGGCATTAGATTTCGAGACCTTCTCTCGTTTGATAAGAGATCTCGGTATGTGCATTGTCTAAGCCAATGTTGGTTTGTGATGTTGTGACACACCATATCAACATCAGTCACAACATCTGTACAATTTTGCATGCATTTTTAATTTTCTTTTCATACATAATTCAAATGCATTGAGTCTGATTGAAAGTGAGATAAGGTCTAGTGTTGCAATAAAAGTGATGACAAAAAAAAAAAAGATTAACCTCTTCAATTAGGTAATTGTGGAGCCTACCCGCAGAAACTGATTTTCTCCCACTTCCAAAAACAAAAGGTGTTAACAGCAATTGCTGAAGATAAGCTATTTTACTTTAGATCCCTAAAAGTATGAAGAAAAGCTGAATACAAATTGATCCACTCTTTAAATTTCACCTTCTTGAGCGATTTTGACGTTGTCATTAACTTGGGTTAAGGGTTAAGTTTCCATTGACTTCGCCTGAGGCAATATTGGTTCATAATGTTATCAGTAATAAAAAGAAACACTGATCAAAGTCACTAAAACCATAATGTGAATAATTTTAACATTTAGGTCATGAATCTCAGGCATCCAATAGGACATTCATACTTTGCGAAGATGCCTACTTGCTGTGCGAACTGTTGCTTGTGTCTTTTGTCTATCTTGAATTCTCTTAATTATGCTTTGAATCTAGCTAACTGAGTGTTTCAGTGGAGTTGTATTCGGACGGCTGGACAGTAATAACGAGCTTAATTTGGAGAGTGAAAATCTATATTGCACAAGATAAATACTACTGGGCTGATGGTTCAATTAATCCATCTCTCTATTTCGGCCGATTTTGTATTAAGAATTGTGCAATTGTTTTTTAAAAATAGGGAGATAATGATTGTAGTGGGTTTTGATCATGTATCCTATATTAAGGGGGAGTGGTTTTGTTTTAAAAAGGGAAATAAAATCAGGTTATATGCTCAAAACCCGTTGGAAGGTAAAATTAGGGCTTTCCCCTTTTTATTTTCTATTTTTCTCTCTCCTTGGCAACAGTCATTTTTTGGGAAGCTTAAATACCTGAATCTTTTAACCGTTTGATCATTAACCATCTACAAATTGAACTCTCCAGCTCCCTTACTTCTCTCTAATTATCTCAATTTCTTGTTGCTCTTGTACTTTTGAGAAATTTGCAGGATGTCGAACTCGCCCCCGTCCTCATCTGTTCCTGAGTTGCCGGCAGAGTTCCGTCGCTCCGGCGAACAGGTTCCTGCGCCTTATCCCAAAGTTGGTGGCCTGGACATAAGCGAAGAAATCGGTGGTGGTTCCTCTTCTAACCCACCACCGGTAAAAACATCACCACCGCCCTCGCCGCCACATGATTCTCACGATGTTGTTTCAGCTCCGCCACCGATTGACGCAGTACCTGAAGCCCAGGTGTTCCCAGTTCAGCCCGAGAATGAAATCGATGTCGACAATCCCCTAAATTTGGCATTTGTTGCAGAAACGTTTAACCGAATGGGGAACCCTAAAATGAAAAGGTCTCGGCAGTTGAACAACATACCTCCCGACGTCGTGCCGCCTACAGTACCGAAGAGCCGAGCAGGGCCATGCCGCAATGTGCCCATTGAGCACATGAACCTCGCGGAGGATGTCACATTGATGTTGGACCCTGATGATGATGATTATGATCCTGCAGCTCTAGTTAAAGGGTCCGTGCTGCCGTTTGCTTCAGCTTTGAGTCTGACGAAGAAGACGATGCCTCGCCAGAAGCAGACTGTCAAATTGGTCGATAGGAAAATCACCTCGGCTTCATTCAAGGTTTCCCTAGGTTCAACTGCGAGTGAATACTCGTCCCCTCCTTATACTATTTTGGACTTTTTCTCTGGTGAAGTGACGAGTTCATCTCGGCCGATTGCCGATGATCCCCTTCCATCTCCTATCCGTGAGACACAACCCAAGTTCGATCCTGATCTTTTTGAGTACTCCCCTGACTCATCCTTTGATATACCTCTTCGGGATATTCGTACTGCCTTCAAGAAGAAAAATAAGGTTGTTCAGGAGGACGATGTTTCTCCTCATGTTGGTTCCCCCATACCAACATCACATCATTCCCCGTCTGTTTCGTCCTCCAGTACTGCCTTTGTTCCGATTGCTTCTCGTGCTCCCACGCCGACTTCTTCAGACGCCTCTGCTCATTCCCAGTCCTCCACGGGTACTCCTTCTCGGACCCCTGAGCTTGAGGATATGGTGCCATTTTCGGAGAAGTCTCTAACTGCCGAGGCTGCAGAGTTATTAGATACATACCGAACCCGACACATGATCACTGAGCGCAGAGTTCCAGTTGAGCTGTTTGAGCGACAAAACATTATTGCCTACCTCCAGTATAAAGGTATGTATTCCAAAGTTTCCACTGCAATGCCTTTTGTTCGTGATATAGTCGTGGACTTTTATGCCAATCTGTTGCTCTCCATTGTTGATCTAAATTCTGTGAACTTTGGCAAAGTATTTGTGCGTGGAAAAGTGTTTAGTTTTACCCCTGATCTGATTGATGAGTTATTTGGGAATGAACCGTATCGGGGTGATTCTACTGTGGATGATATGGATGAGGTTATTTCGTTCTTGTCTGGCGGTATGGTGCATACATAGTTTGAACAGTTGCCGAGCACTCGGCTTTCTTCTCTACATTATATTTTGCACAAGGTGGCCATTTGCAACTGGGTTCCCTCCAAGAATACTACGTGTGTTACATGGCCTCAGGCCCAGTTTTTGTACAGTCTTGGCAGGGGAATCAAGTTCAGTTTCGGGCAGCATGTGTTTGATATTGTCACAAAGTTTGCCACCACCAGGTCCGCCGCATCGTTGTGCTTTCCCTCTTTGATCTTCAGCCTGCTTGAGAATCAGGGTTTGGCGCTTCACACTTATGATGTCCTTACTGGGGAAGCTGACTGGTTTGCTTTACGGGGCCAGCATATTACTGGTGCCAAGGTTATTGATCTTCCTTGGCAGGCACCTTTCCAGGCCAATGTTGCTAGTGGTGTTGGGATCGGCGTTCCCAACATTGGTCCCAACATGGTCCCCATTTCTGCGCAGGTTCTTAAGGTGCATGTGGCTTGGATTGATGCGCAGATGACCCAGCTGAAGGCACTTCGTGGTTCGCTTATGGAGGCCCTTTTGCCTTCTGGTCAAATGCTGATGCTGATGATGCTGATGCGGTTGCTGTCGGAGCCTTGGCGAGTCTTGCTCGGGATAAGCGAAGGAAGAGGATCCTCTCTCGACATAAGGCCTTAAGAAAAATGAAGAGAATGCAGGAGAAGAAGAGGCGAATGGATACGGGTGAAGGAACTTCGACATCCCCTCGCCATTCAAAGAGGGTTCGAAGTCAATAAGTTCCTTTTATTCTGTTTTGTTTTGATAAGTGGTAAAGTGATCATTGATTGATCAATGTTGGTTTGTAATGTTGAGTTGATGACTTAATAACATTGGGTGATTATTTAGGGGGAGTTTACTAACTTAGGGGGAGTTAGTTGTTTTTGTTTGAACTTGTTTTTGAGTCTTAGTATTTTGTCCAGAACGGTAAAAGGGGGAGATTGTTGATGAATTTATTCTTGGCAATAATTCTTTTTTTGTTATTTGCCTTTCTTGGGCTCAAAATAAGTTAGGGAACCAGATTTAGAACTTTATTTGTTTACCAGTTGATGTACAATACTTTATTTAGTTTCCTATATTGTGTTTAGGATTTTGATGGGGCATGAATAGGTTAGACCAGGATTGGGATAGAACTAGACCAAGATAGCCATGCAAGGGAGATCAAGGCAGTTTAAGCCTTGGTAAGGTCTAACCTGTCTTTTCTTGAAAACATAATGAATCAGAAGAGGGATCACCTCTGCCTAGGAATTGTACCGAGCTGGACAGAATTGCAGATAGTAAAGAGGGGAGCAGGCCCAGGGGAGACCTGGCTTCCTTACCCCCATTGAGGAGACAAGTGGGACCACTTGTCAGAGTTTGTTGCCTTAACGGTTCATGATCCGCGACCCTTGTTTTCGAGATCTCTGAAGGGGTCCCCACTGGGAAAAGCTATAAATATCTTAGCCCCAAAGCTGAGAGAGGTATGTCATTCTTTGTGCATTCCCTTTTTGCTTGCTAAGAGAAACCTTATGCGCCTTACTGACTTAAGCATCGGAGAGGTTTCCACCGGAAAACCACCGGTAGTCCTTTCTAACGTATTTTGGTGTGCAGATCAAAAGGGTGTTCAAGGTTCCAGGCGTTGTTCTTGACACTGGTCATATTTTGGGTCGAAACAATTGGCGCCGTCTGTGGGAAATCGATCAAGCTAAGACGTGAGGGTTTCTTTTTGTTCTATGGCTTCAGACGGTTTACGACGAAACTTAGTGGGAGAGCTCGGTGGAACCCCCAGTTCCGCTGCGCCGTGGGGTATGCCCAGGTCGGCAGAAATGTCAGTGATGGGGCCAGAAGGGACCGCACCGTCGGCAGCGGCCGTGCCGGGCGCTACGCCATGCTACGCCACCCCCACTTGGTAGATCTGTGCCAACTAATGGTGGTTCATTCAATGAATCCTTCCTCATGCAGCTCTCGGAGCTCATTGGCAAAGCTGTGGAGACGGCGGTGGAAAAGGAGTTTGCGGAGATGTCAACGCCGCCATCCAACACACCACCGGCAAGAAATGTCCCGGTGGCAGAAACTGAACCACTACGAGGCCAGCGCACAGATCGGACTCCTTTGCAGGACAGAGAGGAACACTTCTCTACTTCTGATAATGAGACATCCAGCCAGGCTCGTCCAGGCCTTGTCGAGCAGATGTAGAGCCTCCAAAAAGAAGTTCGGGATTTCAGGAAGAAGATGACGGGCACGGGCGCGGTTCCGGCGCGGCGAGGCACTCCATTTACGGAGGAGGTCATGCGCGATGACGTGCTAGCTTCTTATCGATCCTTAGGCTTCGATTACAACGGGACGACGGATCCGGTGGACCATCTCAGTTGCTTTGAGATAGCAGCTGCGTTACACAAATTCTCCGATTTCGTCATGTGCCGGGTCTTCCCGATGACTTTCACCAAGTCGGCACAGCTCTGGTTTAGCCAGCTGCCACCTTGATCCATTAGTAATTTCAATGAATTCAGCTCGGCCTTTCTGCACCAGTTTACGAGCTGCAGGAAATACCAGAACATGTTGCTTGAGCTGTTTATCTTAAAACAGAAGGAAGGTGAGAGCCTGCGCACTTATATCAATCGCTTCACTACCGCAAGACTTGAGGTGGCGTCTGCGTCCGAAGAGCTGTTGGTGAATGCTCTGGCACAAGGCCTCCGGAGGGGCGGGTTTTTCCAATCGCTGGTTGTGAAGCCAGCTTTGAAATTTTGAGAGCTCTTGGAGAGAGCTGAGAAGTACATTCATCTGGAGGAGGCTTTGAAAATCAAATATGAAGGAGAGAAGAAGCGGGAAAGGTATGATAGAGAAGACAGGGCAGCAGTGAAAAAGCCCAGGCCAGATCTGTCCGTGGGGAGACCTCGTTTCGAAAGGTATACCCCTCTGGCAACTCCGCAGGGTGAAATTCTACAGGCAATAGAGAGACACCCATAGCTGAAGTGGCCTAAGACCTACTCACAGAAACCCAAGAAGGAAAGGTCTGATCCATTTTGCCGCTTCCATAATGAGTATGGGCATGATACTGACCAGTGCACTCATTTGAAAGATGAACTGGAGACAATGGTTCAGGCGGGGCACCTGAAAGAATATGTTCGTATGAGAAAAGAGGAAGCCAGATCTGGTCGCGGCGGCTTTGATCGACCCCAGCAGGACAAAAGAAATCAAGATAGAGGTCGTACTGAATGAAGACGTACTGATCAGGCCCAGGTCATTCATGGAGAAATTCAGATGATAACTGGTGGAGAGTTGGAGGAGCATTCTAAACAGACGCAGCACAGCTATGTTAGAGCTGCGAGAGACTTAGTCCGAAAATCACGAGAAGTGGGGAAAATGACATCTTGGCCCCTCACATGGATGCCTTAGTTATAACGGCTACCATTGAAAATTATAATGTGAGGCAAATTTTTGTGGACACAGGAAGTTCTGCTGACATTTTATTTTACGAGTATTTTCAAAAGTTGAAGCTGGATGTCGAGTTGGAAGAGGTGACCACCTTTTTGGTCGGGTTTGCAGGAGGAGCCCTAAAGCCTTTAGGAGCGGTCAGGCTCCTCGTAAGATTGGGCGAAGAGCCATACAGGGTCACTAGAATGGTACGTTTTTTAGTAGTGGATGCGCCATCCTCTTATTATATTATTCTTGGCCGACCATCCTTGAGCCGGTTCCAAGCCATGATATCGGTTTTTCACATGAAAATGAAATTTCCGGCGGAGGATGGAACAGGCGAGGTACGGGGTGATCAATATGCGTCACGACAGACGTATGTTGAATGTGTCAGAAGAAATAATGAGGAGGAAAGACAGAACAAGAGGGCTCAGGTGGAGCAACCAAGGACAGACCTGGCTCGAAGAGAGGAAGGGCTAATGTTAGTTGAGGTGGTCCCGGGGGATGAAAGCCGAGTCCTCCGCATAGGAACGACTCTGAGCCCAGAGGTCTTAATAGATCTGGTATCCTTGTTAAGAGAGAGTGCGGATATTATTGCTTGGTCCCCCCAAGACCTGGTGGGGATCGATCTGGATGTAACCGAGCATCGCCTTACACCAGTCCGGAAGCAAAGCCGGTCAAGCAGTAGAAACGCAATTTTGGGCAAGAAAAGGAGGCCATCATAGAGGCAGAGGTGGATAAGCTCTTGAAAGCCGGGCACATCCAGGAGATACAATTTCTGGAATGGCTTTCCAATACAGTTCTGGTTTCAAAGACAGACGACTGGCGGATGTGCATAGATTTCCATGACCTCAATAAAGCCTGCCCAAAAGATCACTATCCATTGCCAAGTATAGATCAGCTGGTCGATTCTACTTCAGGCTGTGAGCTATTGAGCATGATGGACACCTCACAGGGCTACCACCAGATACGTTTGGCTAAAGAAGATTAAAAGCGGGTTAGATTTATAACCCCAAAGGGAACATATTGTTATGTGGTCATGCCATTCGGGCTCAAAAATGCCGGAGCCACATAGCAGAGATTGGTGGACAAGATGTTCAAAGACCAGCTGGGGAGAAATATGGAGGTCTATGTGGATGATATGTTAGTGAAAAGTGTAAGGGCGAGCTCGCATGTGAAGGATCTGAGGGAGACCTTCGATACCTTAAGAAAATACAGGATGAAGCTCAACCCCAAGAAATGCATGTTTGGGGTAAGAGTTGGAAAATTCCTGGGATATATGGTAACAGAGAAGGGTATCAAAGCAAATCCTGAGAAGGTTAGAGCGATTATGGACATGAAAGCGCCAAATAATGTTAAGGAAATGCAATGCTTGGCAGGACGGATCAACGCCTTGAGCCGGTTTGTCTCGCGCTCGGCTGAAAAGAGCCTGCCAGTTTTCTAGGCCTTGCGCAAGAAAGCAAAATTTCAATGGAGTGATAAGTGTGAGGAAGCGTTCAGATTGTTAAAAGAGCACCTGTCCAGCATGACTTTGCTTACAAAGCCTGTCTAGGGGGAGCCCCTAATCTTGTACCTATCTGTGGGGCAGCAGGCAGTCAGCTCTATTTTGCTTAGGGAAGAGGGCAAAGTGCAGCGGCCGGTTTATTACTGGAGTAAGGTCTTGCATGATGCAGAGGTGAGGTGTGTGGAAATAGAACGAGAAATGTTAGCCCTAGTTGGCACGGCTCGCAAGCTGCGTCCTTACTTTCTCTCTCACAGCATAGTTGTGCGAACTAATCTTCTACTAAAGGCCGGTAATGGACAAACCAGAGGCGTCAGGAAGGTTGGTCAAGTGGATTATCGAGCTTAGCGAATTTGATATCATATTTGAGGCTAGGACAGCATTCAAGGCTCAGGATCTGGCGGATTTCATACAAGAAATGACCAGCTCTTCTGAGGACAAGCAGGAATGGACGATCTTCACGGATGGCTCTGTAAGTAATCAAGGCTGCGAGGTTGGAATCGTCTTGATAGACCCGGCAGGTGTGTCCACTGAGTATGCCGTACGTTTGAATTACACATTTTCTAATAATGCTGCTGAGTATGAGGCCCTTTTGAGAGGCATTCAAATGGCAAAAGATCTGGGTGCAGAACAGGTGTGCGCTAAGGTGGATTCCCAGCTCGTCTGCAAGCAAATAAGTGGAGAATTTGAGACGAGAGAGGAGAGCATGCAGAAATATTTGGCTAAGTTCAGGGAACTCACCAGGAATATGAAGGGCTTGACGGTTCTCCAGATTCCTAGAGAAGAGAACGGAAGAGCTGATTATTTGGCGAAGGTAGCTAGCTCAGCTACGGATTGCCAGGAAAGGGTGATTACCCTATTGAAAGCGGACGCAGAGTTTGGGACAGAGCAGGTGTGCTCGGTGACTGAAGGGAATGACTGGCGCTCTCCCATCAAAGCATTACTAGAGAAGGGAGACCTGCCAGAGGATAAGAAGGAAGCAGTAAAAGTACGAGCCAGGGCTGCCAGGTTTTGTTTGGTCAAAGGAGAGCTGTTCCGAAGGGGGTTTGGACAACCTCTCTTACGATGCTTAAGCCGGAAAGAGGGAGCCCTGGTCCTTAAGGAAGTCCACGAAGGATGTTGTGGCGATCACATGGGCGCCAGAGTCTTGTCGAGCAAGATCTTGAGAGCAGGGTACTTCTGGCCACAACTACAAGAGGAGGCAGAGGATTTTGTGCGTACTTGTAAAAGGTGCCAGAAAAACTCTTTGCTGATACACAGGCCCGCAGAAGAGCTCATGACAATGAGCTCCCCATGTCCGTTTGCCAAGTGGGGAATCGATTTGGTTGGCCCTTTTCCCATGGCTCCTGCCCAAAAGAAACTTCTGATAGTAGCAATTGATTATTTCAGCAAATGGGTAGAAGCCGAGGCCTTGGCAAAAATTACAAAAGATGCGGTCATGAAGTTCTTGTGGAAAAATGTTGTGTGCAGATTTGGCGTCCCAAAATCCTGGTCTCAGATAATGGCACCCAGTTCATGGGCACCAGAACTAGAGCTTGGTGTGCGAAGATGAAAATCGATCAGTGCTTCACGTCTGTCTACCATCCCCAGGCTAACGGCCAAGTAGAGGTCACCAATCGCATATTGGTGCACGAGATCAAGACACGTTTGGAGAAAGCTAGAGGTAGATGGGTGGATGAGCTGAATTCAATTTTATGGGCATATAGAACTAATCCCAAGGAAAGCACTGGGGAAATGCCTTTCAGCCTTGTTTATGGTATGGATGCTGTGGTGCCTGCTGAGATTAGCATGGAGACTCACCGAGTTCAGAATTTTGTCAAAGAACAGAATGGGATGTTAATTCAAGATGCTTTGGACTTGGCAGAGGAGAAAAGAGACAAAGCTGCTATCAGAATGGCACACATCAAAGGGCGAGTAAAAGCAGCTTACGATAAATCTGTGGTCAAAACGAAATTCCAGGTGGGAGATCTGGTTCTGAGAAGAGCTGATTTGGGAAAGGCAAAGAAAAATTAGACGCCGCGTGGCAAGGACCGCTCCGGGTCATCCAAATCTTGACGGGAGGCGCTTATAAATTGGAAGAGTTGGATGGGACCGGGATTCCCCGTGTTGGAATATTGCTAATTTACGAGAATTTTATGCATAGTGGCAATTTCTTGATATTTATTTGCCTTATTGAATAAAATTGCAAGTTTATTCTCGTTCACCAGTTTCAGTACGTGTTCATAATTAAGCCAGAATTGGCTAAGGGCGGATGCCCTCAATTTCCTGACCTGATGGTCAGTAGAAGCCAGAATTGGCTAAGGGCGGATGCCCTCGATTTTGCCTGACCTGATTGTCAGTTTAAGCCAGGATTGGCTAAGGGCGGATGCCCTCGATTTTGCCTGACCTGATTGTCAGTCTAAGCCAGGATTGGCTAAGGGAGGATGCCCTTGATTTTGCCTGACCTGATTGTCAGTTTAAGCCAGGATTGGCTAAGGGCGGATGCCCTCGATTTTGCCTGACCTGATTGTCAGTTTAAGCCAGGATTGGCTAAAGGCGGATGCCATTGATTTTGCCTGACCTGATTGTCAGTACAAGCCAGGATGGGCTAAGGGCGGATGCCCCATTTCCCTACTTGTTTAAACATGTGCGCCAGAGATGGCTAGGTATGCAAACTCGCATTTACCGCCTGACCTGATTGTCGGCCCAAAGCTCGTAACCCGCTCGCTTTGGCTGACCAGCCTCAAGGTAAGACCTAACTAAAGGCAGAGGCTTTGAAAGGTAAATTCAACAAACTTGGATTGTCTAGTGCTTTAAGAAACACAGTTGGTATGTTTGAACAAGGATGAATCGATTAAAATTTTTAAGCACTTATATCTATCATGATATTCTAGCGGTTGAAAAATTGCATACAAATAGGCAAGACACCAGGATTGATTACCATTAAAGAGCATTACTTTTCATGATTCTTCGAGGAAAATTCTAATTAATGTAGATATTTCATTCATCAAGTTTTGAAAAAAAAAAAAAAAAAAAAAAACAGGTTGCACACACCTTCGATGAAGGTCGACAACTTTGTTCACAGAACATAGAAGACAAAAAAGATAAATACAAGTGTTCATCCTCGAGGAGCCCTTTTATCTTAGGCTAAAGCTCGGCGAACACGCCAAAGCTCATGCTCGGTCTCATGCAAATGCTGGCGGTACTTGTCGCCGCGATTGTAAAGAGCATGCGCCTCGCCGGCAACGACGTTCAAATGGGCCACCGACTCCAACAGATCAGCTTTCTCTTCCTGTAGCTGGCGATTGACTTGACGGAGCTCAACCCACTCTCTTTTGTAGTGGCATTTCTTCTGCCTCTTCCTCTCCAAGAGGCGGCAAAAATAGCCAATTTTCTCTCTTAGCATGGCTAGCTTATCGGAAAGCTTGAAGTTTTCAACAACCAAGGAGATATTTTTCCGTTTCATAATGTCAAGTTCTTCGAGAAGAGGAGAAGAAGCCATTTCAGAGAATTGAGTGAAAATGAATCATACATTCGCGTATATAAAGGAATAAATATCATGTGCCAATGAATCAAAAAGTACTAGGGTTTCCAAAAAATCAGGAAACCCTAGGAACTCAAGAGTCATTACAAGACAAAAAGCATTTATTATTATCAGAATGTTCAAAATACAAACTCAGAAAAAGCAAGAGCCAGAACAGCCACACAGGCTAAACTACAGGTCTATTTGGAGAAAGGAAAACAAAAGTCCTCAAAACCCTAAGTCTCAGCCTCTATCTCGGCATCAAGCTCTGCATCCAGTTCGTCGACAACATTTTCAGATAGGGTGCCTGGAGAAGCCCCGCCTGGCAGCTCACCCAAACCTGCAAAGGTTGGGGAGGGAGAAGAAGCAGGTTGGGGTACCACAGCAAGAACCAGGTCTGGCTGAGGCTATTCAGGCGTGGGAGAATTCAGGACTGAGAAGACATGCTCGGCGAACTCCGAGGCCCCCACAGTATGAAGGCGATCTTGCTCGGGAACATAAGCGAAGGAGGTAGGCTCAGGAGGGTTCTTTAGAGGCAGGGCTCGGTCAAAAGGAGCCCCCGGGTTGGCCCGGATCCACTTGGTTTGTTCGTCTAAGCCAAAGTTATAATAGACGACCGCCTCGGGAAAGAGCAGGGAGTATAGCTCTTTGGAGCCTAGAAAGGCTTTCTGTGCCACCTCCCTGCTAGCTTGAACTAGCCGCATGCCCTCTTCGGAGTTCAGGAATTCGGTCCTCCAATTATCCTTAGCCTTAGCCAAGGTCTCATCTGCCAAACTCCTCGCCTCTCGCCTCGGAACGAGCTGTTTCCAGCATCTTATCCTGAGCCTTCTTCATTTCGGCCACCTCTTCCCTCGCCATCTTTTTTTCGGCTATCCTTTCCTTGGCCAGATCCCGGTAACGCTGTGCTCTTTCCTGAAGAGTCTTGTTCTCCTTGAGGAGATCAGGTTGGGTCATGGACCGGGTTGCTCGAATGGCCAAGAGGGCTCTCTTCGCCTCAGCCTGGATATGAAAGAAAAGTTGGAACATAGATAAAAAGAAAAGAGAGATGAAAAATAAAGAAGAGGAGGTGTGGGATGTACCCTCGCCTTATCTTGGCACCACGACTCCAACAGCTCGCGGTCGCTCATCTTCTCAAGAATCCGCATATCTTCAGGCGCGCACTGCCCACTCACATGCCGAACTGCCACGTCGCCAGAGCAGTTCAGGACAGAGGTCCTCTTAAGGGGACCTGCACTGCGAGTAATGGGCACAGCTGGCGTTACAAGGGGAGCAGGGCCCCTGGCTCGGCTGGAGCGGGGCCTCTTAGGTAGAGGGGCATCATCTTCTAACCCGGAGGTAGAGCGCCTTGTTGGCAAAGAACAAGCAGGAGCTTGAAAAGGTTGGGAGCTCTAGATTTGAGGAGAAGAGGGAGTTTCTGCTCGAGGCTCTGAAGCAGCCTCAGTCCCCTTCTTGGTCGCTGCTTCAAACATCTGGAGCATCATTTTTTCTGGAAAAAGAAGAAGATATGAGGCTTATGATATTTAATACAAAGACAGACCAGATATAAAGAAGTTTTACCAATCTCGGGAGGTAAGGGTCCCGTCTCGGATCTTTCATTAAAAGAATCTATGACGGATGGAGTATGGAGATTAGGAACGATTATGGGATTCCCATTAAGGGTGGATATGAATTTTTGGATACGGGAAGGTCTGTCTGCCGAGGATAGAGGAGGATAAGAAGGCAATTTCTCAATAGGTCTAAGGTTAAAACCCCAGTCCCCGGCACAATGAATGAAGAAAAATTTCTTTCTCCAGGCCTTGACGAAGGATGAAAGTTTAAGTAAGAAGTGAACGCCAGGTCTGGCGGTAAGGTAGAAACAGCCCGGGAAAGAGCTCTTCACTTGGAAGAGCTGGAAGAAGGTACGAGTTGTGGGATCTAGACCAGCGTAACGCATGGCTAGGTTGTAGCACACCATGATTCTAAATGAATTATGGGTGAATTGGAAAACAGGAATCCTGTATATATTGGCGATTTCTAGCATCAAGGGGTTCATCGGGAGGCGCAGGCTCGCCTGAAAATGATCAACATAAAAGGCTAACCAGCCTGCCGGCGCCTGCCAGGCTAGGATACACGCCGGAGGGCAAAGGAGATCAAAGGGTTCAGAGATTTTATACTTAAAGCGAATCTCTTCCACTGTTCGCTCACTAAGGATGGACGGAATTTTTGGGTGGTCGGAGATAGGTGAAGGATACTCCAACTCGGAGGAGGTTGTGGTCGCCGCCGCCCACGGCGAAGATGGGGAAGCTGTCGTTGCCTCCTGAGCAGCGGACGGCGAAGAGTCGCCACTGCTCCTTGACTAGCAGAAGGCAAAGATGAGGAAGCCGCCACCATGTCAAGAGTGGAGGATGGCAAAGATGAAGGAACATCCACCGTTGCCGAGATGACAGGTGGTGGAGGAGGAGAGGCCCCCTCCACCGGAGAGGGAATAACCGGGGAAACATCGAGGAAAGGAGTAGACGACGACATTATCAGAAATTAAAGAAGAGAAGGTTAAAGAAAGGTACCTGGTTTATAAAGGGTGCCAGAGAAAATTGAAATTAGATTTAAAGGTTCGCCGGAATATTGGAGAAGAGAGAGAGGACTCAAGAATTTTGTGAAGTGAGAATGTGAAAAGTGATAAAAGGAAAGAGTCTAGTAGGAATAAAAGATAAGTTGATAAATTCAAAAAACAAAAATCGAGGAAAAAGCGGGATTTTATGGGATCCCCACATTTAATGAGGGCAGATGAACAGTACCCTAGGTGGTGAGCTGGAGGTCCAATCGTCCTAGGGTAGGTCACGCGCCGGTGACCTGTCAGTACTTGGAAAGACGTGTGAATATAGTAACTGTTGGGGCATCTGGGCCGACACCACTAACGCCAATGATTAGGTTTGGTTGCAGGTGGATTTCTTGGGATTCGTACCAGTACGAGAAACAATAGAGGACGAGTGGGGCCTCATTTATTCCTGGGAGACCTGGAATGATACAGCTCTATCCCAACCATTTTGGGGGGGAGGAGTTGATGGGGCATGAATAGGTTAGACCAGGATTGGGATAGACCTAGACCAAGATAGCTAGGCATGGGAGATCAAGGCAGTTTAAGCCTTGGTAAGGTCTGACCTGGCTTTTCTTGAAAACATAATGAATCAGAAGAGGGATCACCTCAGCCCAGGAATTGTCCCGAGCTGGACAGAATTGCTGATAGGAAAGAGGGAAGAGCAGGCCCAGGGGAGACTTGCTTCCTTACCCCCATTGAGGAGACAAGTGGGACCACTTGTCAAAGTTTGTTGCCTTAACGGCCCATGATCCGCGGCCCTTGTTTCCGAGATCCCGGAAGGGGTTCCCACTGGGAAAAGCTATAAATATCTCAGCCCCAAAGCTGAGAGAGGTATGTCATTCTTTGTGCATTCCCTTTTTGCTTGCTAAGAGAAACCTCATACGCCTTAGTGACTTAAGCATCGGAGAGGTTTCCACCGGAAAACCACCGGTGGTCCTTTCTAACGTATTTTGGTGTGCAGATCAAAAGGGTGGTTAAGGTTCCAGGTGTTGTTCTTTGACACTGGTCATATTTTGGGTCGAAACAGATTTGTTTTACTTGTTTACAAAGTTTAGGATTCTAGGATTGTCTATTTAAGACAAGAGGATCCTAAAGCTTGCAATCACTTTTTGACGCACGGGTTTTTGAGAGAGAAGACGCAACACAAGACGCACCGCAAGGAAAAGAAGTGAAGACTACTTGGAGCCATTGTTCGAGATTATCAAGTTCTTTGAAGTTGCGTAACCAACAGAGAAGATCTTGTCATCACGACGACAAGTATTTAGTATCAAGTTTTTGATATTTTAGTTTTCATATATTACTTCATATTTTTGTATTGATCGAACAAGAAAGTAATATAGTTTTCGGGTTTGTACACCTATGTTCAAAACTACTTTTACTTGTGAACTGAATTTAATTTGCTGTGTTTTTAAGTTTTATTTCCGATGCATAATTTTCGATTAACTTTGTTTGATTTTGGTATACAGTGTTGGTTAACATTGAGAACAACATCATAAAACTGAGACTTATTTTCAAAAATATAGACCTTCAAATTCACAACTATTAACATGTCCAGGGTCGGGGTTATACTTCTTAAGTCACTCATGAAACAGGTCGTGCGATTTTGCAATAGTTGGTGGTAATTCAAACGATCATCTTTATCAATTCTCTCAAGAAATCTTAAAAGGGCCTAATGCATCTCGGACTAAGTTCGCCTCCCTTCTTAGAAATAATAAGTCCTTTTATAGGCTCGAGAATACCTCATCGGTGTATTTAAATTATTGGTGAGTTCTTGATTCACTAATTATCTTATATAACAATCAAACAATCCTATCAATTTATAGATCAAATTACACCTAATTGTCCACTTGGAATTTCAAAACATGGAATTCAACTCCCAATTGAACAAATGATTAAAAACTTTCATATACCCTCACTCTTTAGGTACGCAATGATTTGTATTAAGCATCCGTAAGTCTAATATGGTCTATCCTCTCTCATTTGAAGACAATATTACAAAACATGTACAAATAGTGATCAAGTGTTAAAATATGCATTCAAAAATAATATACTCGAATGACATGGGATCATAGAATCACAGGATTACAAAACATCATTTAAACAAAATTAAGAAACGATTGTCATTAATATACTCAATGTCTCAGAATAAAAGTGATTAGAGGATGAGTTGTGGTTAATGGTGAATGCCACTCGAACCCAGAGCTAGCTAGTTCTACCCGGAATGCGTTGAGTTGTAGTAGTTGACTGGACATCTAGGGGTAAAATACTATTTCTGTGCGGGCCGCGTGAGTGGTATCAAATCGAGTCAAACTCTGAACACTAGATATGTCTTCAAAATAACAGGGGTCAAGGCTGACCAGTGATACAATGGGGGATAAGTTTCATCTACATGGTTATAATAAAACACATAAATATGTTCGAATAACTAATGATCAAACTAAAGTAAATATGAAAATAAGAGAAAATAACCACCACGAATTGAAGAATTCATCTTGGTTTCCGTCGTCTTTTCTCGTGGATGGATGAATGATTTTCGTCCCATCCTCAAGCTCCCTAGAATCCACAATCTCCTCTAAAGATGAAATTATATGATATGACATGTGTATTATGACTCCTTCATTTCCTCTTTCAATTATAAATGTGTGGGGTCAAATTATAAGGCTCAAAGCCTTAATTAGGTCTAAGAAGCATGACCCATTAATCTTCTTCCATGACACTCAATCTCAAACTCGAACCTATGCTCGGGTGTTTGGCCAGGTGCTCTTTGCCGTGCCCAGTCTGTGTCACACCTGACACTAGAGGCGGATACAAAAAAATTCTTTTGGAGAGGTACAAAGTCACCAATGTAAACAACGCAATAATATATAATATAGAGAAAATTAAAAAAAATTGTTAAAATCATAATAAAAAAATCACATTAAACATCAAGTACACAATCTAAAATAATAATTAAATAAAGAATTATAAATCATTCTCGTTGAGTTTTTATATTTTGCAATAGAATTACAAACGTATCAATATTAATATTTAAAAATGAATCATTCTCTAGATACGTAACCAAATAATTGATCAAGAAATAATAAATCAACACTTGAAAATTCACATGGATAGAACTCAACAAAGCGAATAAATTTTGTTATGTAAATGAAATTAAAAAATCATTGTCGGGAATAAAAGCAATACATACAAATTAGTAATCTTTGCTTACCTCACAAAATCGATTTCAAGTTCTCACAATTGTAAATCAATATCTTTTAAAAGACTTGAACTCGAAAATGGTGAAATTCTTTCAATTGTAGCGCGCCACCACAAAATTCTCGTCTTCGTGGGACAATTACACCACATCATTTGAAGATAAAATAAAATAATCTACCACAAATCAAGTTAAGTCACAACCATTTGAACAATTCAAAACCCAAAGTTATTTCATTTTACACCGACTAACAAATATCCCCAACAAAATGCTTAGAAAATTTGAGACACAATTACTTAATACAAAAGAGAGTTCAGATTTTCTGCTTCAGTTAAATGTATCATTGAAAACTATTTCATACATAACTTTAAATTATCTAATTCTAAGAAATTTAGATTAGGTTCTCAAAATTTAAAGGATAATTTTCCTTCGTTATTTTTTATTTTCAGCAGTCTTGTTTGTTTTCTTTACTAGTCATAATTTTTTCTTTTTCTAATTAATTGAATTTGGGCCAGTAGCACAACATAACTTGAATAATTGAGAATTACCTTTCTTTTCTTTAGGCTAACTGTCCATTCAATTTGGATAAAATCACATTCTACAAAGTGTGTTTGGTTGGGCACTTTATTAGGTTTGTTGTATTTTTTATTCTTTTAATTTTTTAATACATAATTAATTAAAAAAATAAAAATATTTGGTGGGGTCGGGGCCACCCAGGCCCAACTATAGATCCGCACTCCACCTTAGGATCATGTGCATGTTGGATAGTGTTATACGTGCAAACTGGTTTGGAGAAACCGGACAAGCCGCCGGTTTGAACTGGCACGGTTTAAACCACAACCGGAACCGCAACCGTCGTTAAGGTGGGCCGGTTCCGATTTTCCCATACCCCAAACCGTAAACCGGCGGTTCAAACCGCCATTTGGAGAATTAAAAATAATAATTTTTTGCTGGTTCAAACCGGCGGTTGAACCGTCCAAAACTAGCCGTTGGGGCGCGGTGAGCGAGACGTTTAAAATCAACGGTCTTGATCTTGTGACCGTTGATGATCAACGGTCGAGATCAAATGACCGTTGATTCAAACCGTCAGTTCGAACCGAAACCGGACGGTTTGGTCCAACACCGGCGGTTTACCCGCCTGGTTTTATTTTTTATTTTTATTTTATTTTTTCACTTCTATAAATACCCCCCATTCCCAACTCATTTCTCACACACCAATCTCTCATCTTATATAGTCTCTCTATTCTACATTGTCCCTCTTTGCAAATTTTGTGATTTACTAAGACTCTTTAATTATTATCAAGCCTTCCTAATTCTAAACTAAACTTATTTAAGTTTAGTGTTATAATTCCAAATATATTTCGTACTTTCTAGTTATAATCCTAAATTTATATTTATACTATTTTAGCTCACTACTACTCTCGGTTCTTCTATAGAACTAGATAGGGCTCCATTATGGAGCCCTATAAATGACATTGCATTTATCTGAGTCCTTAATCATTTTTTTCTTTTTATTTTTCCTTCTTTTTTTAATAAATGAACGGTGGGATGGATGCCATGTGTTATATAGGACTCCGTAATGGAGCCCTATCAGGTTCCATAAAAAAATTCCTACTACTCTTTCTTATTTTTTGTATTAACTAATCTTAACTTCTAAAAAAAATGTCAAGCCGTGGAGGTTCTTCTCGTTCTCGTCGAGCCGATAAGGGGAAGATTATAGCACTCGATGACGACGCCAATGACCATCCCATCGGCTTATTACAAGGTAACACTCTTTCGGTCGGTGACTACAATCCCAATCGCATCGAAATTGATGAAGATTGGAGTGATACCGACATTGATCGAACTTATCGAGCCGCCGCCGCCTTTCCCGGTGAAGATGCCGCCCATTGAAGAGGAGGATGAATTGCCTCCTCCAAGAAATCCAAAAACTCGTTCTTGGGCAACAACGAAGTTAAAATCCGACATTTTCAAGAAATATTTTCAAAAGATCGAGATCCCGCCACCCGCAAACGAGCCACCTCCGGAAGACGGAAAAAAACAAAAAAGGAGGCATCGTGTCACTTGCAACTATTGTACATCATCTTACCAATTTCTAGAAGGAGGAGGATATGGGAATATGCACAACCATCTCAACAACAAACATCCCAACAAAGTCGGCATCGATAGGACTCAAACGCAACTACAAGGAGGACAAGTAAGTACGAACTCCTCTTATTTATTTACATACTCATAGAAAGGAATTAACAAAATTTGTTTCTTCTAGATCTTTTCCTTTTAACTTTGCCGGTGATAATTTATATGCAAAATTCACCCAACTTTCTTTAAATCCCTCGAACACGAGCATCTCACGCTCTACCTTTACTCGTGATATTAAAAAAGTTGTTGGTGAATATAAGTTAAACTTATGTAATGAATTTGCTAGTTTACCAAATAAAGTTTCAACTTGCTCGGATGTTTAGAGTGATCATTGGGAACGAAACTCTTACATGGATGTTACATGTCATTGGGTTGATAATTCATGAACTTTACAAAAACGTTTACTTGCATATAGAGATTTTAAAGCTTCTCACAATGCAYATAATATTTGTCAATTAATTCATTTGATTTGTGAAGAGTATGGTTTAGTTGAAAAAATATCTCTATTTCATTTGACAATGCAACTTCTAATACGGTGAGTGTTAATGAGCTTATTAGTATTTGTAAACCATCTATTTGTGGCTTGTTTTTTCATATTAGATACATATGCCATATTTTAAATTTATGTGCTCAAGATTGTTTGAATGTTTTGAAAAATGAACTTTCTCCAATTAAAGCGGAGGTCACGTGTATTTATAGAAATAAATCTTTGCAACGAAAATTGGCAAGATTTTGCAGGGAAAACGGGTTTGAACCGAAATTTTTTTCAACCGATGTGCCTACTTTAAAATTCTTCTAATGTAGTTTTTTTTATTTTAACTTCAAATATATTAAATGGTTCAATTTCATATTTTTTTAATAAATCCAAATTTTCAAAGTATTTGTTATATTTTTCCATTAACTTCAAAATTTTAAAATTCTTCTAATATAATTTTTCTCATCTGATACATTATAAAAAATATATATTAACTTCAAAAATGCAAAACATACGAATTTTTATATTTTAAAAAAAAAAGGCCAAACCGGGACCAACCTGTGAACTGGCGGTTTGCAAACCGCCACAAACCGTCCGGTTTCACGGTTCGGTTCCGGTTCGAGATTTCAGCCGAAACCGAACCGGCGGTTCGAACCGTCTGAACACGTCTATGTAGCGTATTGCTAATTGTTGTCACCCGACCACAGTCGACCTAGGGTCAAGTGCATTCTCTGATGTGCATTCTAGCCGCTCACACTCGACCCGGCTCGGGGCATTATCGGTTGCCCATGTTTTTAGGTCAGTGCAACATCTTTTCAAGTTCGTTTTGACACGAAAATAACAAAAATGAGAGTAAAGCTTAATATTTTTTAATAAATCTATAAAACAAGAATAAACACATGATTTAATCACATTTAGCCCATATAATATTATGAGATATACCATAACAGTGGGTAATGTCACATATAAACACCTACGAGTTCGACTATTTTCTAGTTGCACGTAATGTCTCGATAACCAGTGTGTTCCCAATATTACACCATACCCAAGTAAAGATAATGATATGAACTAGGAAACATGTATACGTAATCATCCCGTCACACACGTTATAGATCACCTCAGTTTATTGACTTGTACCCATACGAGTAGACACTTCAAAGCAAATAGGCAAATAGTCCATGTAAATGTAAAGTGTTTGTGCAAAAAATGAATGTGATGATCCTGGAACTATCAATGCTCAATGTGGTTAGATACAAGAAATTTACCTTTCACCACGTCATTAGTTTCAGGTGCTTCCTGTCTAGCTAGAGCAAACATACGGTCCATCATCTTGGATTGATTGTCTTCTAGTTTTGCTGATGTGGTTGGCTTTTATTCGGATCGTCCCTCCTGAAGAAATCCTTAAGCGAGTTTTGTAGGCTACCCCATGCTATAAATACTTTCCAGGTTTATTGCTAGTAGGTATCGATAGTATGTCCAATCATTTAGCAGCGAGATCAAGGTGGAGTGTTTGCGTTAAGACATAGGCTTTGTTCCCATATAGGTGTTCCTTAAATGGCTAGACCTATGGAATTTCTGACGTGGTGCAGAAGATTGTCTCATTAACGGACTCTTAAAATTCCCGGTAGGGCATTTTGAATTTCTCCTTATCGTGCCATTTCGCCCTCAAGTGTGACGTAGATACAAATAATTATTGTTTGACAAATCTTGTACCGATGATATTGATCTTAGATTGATCGTTAATTTTCATGAATCATAATTGTGCCGTTGCAATATCTTCCAAGCATATAACAAACAAAATGAAACATTACTTATTAAGCAGATAAACTCCCCTTATTCAGGGGACACAAACCCATGTGGAGAAAATACGACCTCCTATGAAGGTGATAAACATAAACTAAATAATAATACGAAAAGAAAGTGGCTTCCCCATCCTCCCATGGAAGGAAGTTGAGGGAAGAAGAATACGATAGCGGTAAGGTTTACCAAGGAACTCCCATGGTTTTTATTTTTAATGGATTTTTTTAGGTTTACCAAGAGTTTGCCTTTTTTTTATTTAATTAAACCAAATCTCATAAGTTTCTGTAATTAATCCTATAATGCTAATTATGAAGGAGTTAAAGGTATACTTGTGGTTCTAGTCGCGGCATTGCACGGACAACCAATGGCTTGGCCAATTGCAAATCACCTTCGGATTCTGCTAGGTCAACTTTCATTCCATGAAGTGGCGCCGTGAAATTAAAGCCCTGTACAAGCCTAGCCAAAAGAATCGTTGCCATGGTAGAACCTAGCACGATGCCCGGACAACCTCGTCTCCCAACACCAAACGACAACATGCGAAGTTCATGATCCACAAGCACGACTTCTGAGTCTTGATAACCTACAATGTGGCGCTCGGGATCGTATGTAAGAGGGTTTTTCCAAATTCTAGGGTTCCGCCCTAGTCCCATACGACTCAAGAGCACGTGGCTACCTTTCGGAATAAAATATTCACCCACAATGGCATCTTTAGTCGATACATGTGGAAGAATGAAGGATGATATTGGGTGCAACCTAAATGACTCTTTTACACAAGATTTTATGTAGTTCAGTTTTGGTATATCTGATTCTTGGACTAATCTGCTCCTGCCCACAACTCTGTCCAATTCGTCATAGGCCCTCTCGAGAATGTGTGGTTGATTGATCATCTCTGCAATAGCCCACTCAGCTGCATTTGATGGATTATCAATTGTGGCTATCATTAATTCCTGTAATCAGAGGTGGATACAAAAAAAATTTTTTGGTGGGGCACCGACATAATAATATTTTTATTTATTAAAATTATACTCAAAAAATTATTATATTAAATAATAATTGTAAAATCTAATAAAGATTTAAGAAAAACATAATACTATTGTTCTCGATGAGTTATCATATTTTAAAATCGACTTACAATTACATCATGTTAATAATCAAAAACAACTTTTTCTCTAGGTATGTAAGTAAAATGATTATGCAATATATTTGATCTCTCATGCTATTATATATTTTTATACCATTGGTATAATAAATCTAGTATTTATAAAATTTAATGATAAATAAGATCAATAACATCTAAACTCAAATCTCCGATAAATATCACCAAATAAAACCATTATACATCACTTATTCTAAAAAATTAAATATTATGGCTTAAATATTTTTTTTAAAATTTAAACTATGAGGAACAGTATTATTTTTTATAAATAATAACTATATATATATATATATATAAGTAAAAGAAAAAAAAAATTGGGGGGCCTGTAATTGTAATTGGGGGTGGCCAAGTAGATCCGCCTCTGCCTGTAATTGATGTAGCATCATGAAAAGATAAGGAACCGCTAGAATTATTATAGAGGTTTTATAGTTTGACAGCGATGCACTATATTAATTAATCCTTTGCTTTGTGGGCCAGCCAAAACAACTCTCTATACACACTTTTGTGGCCACATTTATATAAGGGACAATTTTTTATTTTTATTACAAAAAATAATAATAAACTTACGGTTTGACCTTATTTATGAAGAAAAAAACCCAATTAACTTTCAAAATAATTACAAACAACCCGCTTCAGATTTATACTATCATAACTTGCTAGTACCCCATGTTGAATTTGTTTTTTAAAACAAAAACAGATATTAAGAGCTATATATTTGCAATTCGGCGATTCGGAATAATAATAATAATAATTTATTTATTTATTAATCTTTCATGGTATTTTTTGTAATATCAGGCTACATTCATGTACTCTTGAATGTGATGCATCAAGAATTTTTTGTTAAAAAAAAATAAAAAAAATATTGGGAACTTACAGTAATTTGTGTTTTAATCTCTTGAATGGACAACAACATATTATTGTCTGAGTCCCTGAGATTAATCAAGACATCAAGAATATCATCTTCTTTCTCTCTAATCCCTTGTCTCCACATTTCCACCCTCTTCATAATCTCAGGATCGTGATACTTGCTCACACTATTAATACCATTGCTGATAATCCTTTTATATCCATCAAAATCAAAAACCTCCAACCACGGAGCATAATCAGCAATGGCGAACCCATACAAATGCGGCAAAACCAAAAAAAACCCAGCAACATTCTCAATCTCTTCCTTTCCTGGGCCTCCATCCTCAGTTCCGTGCCCGAAAAACCTCTTCCCAAAAACCAATTTCCTAATCGTATTTCCGCAATAATGCTGGGCCGCCAACCTAACATCCACAAGCCCGTGATCATTTTTTCGGCATTGATTGTAAACGTATCTCACGAGGTGATCAGCTTCTTGGCATCTCTTTACGTGTAGAAATCTGTGCATGTGCGGCGAAAGGATTTCAGAGGCAACAATTCTTCGCATTTTTCTCCACTGGTCGCCAGCAGGCGAAAGGGCAGCTGATAGGTAATTGCTGCTGGTGAGATTTCCAGTCATACAAACAGGCCTGGAAGAGAAAATTTGGTCCTGTTTGCGTAGAAACTCACGAGCAAGCTCAGGAGAGGCGACGGGGATGATATAGGTTTTGCCGAGGCGAATACATGCGATTTCTGTGTTGTTTTGTTGCATGAATTGGTGTATCCATCGGAATGTTGGCCTGTTTTTTATCATTGCTGGCAGGCAGCCGATGATGGGCCATCCTGTCGGGCCTGGAGGAAGAGGGCCCGGTGTCGTTTGTATTGTAGTTTTTAGTAGTTTCACTATGTTGGGCAGGAATTTGGAGGCCAAAGTGATGCTGATCAGTGATAGGAAAGATACGATTAGGAGGCAGATGCTTAGTTTGTTGTCCATGGTTTGAAGTGGATGATAGATGTGTGTACGTGTGTGGAAATGTGCAAATGTTTGAGATGGAATTAAGATTAATAGGCTCGTGTGCATTGACTAAACTTATGTGTCCTACATTTAATGAGTCAGTATGTATATGTACACACCAGGGTCTAGCCAGCAAAACGAAATTGGCCTAGGCGGATTGAAAAATAAAATTTTTTATTGATCTACAATTGTTATAAATATTCAACCCCTAACAAACTTAATATTTGTAAATAGTGTGTATTTATTATTACGCGTGTGAATGACTATTTTGTCCCTAATAAAATTATGTAATTATAATTGTACCATGAAAGTTTCTCTATTAAATAGGAATTCAATTATAATAAAATATATACCTGAGAATCCATACTCTACATAATTACTTTTTTTGTCCTTAGTTTATAGCACGTTATATCAGCACGAGTCTCTAACCATATGTAATATGAAAAAAGTATGCTCTACAGTTGATGATTCTCTCTTTATCAGAAATCGAATTATTACATTTGACGATCCTCTCTTTCTCTGCAAGTTTACATGACCGTAAAAACTCATTTTATTTTCCCTTGTATTTCACATCTATTTATGAGTGAAACCAAACACTCACCCATATATCTCGTAACTTTATTTTTATTTCCAAGCCCTTTCTTTCTTCCGTGCCAAATCTTGGTTGTGTTATTTTCATTGCTGCTAGAATTTGTTGCCTCGATTGCAGACATTTCAATAGGCATCACTAATATCTCCGAGGGAATTGTAAGGCAAATGTGCCTTCGATTCTCATCCTTTCTACTAATACAAATCCTCAACCCAACTCAACGGTTGCTCATTTATAAATATTGAATTTGACTGGACAAATTATGGCTATTGGGATTACAGCAGTAAACTTGGGATAACAACGGGGAATAATTCAAACTAATAGAAAACAGCAAACAGCAAACAGCAAGAACAGAATAATTAAAAGCAAACGAAAGATGTCGAGGTGAGCGAACTCTTTCCTTAAAATTCTTATTGCCCCGAACTACGTGCTCACGGTTGAATGACAATGAATCTCCCAAGATACAACGACGAACGGAGCTGGGCGAAGCAGTCGACCCAAGCAACCTGGCGAACGAGAACTGGGCAGACAACTGAGTAAAACCCTAATTGCAATACTATATGATGCGTGAGGCAAGTACGAAAATCGAGAGATGCTTATGAATTTCGGATGCTGAAATACACTGTAGGAGGGGGGTATTTATAATTGTTGTTTCAACCCAAAAAATGATCAACGTGGAGAACGCCTGGAAAGAGTTAGAAAGGACCACCGGTGATTTTCCGGTGGAAACCTCTCCAATGCTTAAGTCAGTAAGCGTTTGTGGTGTTTTCTAGAAAGAAAGCAGGAATGCTCAAGAGAATGACATACCTCTCTCTGCCTTTGGGGCTGAGATATTTATAGTTTCTCCTAGTGGGGACCCCAACCGGGATCTCGGGGGCACATGCTGCGAATCAAGGGCCGTTTTGGCAACCAATTCTGACAAGTGGTCCCACTTGTCTCTTTGCCGGGAATCTAGGAAACAGGTCTCCCCTATTCCAGGCCTTCCTTATTTCTTTCTCCTCCTCGGTATTAATACCAGACCTGACTCTAGTCAGGTCTTCCTTGTTTCAGCTCTCTAGGGTTTCAGCAGAATTCAAGGAACCAGAACTGTCGTGATCCAGCTCTTCTTTCCTTTTGTGTCTCTGCCGTTCAACAGGTCAAATCTTGGTATAATGAGGACGAGCTCTATTCCTCAGAGGACTTAACTAGGTCTTTCACCTAGACCAGGCTAAACTTTAGTCCCCGGAACTTCAGAGCTACCCCAAACTAGGTCTGGCGTATATATTGCCCTATCAACTCCTCCCCTCGAACAGTTGGGGTAGATATGTAATATTCCAAGGCTCCTTTTGAAATAAATGAGGTCGTTCTGTCCTTTATGGTTTCTCGTACTGGGAGAATACCGAGATATCCGCCTGCCAGACAGTCCTAATTAATAGCATTAGTGGTGTCGGTTTGCTTTCCCAAACGGTCCCTATTCCCACACGTCTCTTCCGTAACTGACAACTTGGTGGCGTGTGATTTGACCTAGGGCAGTTGACGCTCCAGCTCACCACGTAAAATACTATTGGCATTAAATGCGGGGATTTCATCAAATCCTGTCCTCCTCGATTTTCGATTTTCAAATTCACCCACTTTCTTTTTGTCCCTCCATATTCCTTCTTTCTCCTTCACTTTTTCAAATTCTGTTTTTCAACTTTCTTCATCTTTCTCTTTTCTCTCCAGTATCTCAGCGATTTTTTTTTATTTCGAAATCTGCCTCTCCGATTATTTCACAAACCAGGTACTTTCTTTCCCTATTTCATAATCTTTCAATTATGTCTGCTTCTTCTTCTCATTCCGACTCCACCGGGAGGATCCCCCCAGCAGGGCCGGTGAATTTCACCTCCTCCGTGGATATTTCTTTTTCCGAATCGCCTTCTGCCACCTCCTCGGAGAGACCCTTGGAGGTTCTCCGAGAAAGGCCTCCGGTAGCTTCAACAAATCTCCCTCTCGATAACATAGTCTCTATAGTTAGTAATCAAACCCTCTGAAATATCCGTGCCTCTTTTAATATCTCCGGCTATTTCTCATTTACCAGTCCGGCTTCGGATGAGAGGGCTTCATCGCCTCCTCCTAATCATTTGACCTTTTATGTAGACCAGTTTCAGGACAGCCTGAGCCTCCCCGTTCATCCTTTTATAATAGCTATTTCCCGGATGTACCATATCCCAGTACAACAGTTTTTGCCCAATGCTTTCCGCGTTATGGCCGGATTTCATTTAGCAGCCCAATATGCTGGATTGCTCCGACAGCCCAGCTTTTCTTTTCTTTATTTTAGGCGAAGACACTACAAGAAATTTGATG
This sequence comes from Phtheirospermum japonicum, assembly GCA_014905375.1. NCBI lineage: Eukaryota > Viridiplantae > Streptophyta > Magnoliopsida > Lamiales > Orobanchaceae > Phtheirospermum > Phtheirospermum japonicum. Next base: position 327,831 of record BMAC01000535.1, on the reverse strand, counting down.
TTCGATGATGATACGTTTCGTCACTAAAAGTCTATTTTTTCGTCACTGAAGAGAAATGGTGACAAAAATTGAGCGTCACATTGGTTGTTATAGTATTGCTGTCACCATTGGTGAAAGTGACAATTTTTTCAAGCGCGTCACTAAATGTTCGGTTTTGATGACGCTGATGTAAATTGTCATCATAGATGATACTATATGGTGATGCAGAATTCGTCACGTAAGTGATTGAAAAATTATCATCAAAAGATCGGTTTTGTCACCATATGTTAACATTTTCAATGACGAACACTTAATTTGTCATCAAAACATATGACTTTCCGTGATAAATATAACTACGGTGACATTTTTTATTGAGTTATTATGACGCTCATATTGTCATAATATGTATTAAACAATTTCCAAATATAATGTAATTCGTCACGATAGATCTGTTTTATAGTGACGCAATATTGACCGTCACTGAACATCTATACTTACAATGACAAACCATTGTGTCACCATTTACTATTAAAGGTGATGAAATTATTTGTCACGAAAAAATTAGCAATATATGATGAGTTTTATTATCATCATAWAAGATATATGTTCAATGATRATTTAATGGGTACATATGGTGATAAAATCCATTGTCATTAAATGAGTTTATATGGTGACGAACCAATCATCATAAATGATTTAGTTTAAGTGACAAGTTCAAAGTATTATGTGATGAAACAAGTTGTCATAATYTATTAAAGTGAYAATTTGAAATACKTATGTGACGCTTAAAGTTGTAATAATTGAGTGAACAMGATTTGATTATTTACTTTCATGACGACATAAATTGTCCTACATTAATTTGTCATTATTCTTTTGTAAGGAAAAAATATCGTAACGATGAAAATGAAGCAAATGAGCATTTATCATTACAATATAATGATAACAATATTCCAAAATATTTCTTCGACGATTTCGAACATACACCAAAACACTTGCAACTAACCAAAATACTAACTTGAAATATCCAGAACACATATCAAATTAGACATCTAGAATCAATGTACTTGAATATTCAAAACAAGGACCTGGAAGCATAAACTAAACCAAAAGAGTTATTTCATATAGCAAGACTTTAGCCTGACTTGTTCCACATGTCAACATTGCCAAACAAAAACAAAAGTGGTATCAGACCGCCTGCATATTCCAATTTTATAACTCTAAATTAGTTTATAATCAAATCATCAAAGAAATACTATACAAAGTTCACCGAATTGAAATTAAAAATTCCGACTTACTTGGAATACAATAGATCAGGCATTATTACCACCTGAAGAAGACTCATTTCCTCTCATGAAGGCCATAAGCTTGTTGATGCACTCGCCTTGCTGAGTTAGTTGATTTTTCAAATCATCGACTTCATTCTTGAGCTCGACTTCATTCTCGAGCTCCGTCACTTGACCTTCCGAATCCTGTAGCTTTCCTTGAGTTTCTGCCATTTCCTTTTTGCATGTGTTGGGTGTTCGAATCAGGCAACATGCTGTGTTTTCCTGGTGGTTTCGGTCCATAACCAACGGCTTTGATATAACCAGATGCATGGCCAAGAACTTCAGTTGCTATCTCTTATTCAGTCTTCTCAATCCCTTCTTCGGCATATTTTACTTTCCTTGCTATCATCTCATCCTAAAAACACATCGATGTAAGTATAATAATAATAATAATAACATGATCATTAACGAAGTTGGATTATAAAAGGCATGTATTAGTACTGCAAAGAGAAATTACAAAATAACTCATTTTTTCACAACTTAATAAACACATTGTTACATTTTCTCACCACAAATAATAATAATAATATTTTTTAACTAACCCAAATCAAATGTGATTTCCCTTTATATGACTGTAATTTCTTTAAAAATGTTCCCAAATCTAATGCAAATACAAAAAATAAAATGAAAAGCTAGAATCACAATCTACAATTCTAACATAATTTTCTTAGCATAGCAATCAAGTTTAGCATGGTGTTCAGCTAACGACATCACAATCAAAGTACCACACAATTCATAATCCTACTTAAAATTACAGTATACATTATTTACAATGACTGTAATCTCTACTGGGGTTCAAACAAGTAAGTCATAGTCTAATTATTTCTCAAGTTTTTAATTCTTAGGCATCTCACTCTCACGATTAAAATTGGCAAGATTTTAAATAATAATATAGTGCAGAAATTACCAAGCGAAAAGAGAATTCAGGTGCAACACACTATAGCAGCGACAAGTCGAGTTTGCCAATAACAAAAAGTGATTTCAGCAGTGAGTGGTTCATGGATGCGCTCGCGGCTGCTGGAGCCGTCGACATCTCCAACTTGGACGCAATCCAACACCACCACTACTACTAGACTCCGTACATGTTTTAGCGACTCATATCTAGATCAAAAGAAGCTAATTTCACATAAATATTGGTCTACATATCAATAGCATAGCATAACAGTATGCATTCTCATAATTAGCATTTAACTTAGAGTAGAAAACATAACTACTGATATATTTATAAATAAAAAAAATCTTTTTTTATTGGATTTGATTCGTCCCTTTAATTTATAAGATAACATCACAAGACTTGTACAAAAAATCAGTTYAAACACAATTCATAAAACAAGTTAACCCGCAATTGAGATTCTTCACAAGTTTAAGCAAACAACAGAATAACAACAACAGTTAACACGTTTCTATCTAGCACGGGGATTAGGCTTTAATGATGAGTTGGTTGGCTATTTACTTAGCACTTAGAACTTCAATCTCAAAACATAATAACATGATTTAAAATTAACTCCTAAGTACAAGCCGTGTAAATATCACCAGGATGTTTATTTTATAGCATAGACCAATAAGAACCAAATTTTCATGTATTCAAGTTCCGAATATCAACATGTATTGAAGTTTATGSACAAACACGAAACACATTTTTAAGGAATTGGTATATCATATCAATGGACCTCATAAGCATACGTGATGAATATCATTATGCATCACATGACACAATTCATGATGTAAATTTACGTGACTTGGTAGYGTAACACTGTTCAAGACTTCCCAACAAATCCAAGCTTGCTACACACAAAAATRGAATTAAAGTAGCAAAACATCCATATACATAGATCAAGAA
>BMAC01000535.1:280847-291101 GCA_014905375.1 Phtheirospermum japonicum | reverse complement strand
CATATATTACTTTATATTGTGTATTGAACGTGAATTGAAAGTAATATAGTTTACGGGTTTGTACACCCAAGTTCACAAGTATTTACTTGTGAACTGAATTTGTTTAATCGTGTTCTCTTTTTAATTTCCGCTGCATAACTTTGTGTTATTTTAGTCGATGTTGTTAACCAGTGTTGTTAACATTGATTAACAACATCGTAAATATGAACCTTATTTTTAAATCCATAGACCTTCTAATTCAACACAGTTCAATTTACGGATCCATGGAAAATGGTCGTATGGATCATTGGGTTCATAAATTCCTAATAATTACACAAGTGCCTCGAATGTTGTACTGTCCAATTCTGCTACAATCAATTAAGTTCTTAGAAGTTCGTGCAGTATTCACCTTGAGCTGCTACCTTTGAACTGATGCATAATATCATCCAACAGGCAGGCAGGTAGGTATAAGTGGGAAGGTAGGTAGGTAGGTACTGAGAATTTAACATATCTGTATAAAGCATTTGCAGTGCAATTTACGAAGCCGTGGGAAATGGTCGTATGGATCTTCGGGTTCATAAATTCCTAATAATTACACAAGTGCCCCGGATATTCCATTCTCCAAGTCTACTACAATCAATCAAGTCCCAATCTCGAATTACATTGTTAATGTGAAATAAGTCCCAATCCCCTGATGTATTAATAGAAAATCTCAAACTACATCGTTAATGTGAAATAAGTCCTAATCCGACTTTTCATTTTGCTTTTGTGAAGATAGTTAGTATAATCACAAAAATTAAATGCATGTGGTCTCATTCCTAGCATTAATGAAAACCAAATGATCATTACTAGGCATACATAATCTAGTCATTTTTTATATCACTCATTAATCCGATAATAACAAAGGGGTTTTAAAACTTACGGAAAGCTCATTTGAACGATACAAACTTTACAACAATATTGAAAAACAACTCAAGCCTCACCATTTTTGAACAAAGACCAGATGTAAACCAAATGGTCAAGACTAGGCATGCATAATCTAGTCATTTTGTATATCATTATCATTGATTCGATAATAATAAAGGTGCTTTAAGATTTACGGAAAGCTCATTTGAATGAGTGGATATGGTTATAAATAGGAATACTGATCATCATAATAATTCTGTAATACATGAGTAGATAAAGTGATAGATAGGAATACAATAGATAGGAATAGACCTGCGAGGAGTTCGACTAAAAAGATGAACCATACCTTCAGTGTTGGGTGACGACCATAACTAATCAATGAGTATAATATTTAGAAATGAACATGATGGGGTGGTCTTAGTTTCCTATCACGGGCTATGCCTAGTCGTCGAAGTGCCACGAGCTACCACCTTCAGTCTATCCCAATCGTTGGAGCGCCCATCGGAAACCGCCGTGGTTGTCGTCACCGTCGCCTTGTTTGCCGAAAAAACAGGACGGGGCCATCATTGAATCAGAGCGTCGCTGACCCGCTGTCACTTCTATTTCGCGATCGTGGGGAGGAAGTCCTTCGTGCCTGCCGCTGCTACGTAAAATAATATATGTTTAAAAATCAATATAGCCACAGGTCGTAAAATAAAAGTAAAGTTATTTTAAATAAAGTTATCGTCCTTATATATTAATGCAAAATCCTCATGACCTATGTGTCTGATTCATATGCTTCATTTGGCATATAAGAATTATGGTGATTCAGTTATGTGTCATCTGATCCTAATATCTATCTAATTTAATATTTTCCTTTTATTATGTCTTGCCTAATTTAATCATTTTCTTTTATTATATTTTACTTAACTCAATATTTCTATTTTATTTAAAATAATTATTCTCCTAATATAAAAATATAAATAAGTCATATATAATTAGTAGAAAAGATCTAAATTATTTATTTTAATTTAAAGATAAATTATATATGAAATAATTTTAATTATAAAAAGAAACTTTATTATGAAAACAATTAAATAAGTTGTATTTATAATAAAAGTTAACATAATATTATTTTGTATTAATATATAGGGATGATAACTTTATTTAAAATAAATTTCTAAAAAGGCCTAACTTGGATCAACGTTGGGTCGTTGGAGTCTTGGACGAGTGACATGTAACCCTATCTTAAACTATATTTGTACAAAGTTACAACTCGTGTAGCGGTTCGAGTATGAGAATAATGATTATTTCAAATGTAACTTTTTTTTACCGTTTCATATTTTTCGTCTTTTTCATCCCTTTGGATTTTATTTTACAATGATTTAATTAGTTTTTTCTTTATCAAACTTATTAAATAGTTTTTTTATAGCTTTTATATTTATTTATTTTAGGATTTTTCAATTTAATTTTGTATTAGTCTTTAATTTTTTTTTATTTTAGATTTATTTAAGAATTATTTATAACTTAATTATAAGTTTTAAAGTTTATTTAAATTATCTAATGAATAGTTAATTATGTTTTATTATATTATGCATGTTCTTGGTTTTTTCTCATTTCTAAAAATTATTATAAGGTTGGTTTTATTTTTATATGATTTTATAAAATTTTCAGTTTCATTTATAATATTAGTGTTTTTTTTTTTCCTAATTTATCATATTTATTTAAAATAATTAAGTTTATTAAAAAAAATTATGATTCTTTTTTTGTTGTTATTAAGAATATTAATATAACAAATAGGACTTGGACACTTGGTCGGGTTCAAAAATAATATTTATGAAAGCAACGTTGGTTTCTGGTTACTTTCTTTTTCGGACAGATTTTTATTTAATCTTTTTATTTATAAATTAATTTCTTATTTATTTAACTCATTCCAGGTTTCTTCAAATTTTTATATTAATTTCTAATTTATGATTTTTTGGATTTAATTGATGATTATTTCAGATTTAATTTATGTTTTCTTGTGTTTTATTTTTATATTTATTAAAGAATGGATAAGAATTTATTAATAGAGTTTTATATTTATTTTATGGATAATTTCCAAAAGTTCCAATATGTAAATTTTTCTCACAATAATGCAAGGTATAAGACCCGTGTGTTACATGGATGTTTGAATAGTAGTCGATCAACTAAATAAATTGAACTAATTGAACCATTAAATTATTAAATTACTACTTTGAATTGTGGAAAACCTGTGTGGTACGCGAATTTTGAAAGAAATAAGATATTAGCTTGATAGCTTGAATTATTCATACAAACGAAATAAAATTATGTCATTCTCGCCGGAGCAATCAATTTTCAACAATTTATACTCTTAGCTATCAATCCTTGTATATTAAAGTTATCTTGTAAATTACTTTTTAATTTTATTATATTATTTTCACACTTAAGGTAATCATAATGAAGATAATTAAGATTTCCATTAAAAAGAATTAAGTAAAAGTTAAGAGTAAAAAAATTCAAAATGAATAAAAATATAATTTAATCTATATCACAGAACTAGGACGATCCAAGCATTTTCATTTTTTCGAGTCAAGATTCTTCGTATTTTAAAGTAGGAATAACTAAAACCTTTTTATCTTCAGTTCAGCATGAGATCATCTCAAGTAAATTATCAAGTCGATTTCAGAAACTTTGTGGATAATAAAATAAGTTACAAAAACCCTCGGTTAATTTCCTCAACTAACATCTCCTTTTTAGAATATATTTCGTTTTTGCTTATTTGGTAGTTTTTTTATTTTATAATATTTCTTTTTTAAGTTTATGAAATGATAATTTAGAATTCAATCAAACCTTCTAATATTTTTATCCAATTAAAAAGTATTTTGAGATTTATTTTATAATATTTCTTAAATATCTCTTTAAATAGTTATATTTCAATTATGTTTTCTGTTATAAATATATTAAGCAATTACGCATGATTAATTTATTTTTCTATATTAATGTAAGTTAATTTATAATTTCTTAACGACTTATACAATTATTCTACTATATTTGTTTTTAGGTTTAATAAGTAATTATATAACTTTAAATAATCGCTTATATTTTTTTACACATTTAGAGTTTAGAGATGTACTCATCATTATGTTTTTTTTATGATTTCAAGTTTGTCTATTTTATTCATAACTGTTTTTATTTAATGCTTATAATTATATTGGTTGTGATTATTTATGACTTTTACACTTAATTTGAGATTTTTTTTTTTAATATAACATAATCTTTGACATGTACGAGTAAAAGGATGGAGTGAGTTCTTACGTATATAATGAACTAGTGTGAAAACACGCGAATTTCGCGGAAAAATATAAGAAAATACAAAAAAAAAATCATAAATTTTATTTAAAAAATTAAGAAATTCAGAATTTGATAGAAAAAATATTGTTCACTTTAAATTTTGAAAATTTCATTGTACGTATAATTTACAATGATATCATTTTTATCGTAGTAAATAATTTACAATCCTTTACCACTCTTAAAATTGTGTCAGGAGATTTATAAAATGACATTTTTTAAAAACTTTGTGATAGTTATATAATAAGAAATCTAGAAGTATTGGTATTTAAATAAATATCAATATCGTATTTTCAACATGTATTGTATCGTACTTGTGCCATGTATCAATATAAATATTTTGATATTTAAAATATTAATTATGTGTGATATGAAATTATAATAAATATAAAGTATCAACCTTTTTTACCAAAATCTTCATCATTTTGACTTGAGTGAGCATATTCAATAAAGTTGCATAATCTTTATTTTCATTAAATGTTGCAACTTTGACTAACTTTTTATTTTCTATCGCATAAATTTTTCGTTTTTATTTTATCTCGCATACATTTTTCATTTTTATTTTCTCTCGCATACATTTTTCGAGCCCGGTGGCCCAGCCCGCAACTCCGATGATGTAGGCTGAGGTTTGGCATGATGCGTGAAGATAAAACCAAGTTGGGTCGGCCGAAGGGAACACTTTTAGGTACTAAATTAATCACATTAGAGGGAAAAGATAAACATTCATAAACTGACTTCAGTACTAAATTAATATAAAATACTGAATAACATAACCAAGTGAAAAATATCATGTATTCTCGGGTTGAAATGTCAGTTTCCTTAATCAACTTGGAAAATTAGAACTGAGATTTTAACCAATTACATCACTGTTAAAAATAATACCTATTCATTTACCGACACCGTCTTCACCTGCATGAACCCACAAATTAAATATTAGGTAAATATTGAGACTTGATTCTATTTAGTAAAATAAAGTGGTTTTTTTGTAATTAGGTTTAATAACAGTGCTAATTTTTGTAATCATCCCAAAAATTTGCCTTCAGAAACTCCAAATGACCTATTTTATCATCAGTACAGTAATGCTAGACATCACTAAGATAGTCCGAAAAAAGAAAGTCACCAATTATGATCAAATTGAAATACAAAACACGATCCAAATGTAAACATATAAATACAAATAATTTAAACAAATTATAAAGATTGACAATTTCCATTTCATAATTTAGATCATATTCATGAAACAAAGTAGTAAAATCTGCAAACTGGAAACCATAGTAAGCTAAAAACAAAAAACCCTAAAAATAAGAATAAAAACTAAAAAATTAAAATTTGGGATTTTGTATTTTTTGTAATCAACCATTAGATAAGAACCTTCTCTCATATGCTTTTAAATAAACACATTGAACAATACAACAGTAAGCTTGCCTAATGGTTTTATTTTATCTCTTATCATCGTCCAACATGATCAACTTTGGTGGAGAATATAGGCATATTGAACTTTGACAGTTGAAAACTTATCCTTCTCCTCCTCAATAAAGCTAATTAATTCAAGATAAATTTGTAATACTAACGGGTATTGGTGATTTTAAAACATAATTGGGCTTTTTTGTAAATAGGTCAAATTTCAAAGGTAGTTTTGTAATTATTGCAAAGATAAATAATTCTAAGATCTGTATGTACCTCAATCTTCAAAGGTTCATTCACATATACTCCCTCCATTTCACATGAAAAAGAAAAGTTACTTCAGAATAGTTTTACAGTTTCAATATAAAATTTCAGTAACCTTTACTATTTAACCCCTTTGAAAGGGAAGACAAAAGTAGCAAAAAGACAACTTTGAAATGAGAAAAATGTTTTGCAACGGTAATATGATCTTTTAGTCTCACTTTTCAATTTGTATGCATAAACCTAAAACTAAATCCATTATGAAGTGGAGGTAGTAACAATTAATACATCTTAGTGTCTTGTCTTTTTTTTTATTATTCTTTTAGTGTAATAATGGATTATCTGTTAAAGTTCTCATAGTAATGACTAATGCATTTCTCTACACTTCATTTCACCATAATAATCTACTCCTACTTCAAACTTCATTGGATTTAAATTCCTTTCAAACTGGTAGAGGTGAATCTGTCCGGCAACATTGAAGTGAACCTTAACAGCATTAATGACTTTTGCAGTTACATTTCTTCAATGCTTTTTATAATGCATGCCTACCATGATCTTATATTTCAGAGTTAATTACCAAAAAAAATTAGATAAATATACCCCAAGATTATAGTCTTATATTTAACCCTACATAAGTAAAAAACATTTCAAAACCCTCCACATTCATAAAAAAATTACAGTTAGCCCCTTAATTTTGATAATGAATCAAACCTCGGGATATTTTTGTAATTCTTAAAGTTAGCTGCTTTCTTTTTTAATAATTTGCTCAAACCTACATTCATAGAATTAATACAACTATCTCCTTAATTTCAACTCTGAGAATCAAACTTCGGGGATATTTTCAGAATTTTGAAAGATAGATTTTTTTATTTTTTATTTTTTTTTGTAATTCTCTCAAACCTCGAGGTACTTTTTTATAACTAACAATATATTTAACAAAAATTAGTTACAAACCAAAATTTCAGCCTTTTTTCGGAAGCCAAAGAATTAGCTATGCTAGTTCATTTGATATCACATAAGATTGGCGAGAGTTAGCATCTGATAAACTAAGTTTGGGATCTCAGTGATATTCAGAAAGTTGAACGAAATAGTATTTACAACTGAAGGCACAAATGATAATTATTGATCAATAAATGTGAACTCACCTCATCAAAATGGGTAAACATGTTGTAGAAAAAGATCACAAACAAAATGATCCTTGCAACATGAAAATCATTAGTTTGCGTGTTACAAACATCCCAAGTATGATCTATAACCAAAGAAACCAAAATGAAGTCCAAAGGACTTGCAAGCAAAGTAAAACAATTTTATTTCAATAAAGATATTAAATTGTAAAAACTTGTCAACACCAAGTCAGTGGACAATCATTTCATTATTAGTTACTAACTGATTTGCACGTTCTTTACATATTTTTCTTACCGTTTTTGTATCACGTTGCGTGTGTTTTGCTTGCTTTTAGGTGTTTTAGGAGTCGAGTTGGCCGTTTTTCGTTATTTCTAGGTTTTCTTAGTTTTTGTACGTTTTTTATTTGTTTTCGTAGTTTTTTACTCTTTCGTTTTTCTCTTGGCCGTAGGACGTCCGAGTGGGGCCCACGCTCGTTTGGGATCATTTTCACTCGACTCGGGATTGGGCGGACAAGCAAGGAAGCACAACGGACAAGGCTCGATAAATCGGCAGACGTAAAAAGAACGAGAAATCGAGCCGGGTGCTGTATTTCAGTCGACCGACTGGAACTCCAAAATCGGCTGCATTCCAGGGACTTTTGGCATTTTGGACGACGCAGTCGATCGACTGCCGACGCGGCCGATCGACTGCAGTCGATCGACTGGAGCCCCCCAAGATCGACTGGATTCCAGGGATTTTTGCTGTTTTGACTTCGCAGTCGATGGACAGGCGATTTGACCGATCGACTGCCAGTCGATCGACTGCTTTACAGTCGATCGACTGCCAGTCGATCGACTGCTTTACAGTCGATCGACTGAAAAGCAGATTTTTTTACTGCTTTTTGGACAAAATTGTCCCTTTGTGAAGGATTAAAGGAAGACGTCTTTTCATTCAGAAAGCAACTTGCAGCAAGGGTCTGGTTCAGAGTTCTTGCTCCCAAAAACTCACTTTCATATTTTCCTTTTCCATTTTAATTATGCATTAATTAGCTCTAGTTTAGTTAAGTGTTAGATCTTAATTAGCTAGTTGTTGAAGCTTTTGTTTAGCATTTCTTTTGTAAGGAAACTTTGAAGTTGCCATTGCCATTGTTGAGATTTGAATCTTTTGTGGAATCCTAAGTTTGGTAATATCTTTCTATTAATCTAGTTTGTTTTCATGTTATTTCTTTTAATCTTGTGTTGATGCTTGGATCATAGTGTCCTCCAAAATGAAAGAAGTCTATTATTTATATTACATTTAATTGGGTTTAAATGGGCCAAAATAGCCTTAGAGGCTTAAAATTCCCGGGTTTGACCAAGTTTGACCCGGAGGCACCTTCCTAGACCCTTGGCTGGCTTCTTGGCACATTTTGGCTCGAGATGGCTCAGACCGACATGGCTCGATGTGGCTCGGCCATGGCCGAGCCTGGCGGCTGGTGATCGGCAGGTTGGCGCGCGGGCGCGGGCAGGCGCGAGGCTGCGCGCAGGAGCCGGGCGAGTGTTGGCGGGATGGCGCGCGCGGGCGCGCGCGCGGGCAGGTGCGAGGCTGCGCGCGGGCGCCGGTCGAGACGTGGCCAGAGGCCGCACGCAGGCGCGCGCGGGTGCTGGCGAGTGCTGCCGGGCTTGTGCGGGGCTGCTGCCGAGCAGGTGCTGCCGAGAGCGCCGGACGGCTGGCGCGCAGGGGCGCGCGCTGGCGCGCCGCGGGGGCGCCGGGTGGCGCGAGCGGGCGCGAGACTAGGCCAGCATTCCAGAATGTTTGGGCATTTTTGAGCCTCTCTTGGCCTGAATTTTGGTCCTCAATGCCTTAGCCTATAAATAGACATTTTGAACATAAAAACCCAAGAATTTCACCAAACCTCAAGGTAATTGAATCAATTAAACCAAATTAAATATAAAGTTGGCAAGAAACACGAAAAACAATAAAACAAGAAAAACGACCTAAAAATCTAACGAAAAATGACTCAAAACTACTAAAATCAATATAAAAATCTATCTAAAAACACGAATAAAAACCACAACAATTACATGCAAAACACCCCCCCCCCCCCCCCCCCCTCCCACCACACACAGCACCACCACAATCGACCAAGCAAAAAAAAAGGGGGCGAAAAATATAAAAAAAAGAGAGGGGGAAAGTAGAGAGGAAACGAGTTTGTTGCGATCGACAGCGGCAAGTTACGCGGGAAATTCAGTTTTCGATTCCTATCTCCATTCAAAACCTCCTTGGGGAAAATTCGATTCTTCGTTCCATTTTGAACCAACTTTTCAAGGTACTTCCGCTTAAACAATCTTTTGGGGAAATTTGTTATTGTTGGTTGCGTTGTTGCGTTTTTGGGTAGGATTTGGGAGCCAATTTCATTATATTTCCATACTCAAAAAGCTTGCCCACCTTCGAAATGCCCCAGTGAACGTTTGGTTTGAATTTTTCCCATTCTTCCATTCTCGTTCGTTCCTTTCGATTCTTAGAACCCTCCACTACAAAATCCGTCCAATTTCGTTCATACTTTCCCCTCTTTTACCATGGATGGCCACTCCGATGACGTAATTTTCAACCTTCCCCAATACCCCCGATATAGCCGGGAACTTACGGTGCCCCCTTCCTGGTCTACTCCACATACGAGGGGGAGCTTTTTCAAAATCTGTCCCAAGCGACATTTCGCTACCCCACGCTTTATCAATATCGAGCGTTTGGACGAATGGGTGGCGAACGGGGACGTTGACGGGTTCGGCACCCGACTACTCCATTACATCGACGCGATGAACGGCCGAATGTTCGCATCTTTCCGGGCACCGGCTTATCGGGAGCTAGTGCTCGAGTTTTTCACCTCATACCAGGAGACCGATGACGGGGGTTTTAATGTCCGTTGTGGGGGAATTGAGCACCGGATCGATCAGGGGGTGCTCCAAGAGGTGCTTGGGCTTGACTGCCAACAGTACTCGTACACGCAGGCGAGTGGTTTTCATGCGGAATGAGTTTTGGGGGAGTATCACGGGCGGACGTGGTACCCGGGATCGATACTCGGCGTCGGCGATCGTCGACTTGGCACTGCTTGGGGCTTACAAATTCTTTGCCACGTCCTGATGGGCAAGCACGAAAGCACCAAACTCACTCATCACGAGCTTTACGTGCTTTGGTGCCTAGTCAATGGACATCCGGTCCCATTTTTCCCGTTGATCCGAGGACAAATTCGAGGGATTCGGAAGATGAGAGGAGGAAGCGTCGCCCGAGTCG
>BMAC01000535.1:225842-270698 GCA_014905375.1 Phtheirospermum japonicum | reverse complement strand
TCGGATTTGAACCGATGACTTACGCCTTACCATGGCGTTACTCTACCGCTGAGTTAAAATTTTTGATTGCTGTGTTTTTTATTTTGAAATAATATATTGGTGAGTTTGTTGCGGCCAAACGTGAAGTGATTTATAAAGGGTTTGGATTAAAACTTAGGGTTAAGAGTCTAAAATTTCATAGGATTGTTTGATTGTTTGCTTAAAAATCTCAACAGATAAGGGGACGTGGGGGAGAAATGGGCCGACATATGGGGTGTTCAAGAATGCACTTGGGCTTGCCTAAAGAGATAGAATTTAAATCAAATATATGCTTAAGAATTCCAGAAGAAACTTCAATGGTTAAAATAAATTTGAATTTTGTTAAAATAAAATATAAAATTAATGCATGCATGTCTAAATAATTTGGGCTAAAAATAAAAATAAATATTGGGATGTTACAAACCTACCGCCTTACAAAATTTCGTCCACGAAATTCGTTACTCACCATTATTTGTTGTTCTTCCACGAGGGCAATTCTCCGCCACATGATCCAGCAATTTGCATCTAAAACAAACTCTTTGACCCCGAAGACACTCTCCATTATGGTGTTTTCCACAACTAACACACAATGGTTTGGTGGTTTGAGTTCCCGCTCTATTCCCCTCTTCAAAATGCGCTTGTTTATCCGGAATTTTGTCTGTACTTTGATTCTCGTCCCAACTCCTTTTCCTTTTAGTTTCAACCATTCTTTGCGATGTCCCCTCTAAACTCAAGCGAGAGGATATTGCTTTCGCACGTGCGGCTACATCAGCATAGGTCGCAAGGTTAATCCCAACTAATATCCCTCCAATCTCAGGGCGTAAGCCCCTCTCAAACCTTCTAGACTTCTTCCCATCAGTGTCGACTAGATGAGTAGCAAAACGCGATAACATATTGAACCTCCTCTCATACTCTTCTATGGACAAAGCTCCCTGCCTGAGTAACAGAAATTCAGCCTCTTTACTATCGCGATATGATTGAGGAAAATACTTTTCCATCACTAGTTCTCTAAACTCTTCCCATGTTAGAGTGATAAGTTGAGCTTGAGTCTGAGTACGCTTATATGCCTCCCACCAGTGGTCAGCATCCTCAACTAGCTGAAAGGTGGCACACGAAATCCTATGCTCGTCGTCACACGCGATGTGTACGAAAATTCTTTCCAAGCTTCTTAACCATTCTTCGACAACAAATGGTCCACCTTTACCATCAAAGGTAGGTGGTTTGTATTTTCGAAATTGCCCAATCACCTCCGTTGTGACAACTGCAGGGTCTGGTGGTGGAGGAGCATTTTGTGGTTGTTGTTGTTGGAGCCCTTCCAATGTGGCGATGAGGGTCTGCAACAAGATCGCATTAGGATCATCCCCATGTGTTTCATCTTGGTCATTGTCCCCAGTTTGATTTGCGTTCGTGTTGCCGCCAGAAGTACGTCAAGGTCGACCACGACGCATTGCCTAAAACTCCAAGTTTATGAATAACTTAATCTCGATTCATGGTTTAAGACACTCAAACTATAGATCGTCCAACAAAGTCTCAACGTAACTTCTCTGATTACCATATGTTTACGGCCACGGCCATTATACTATGCACATCATAAAATCTCAGAAACATGAAAATATTTAAATTATGAGAAACTTGATCATATCGTGCAATTTTCACAACCACGAGTCGTAAAAAAAATTATGTTGATTGCGTTTACATCCTTCAAATCTCTAAAATGCATTAAACATCTCTTCATAATCATGCATCATAAATTTTAAAATGAAATACTCAAATCATGCTACTTACTTGTGAAGTCGGCGCGAGCGGCAGTGGTGAGCAACAATAAAGATTTTTTTCATAAAGACTCTTAATATTTTCATAAAAACTTATTATGAGTAATACAATAATCATTCTTTTTTCTTAAAATTTTATTTTGAGTACCAAGAACCGTAATGCTCTGATACCAGCTGTAACGCCCCAGTTTTTTCGTAGCGGAAACACAAGCGGAAGCAATTATAATTTAATAAAAGTAATATGAGGGACGTTACTTTCAATAACACCTTTGTATAATTTATAAGATAAACAAATTATGACAAATAATTTGTACGAAATAATACCACATATCTCTTTGAGGAAAATAAATACATATAATACCATTGGAAATAATAATAATAATAATAATAAGACATTTTTTAAATTACGCTCGAGTAAAACTAACAAGTATAAAATACGACTATTTGATCATGTTTTGAAAATAGAAACATATAAGCTTTAAATCATATTTTATTATCGTCGCCACCACCACGCTTACGCTGTGCTTCACTTAACCTGAAAAATGTTTGATGAAAAGGGATGAGTACACAACGACTCAGTGGAGATACAAGTCATAATTAATTTCTCAATATAACATAGCATCATAGTAAAATATAGAAATAATTGTTCTGTGGAGTACGGTGGGCCATCCCAAGGATCCGTAGACCCCGGACCCATTAAGGTCCCTGACCAAAAATTGTTTTGTGCTGTCGCGCGACTCTATGTATACATAGTCATTTGCCCGAAGGCCATAATTGTATAATTGTCATGAAATCACCATAAACTATAACATATCGAACAATTATTATGAACTTGAATTTAAAAAGATTTTGAGTTAAATATACCCACCTCGTTTATGCAGAAAATAACTTAACTTGAATGCGACACGTGAAAAATTCCTAGTTCTCAGAATCCTCATTTCCTAAACGATAGGATAATTGAATTTTTAGAAAATAAATTGACAATAAAATCAGAATTATTCATTGAAAGGAACATGGAACAAGCTAAAGTTGTCAAGGTAACTGGGTTGAAGGGTTGAATTGGCTCACTAGACTAAAAGAATTCCCAAAACCTCACTAAGCCCAAACCACTCTTACAACCAAAGAGGTCAAAGCCCAGCCCACTAACACACCTCTAGTAGCCTCTTCCTCGTCACTTTCTGCCCATCACACCTATTCTGAAATCTACCAAGACACACCAACACACACGGCTCTCTCTCTTCGTCCGACCGCCTGCCCCCTCTCTCTCTCCCTCTCTCTCGGAAAACCGCTCACAACACTCACCCACGAACCCACGAAGGCGAAACAACACACCAAGAAATAAACCTCAAACCTTTATTTGAAAATCATGCCCAATTTCAGAAAGCCAAACCCTCAATTTGGAAATCCCTAAATAACAAAACTCAAAACAAATTACGAAGGAAGCCGGCCGATGCGTTTCGCCTGCCACACTCTCCGACTCACACACAAAGCAACCCGCGCCCACTCAAGACAGACGCCGCGTACGGCCGGACTGGAACAGGAATTGACGGCTTGATTGGCTAACCTACCGCCTTACAAAATTTCGTCCACGAAATTCGTTACTCACCATTATTTGTTGTTCTTCCACGAGGGCAATTCTCCGCCACATGATCCAGCAATTTGCATCTAAAACAAACTCTTTGACCCCGAAGACACTCTCCATTATGGTGTTTTCCACAAACTAACACACAATGGTTTGGTGGTTGAGTTCCCGCTCTATTCCCCTCTTCAAAATGCGCTTGTTTATCCGGAATTTTGTCTGTACTTTGATTCTCGTCCCAACTCCTTTTCCTTTTAGTTTCAACCATTCTTTGCGATGTCCCCTCTAAACTCAAGCGAGAGGATATTGCTTTCGCACGTGGCGGCTACATCAGCATAGGTCGCAAGGTTAATCCCAACTAATATCCCTCTAATTTCAGGCGTAAGCCTCTCACTTGGGCTTGCCTAAAGAGATAGAATTTAAATCAAATATATGCTTAAAAATTCCAGAAGAAACTTAAATGGTTAAAATAAATTTGAATTTTGTTAAAATAAAATATAAAATTAATGCATGCATGTCTAAATAATTTGGGTTGAAAATAAAAATAAATATTGGGATGTTACATTTCGACATCTTATCATTAATAGTTAACATTATTAACAAAATGGATTCTTAGTGTTGTCTATCTTAATTAGATAGCTATTTACTTTAATTAAATCTTGATATCTGCCCAAAAAAAATGGTAAGCTAAAAAAAATCAAGTCGAAAAATTTTATTTATAATACTTTTTTATTTTCCTCATTTACAAAATTATTATTTCGAATCTAATTTTAAGGTTTTATATTTAAATAATTTATAGTCTTTTAAGATTATTTTTTATGTTTTGTATTTTGCAAGAACTTTTAATATTTTTATTATTAAAACTATTTATGTGGCATTATTAAATATAAATTATGAAATTAAAACTTATCATCAAGGACAAAATAAACAATTACAATTTATTTAAATTACTTAAAAAGAAATGTCATTTTAAGAGAAGAAAAAAGAATAAATGTAATCAGTACTAATTTGTTGTGCCAATCAATGGGGTATCTATCTGCATACTGGTACAATGAATACTTATACATGATTTATGTTCAAAATATGATAGGAAATTTTTAGAATTATATATCATATTGTAAATGCGTGTCCTCTAACTACTATCTAATTAAATGATATTATTAAACATTAAAAAATATTTATTCTTTAAGAATTTATATTAATTTCCAAATGTCTCATTTGGCCTTTGAATTTAATAATCATGCAAGGATTCTTTAAAAAATATATATAATAAAGTTGAAAATATAAAATTATAGAGTATAATTTATCTCATACATATGAACACTTAATATAAATCTAAATGATTACTTAATAAATCTTTAAAAACCTGAAACAACAAAAGAACAAATCAAATATTGTCAAATGATATAAAATATATTTGAAAGAGTTATAAAATTAGATAAATAACATATGAGAAATTATAGTTAATTAATAAATATTTGCGTAATAAATTTGAAAATTGAGAAACCAAATAAAAATTCAATAATTTTATAAATTAAATAGAAATTCACAAAAGAAGTTATACTAGCTAATAAATTTTAATATTGAATTCTAGAAAGTTATTAAAAAATATAAGAAATAAATATATATCATTTAATATTTTAAAAATATACAAAGTCATATATCTTGATTAAGTTATACGTCATTCGGCTAAGGATCATTTTTTAATTTTTAATTTTTAAAATATTTTATATAATCACTATTTTTAAGATTAAAGAAACAATTAATTAGAATTTAATTTGAGTTAAATATATTATTATTGAATTTTAAATATTTTAATTATCTAATAATATTTATAACTTTTTGGTTTTTTATTATGTTATTATTAATTTAAAGTATATAATTAACTTTCTAGAATTAATGTTTGTTTACTTAATTTGTTATATAATAATTAGCGATTTATTTTATAATTTTGTAATATTATTTTTTTTCATTTTGTAGTATTTATAATTTAATTAGAATTTAATTATAATTTTATCGGTTTCCAAGATATTTTTAGATACTTTTGAAAATATGTAAATTCATATATATAAATATGTAGATTTATAATCAAATAAAATATTCTTATTTAGTGATTTTTAAGATAAAAATTCATCAAAAATACAAAAAATAAGATTATATTTTGTTGGGATAAAAGACATCAAAAAATAGTTGGTTAAGTGGTTTTTGGCAGTTGGTGTTGTATATTGAGGGTTCAAATTTTAGGGGCTTTGTTTTGCAATTTTAATTTTTATTGACATTTGTGCAACATTTACACATTTTCAGTTCTATTGTATTAATATATACTATATATAGTTATTTATATTATTAAATCTAATTATATATTATATTTGTTTCGAAACTGACATATCATAGTGATGTACATGTGTCAATTAAAAAAAATCTTTTGGAGATAAGGTTTGAACCACAATGTTATCTATCTATCTATCTATCTATCTATCTATCTATCTATATATAAACAGTACTGGATATATAAGATAATTATTTGTTCCTCCAAAATTTCTTTCTTTTCCCAAAAAGAAACGTTTTTGGCGTTTTGTTGACTTTGATTTCTGTGAATTAATTGTTGACTTTTAAAAAAAAATTAAAAACCACGACCACAATTGTTGACTTTTCAACACGAATTAAATTATATGCGTGTGATTTCTATGAATTAATTGTTGACTTTTCAACTGCCTCTTTAAAAAAAATTAAATACCACAGTTTTTTTCAACACGGGTTAAAATTGCATGTGATTTCTGTGTGGATTAATAGAGGGCACCAACTTTTGGATGAGTACTTTTTAATTTGAAATATATTCAACAAAGACTTATGAACTGTACATATGGTAGATGGTTGGTATTAATTGATTTTTTTTTATTGTTCGTAAAAAATTAAATACCACAGCCACAATTGTTGATTTTTTCGGTTAAAATTGCATGCATGTGATTTCTGTGTGGATTAATAGAGGGCACCAACTTTCGGATGAGTACTTTTTAATTTCTTTTAATTTGAAATGTATTCAACAAAGACTTATGAACTGCACATATGGTACATGGTCGGTATTAATTGAGTCTCATACTTTTTTAATTTGACTGTATTCAACAAAGACTTACGTATATGATTCATGATTGTAGAGTTAGAAAAATATGATTTATTATTTTGTAAAATATTAATAATAAGTGTGTTTAAATCTAAAATATGGTTCATTTTTTATATTTTTTTCAGAATATTCTTAATAAATGTGTTTAAATATAAAATGTGGTTATTTTTTATTTATAAGTGTGTAGAATCAAATCATCAATTTCATCTCTACTCTCATATTTATTGAAATAAAAAAATTTGAGTTATTATTTTGATTTGCACTAAGCCACAATTGTTTCAACTGTTTTTTAAATTTAAATATCAGCCTAATATTGTTGACTTTTCAACTATTTTAATTATGCATATTTGGTCTGTTCGAATCTTCATATAATATTAAACTGATTCGAGAGATTTTTGGGATCTGATTATACTCCCTCTTATATAACATTTTGGGCAAAGACTCAAATGTGACCGCCACACGGGTTCTCTGCCGTATGACGAAGCCCCATTCCTAAGACCCGACCATTAAAACGGTCACATATAAAAGGAACGGAAAGTGAAGATAAGCGAGCCACTCTTTTCTCTCTCCACCCCAAAAATCCTAATCACTACCAAAATGCTGAAAAATGTCTCAGCTCCGTCGCGCAAATCTCAACACGCCTCCGCGCCCCCAACCTCCATTCACCGCAAAAAGTCCGCCCCTTTCATACTTTATGTTGTCTTGTTGAAATATCTCGTTCTCAGAGACTGAGGATTTCAAATCTAGGCCCGAAATAAAATTAATCGGGGCGTGAATCATGAAGTAATATTTCACCCGTTTGGATCTAGGTTTTACATATTTACACCATTGAATTCTCGACTTTTGCTCTTTGTGGTTTCATCCGCGTTCAGGTATGTTCTTGTTTTTATACAGTCTAGTTTTATTTGTATTCAAAATGCATTATTTAATAGTTTGGTTTGTTAATTTAGTATTTCTTTTAGTATGTACTTTCTGTAGAAATTGAAAGATAAGAAAACAAAAATAAAAGAAATTGAGGAAATAGAGGGCGGTTGTATTGGGGAGAGGTGAGCATAGCCGCAGCAGGGATGGAGTTAGAGTTGAAATGGGGATGATGTCACTTTTTTGGTAGAATAACTATAATAAAATGAAATTTATAAATTCTATCACAATATCAATCTATCTTTGTAAGTTTTATTAGTTTTTGTAAATAAATTGCTATTCCCTTTGTTTGACAATTTTTATGTCTTTTATTTGCCTTGAATTGCTGTTTGACTTTGACATTGCAATTAGAATTCTCTTCTTCCTGGTTATCTTTGTAGAATGCGTTATTATATATTTAATAATGACAATATTTATAATATGTTTGTTTCCACACCATTTGAGGTTCTTACCATGAATGATATTATATAAGCTTGTTTATAGTCTGAAAGGAAGATATGTTTTAGTTCTGCACTTTTCTACTTGATAAATATGGTTAAATTTTTATTCAAAATCAAAATTGATTTTCAGGAAGCACTTGCCTTCTATTTTTAAATGGTCATGTGATGGAACATATTTGTATTTCATGCATCATAGCATGTATGTGATATATTTAGAATTTTTGATCTGTTGTGGTAATTGGAAACCTATTTGTATCTGTGTAGGGTGATGCAAACAGTGCTCTGGAGTGACGGTGCTCGTAAAGTGTTGTGAATACGCATGAACCAGCTACAACTATTATACAATAACTTGTTTGCAAGGCGTTTTGGAAGATTTGGCTTAATTTCCTTAAATTATCAATCTGCAATGTAACCTCGCCACACCACCATCATTACGTTGAGACGGACAGAAAATCATTAACCGCATCTCCCGTGCCTTTGACAGCCAACCCATTGATTTTCCCCTTCTGATGAGCGGTGCTTCTGCTTGTCGGGCTATATGTTGAGAATGAGCTCTATACTTGTAGAATTTCTCTTATGATTTCATAAGATAAAGCATGTAGAATTTATTTTGGTTAATTATTTGTAAGCTCATTCATTTAGTTAATGTTATTATACTTTTTTTAGAGAATAAAAATGTTATTATAGTTTGATGTAAAATGTTATTTTGATGTTAAAGTAAGTAAATCGCTGAGGCCGAAAACATGATTTGTGAGCTTTTTTAAATTCAAGTATTGTGTTTCATTTATGCAGAAATATTGTCATATTTGTCTTAAAAGGTGTCACTTTCGCTGAAAATAATGTCACTTTTTATAAAAGTTTACGTGTTTAAGTTTTTTTTTTCAATTTTAGTTTTCTGCTTGATATTAATTTCTTGCTTTGGTTTATTAAAGGTTTTGTTAATATCTATTTTTGCGAACATTTTTAATGCAAGTAATCTTTTTTCCTTATGCAAAAATATTGTTACTTTTGTATCCAAATGTGTCACTTTTTTTGCATCCAACCTTGTCACTTTTTCATATAATTCTACAACTGAGCACTTAACTCAAAACTTTATCTTGTCACTATTTCAATTAATGTCATCACTTTTGCACTAAATAATATCATATTTTCACTAAAAAGTGTCACTTTTACTAATATTCAACTATTTAACTTTTAAAAAGTCACATTTTCAAATAATACTTTCAGTTTTGCACTAAAATGCGTCATTTTTTACAAAAAAATTGTCAATTTTGCACTAAAACTTATCACTTTATAAATTATTTTATAATCAAACAGTGCATAAAATATATCGGTGTCATTTATGCACAAAAACGTGTCAAAATAATCACTTTTGTTATTACTGTCACTTTATAAATAAAAAGTGTCACTTTCGAATAGTTGATAGTAATCGTTATTTTTTGGATTTTTTTTCATGTAAAAAACTGTCACATTTGCACCAAAATATGTCACTTTTGTCTAAAAAACTGTCACTTTTGATTTTTTACATAAAAAGAGTTGCTACACAAATTATAGTAGTCAAGTTATAATACTATCACTTCTTAAGATATTACTGTAACTTTATAAATAAAAAATATCACTTTCTAATAGTTGATAGTAATCGTTATTTTTTGTTTTTTTTCCTGTAATAAAATGTCACATTTGCAACCAAATATGTCACTTTTGTCCAAAAAACTGTCACTTTTGATTTTTTGCAGAAAAAGAGTTGTTACACAAATTATAGTAGTCAAGTTATATTAATGTCACTTCTTAAGATATTACTGTCACTTTATAAATAAAAAGTGTCACTTTCTAATAGTTGATAGTAATCGTTATTTTTTATTTTTTTCTTCCTGTAAAAAATTGTCACATTTGCACCAAAATATGTCACTTTTGTCCAAAAAAAGTGTCACTTTTGATTTTTGCAGAAAAAGAGTTACTACACAAATTATAGTAGTCAAATAATAATATTGTCACTTTTTAAGATATTACTGTCACTTTATAAATAAAAAATGTCACTTTCAAATCGTTGATAGCAATCGTTATTATTTTTTTTCCTGTAGAAAACTGTCACATTTGCACCAAAATATGTCACTTTTGTTCAAAAAAAGTGTCACTTTTGATTTTTACAGAAAAAAAGTTGCTACACAAATTATAGTAGTCAAGTTATAATACTGTCACTTCTTAACATATTACTGTCACTTTATAAATAAAAAAGTGTCACTTTCTAATAGTTGATAGTAATCGTTATTATTTTTTTTTCCTTAAAAAAACTGTCACATTTGCACTAAAATATGTCACTTTTATCCAAAGATGTGTCACTTTTGATTTTTTGCAGAAAAAGAGTTGGTACATAAATTATATTAGTCAAGTTATAATATTGTCACTTCTTAAGATATTACTGTCACTTTATAAATAAAAAGTGTTACTTTCTAATAGTTGATAGTAATCGTTATTTTTTATTTATTTTTTCCTGTAAAACACTGTCACATTTGCACCAAAATATGTCACTTTTGTCCAAAAACTGTCACTTTTGTCCAAAAACTGTCACTTTTGACTGGAGTATATTATCAAACACCTTGCAGGCACATACTATGCAGCAGTTGTAGCTAGTTCAGGTATTTTTATAAACACCTTGTGAGCGCCACGTGACTAGTTCGGATTTGGGTGATGGGTTCACTACTGCTAGACTCCTCGAAATCAGTTATATATTCAGATGAAAGACCCTCATCAACACCTAAACCACTTTTATGTTGTCGGCGCGACTACCTTTGATCGACTCCAGAATCACCGGCAACTCCTTAGTCTCATTAAAATCAGAATGGGTGGATGAAACGACAACATTTTTCAGAGTAGTTGTATTTCTTGTCCGTCGCTGGCCATATTTCTCCTCCATTTTCGCAATCCTTTTACACCATAGACGAAATTCAGTGTTTTCGGGTGGAGAAACATTTAAATCGATATTGAATAAACCCCCTTCTAATTCGTCATCAAAAAGTAAATGGTTTTTGCTTTTGTTGGGATTTTGGTCTCAAAATCTGTAGTTTGGCGAAGGGAGAGAGAAATGATGTTGGGATTTTGGTCCCAAAATCTGTAATTTGGCGAAGGGAAAGAGAAAGAATGTTCTGTAGTTTGGCGAAGGGAGAGAGAAAGGAGATCGAAGATTTTTTTCCCATTTTCTATTAAATTTGATTTATTGGTTGGGTTTGGGTTTGGGCGGGTTGCGCTCCGTCACATGAAAAAGGACCCGTGTGGCTGTCACACAGGAGAGTCACTCGACATTTTGGCATACACGATTTGTTTCATCTCTCATGTTTGAACTCTAAAAAATTTTGAGTTATTATTTTGATTTGCACTATTATAAGCCATGGATATGTTGGTACTTAATTTTTTTTTTATTTCTTTTTATATGGGTATCTCAAACAATAATTTGTGCATTTTTAATTCTTTTTATATGGGTATATCAAACAATAATTTGTGCTTTAAAGAGGAAGATGAAGGGTTTGGTATGTATATGAAAAGAAAAAAATTCATGAGGTGAAAAGAGATAGAAAAACATACATTTCTTAATAAAATGTGTTTAAAGCTAAAACCACATATAAATAGAATCAGAGAGAATAATTAGTATTATCTCATTAGCTTTAAAGAATCTATAATTCCATCATAAATAATTACTCAGTTTACCACCTTTTATTTTTTATTAAAATGTTTATTTCATTTATTTTTATTTCATTGTTTGTATTAGTGTTATTTAAGTTTTCTTGAATAACGTTATTTGTCATTCAGACCTTTAAATTAGTGTTATTTGAGTTGTACCAAATAACTAATGACTACACAATTTATCGCTAAACATGCATTACTACAAAACTGGCTTTTCACGTCGGTTATTTTCACCATTTCACGTCGGTTTTGCAACCGACGTCTTAGCCACCGACGTGGAAAGTCACGTCGTTTTCTAAAAACCGACGTGACATTCCACGTCGGTTTTCTAAAAACCGACGTGACATTCCACGTCGGTTTTCTGAAAAACCGACGTGGACTGTGACGTCGGTCTTCAGAAAACCGACGTGGAATGTCCCTTGTTTACGTCAGTTTCTTAAAAACTGACGTGATAGTATCACGACGGTTTTCCAGAAACCGACGTGACTATCCACGTTGATTAGACTATCCACGTGACTATCCACGGTTTCAAAACCGACGTTGATTAGGCAAAAAACCGACGTGAAACTTCTTTATATCGGTTTAAATATGTCAAAATCGATGTTGTTTAACATCAATTTTTTTGGTTTTTGTCGTTCCTGTTTATTTAAAAATAAATTCTAAATGCTGAAAATAAATTACATAAATCTCAATTTCACATCGAACAACCATTATCGTCAATATGTTCTAAAAGTCGAATACATCAAACAACCAACATTATCAATATGTTCTAAAAGTCGAATGCAACGCGACACAATCTAGAGTCTAATCCATAGTTCGAATTTCCCATACCAAATCAAAGTGAACTCATAAATGCACATATTCTAGAACCATGAGTATATAATTAAAACCTTACACAAGATTCATTTATTTGAATTTCAAGAAAATATCTCGGTCATTGAGCTTGAACCTCTTCGATACTCTCTTGAGGAAATGAGTCGCTATCACCAAATATCTGCAATTAATTACAAAATATTTTTAACATATCAAAAAATAATTAAACCAAGTCTATTTGCTAATAAGTAGAAAGAAAGGAAAATCATCATCTCGATTTTAACCCAACAAAGCATATAGTCGTGACCGAACGTTCGCACACGGCTAGGTCCGTTGTATTCAACTTGCATACATATAGTACCCCATTTTCTTATATTGTAAATCAAAATCTAGTCCAACCTAAATAACTTTAATAATACACAAGTTAACCTTAAAATAATTGATTTTTTTTAATATCAGGTTGATATAATTTTAAAGTTGAAAGTTCACATACACATGACACAATACATACTAACAACATTATCCATGTAAATGGAGAAGTTCAGATTTTTTTAAATATACAAGTTATTTCAAGAATAACTCCAATGAGTGCAAAAAAAAAAAGGTCGGGTTCAATTTGATACCGGGCCTCAACCCAACCTACAAACAAGACGAAACCCTAATCGCAGACCTTAACATAGCTGAAGTATCAATCAATTAAAGGGATAAACAAAAAGTTTGATTCTAGACAACCTAAACAAAAAATGGGTTCAATTTGATCCTGAAATCGCTATGTACTTAGCTTGATATAAATGAACAGAATCAAAGCAATGCTTGACATAAATGTATA
Source organism: Phtheirospermum japonicum (assembly GCA_014905375.1). Taxonomy (NCBI): domain Eukaryota; kingdom Viridiplantae; phylum Streptophyta; class Magnoliopsida; order Lamiales; family Orobanchaceae; genus Phtheirospermum; species Phtheirospermum japonicum. Next base: position 257,527 of record BMAC01000535.1, on the reverse strand, counting down.
CCTGAAGGCCAGCTTCTTTCACTTTCAATTCAGCGTATTGCAGTTGTTGTTCAGACAGACTGATGCCGGTGTACTTGCATCCAGTCCGTTTCACAACTTCAATTGCTAGACTTCCCCAGCCGCATCCGATTTCTAGGACGTGATAATAAATGACTCAACCCATTTCGTAGCAAAAGTATATATTATCTCCTTTATTTACTGAATTATTTTTTTCTTAAATTGTACTGAGGAAAATAAGAAAAATATGTATATATACCTTCCAATAAAATTGGGGAGTACATATTCTCAGTGAGACTTTTAAAGAGTTTGTTTTACGACTGCCTTCAAAGGTGAAAATCGTGCCTCCTTCCAATAAACTGTTTCATGACAGGTTTTATTAGTTGCGGTCCAAAAAAAAATCTATGAATAAAGCAAAAATAAATAAAAAATGGATGTGCATGCAAGACTCCAAAATCATTCGTTTAGAATCTTACATAAGACATCCGGTGGTAATAAATTATTTTAGAAACCGAGTCACAAGAAAGCGGGCCCCAGCGTCTGACCAGGACGGTAACATGTAATTCGGGTTCTTATGAACCGTAATATTTTTTCCGAGCAAATTGTTAGCAGAGAGTACACCTGCCTGTGAGGATCAAAATCAAATATAGTTATTACCCAAAAAACCATGGGTAACTTCAAAAACATACGGCAGAGGGCATTTGCGATTTCGTAAGATAACCAGGTCCTTTTTGTAATTATTTATTTTAGCCACTTGACCAAAAAAATGATCTTTAAAATAATGGCTAATATATTTCTTGATCCGATAAATGTATCAGCTAAGAGAACTGAAAGTAATGACAGAATGAACAATGCAACTCAGAAATGGCTATAACCTCTTTTTTTTCCCCAAAACTATGGCTAGAAAACTTTTAGTTATGGCAAATGGACAAAAAATAAATTAAATATAAACGCCACTCCAAACAAATGCTGAAAGAAAAAGAAAAAAACACTATCCTGAATGAACAAATATTTGCAAAGATATGCAGCCATCAAGATGAACAAAGTCCAATTGCCTTCGCTTTCGTCCAAAGACTTCATGCGCTAAAAGACGACACCACAGTTGGCTAACATGATTGCTGAGTCTATGGTGTTAAAAATCAACCTTCGCCACATTTTTCTGTTTAGGGGGAAAAAATAGAACTTCAATATAAGATTTAGTGCAATTTCTCTTAATGTACATTAGGTGTCTATGCAGTTATTTACAAATAAGAATTATCTTTCACAATAGTTTGAAGGTTAATTACAAAACTTACCTCTAAAGTTTAGCAAAGAAAAAAAAAAGTAATCTTCCAGAATTACTAATACATAAACGTTACATTTGTTTTTTCTCTGTTACATAAAAGACTCTGATCAGGCTAAAAAACACAGGGTTGTTTTTGTAATTATCTCAATTAGGAAACAATAAAAGGCCTTTGCAGAAGGATAATACCTTCTATTATGAGTAATCTCAGTCTCAGCTTCATGCTGTGTTTCCTCACAATCCATGCTGCTAACATATGCGAGTTCAAAAGCTATATCCTTCATTTAAAAAATAAAGATCAGACTATCAATAAAATAAATAAAATTATCATAAATCACAAAAACAGAGCAGGGAAATTAAAGCCATACACCAAGATTTGGGGATTGAACAACTTTTGGCACCGCAATCAAAGTAGCACAAACATTCGGATCGAAACCGGCATCAACGGCCGTCAGTATACAAGCATCGGAGATTGACCCGGGCTCCCAGGAATCCGCCCGCAGCCACGGCCCGAACTTAGCATCATCCCCAGATGGAAACTTACCATTACAAGTCCTATAGCTATTACCAATCAGGCCACACTTGTAACAAAACAGGCCTAATTTCTCGTACTTGAAATCGATCCAAATGTCCTTCAGCCCAGCCCGTTTAAGCCAAAACCCGGTCTTAATCGGCTTTCTAAAATCTAAAACCACTCTTAACCTCAGAGACTTGCTGTAAGAAAATTTTCCGCAACGGACGATCTCCCAATCCGTGCACACAAACTCACCTAAAAGCTGCCCGATCTTGGGCCTGTTACGGGTCATCAGGTAGTCCAATGGAAGCCCATGGGCCTGAGCCCAAAACGGCGAATAGGAAAATTTCAGAGATCAAAAGAAAGAACCGTGACCATCAAAAATATAACCAGAGATCAAGCAGCTATGCAATTCTGCATGCTATCCTCTTTCGTTCTGTCATCAAAGATCAACATGCATAAATATACTCACTCATTTTAAAAAACAAAAATAGGTACTGAAACCTAAATCCTCAGTCTTGCTATTTGTCAGATCGAGCTCATAAAAATCAAGACTAATTCATTTAAAAGAGAATACAAAGTAACCTTTAACTACTTAAAAGTCAATTTTGACATCTCTCATAATCTTTCTTTATTCTTTTCGAGTACAGGGATTAGAAAATAGGACCACAAGTAAATAGATTAACAACAGAGCTTCAATAGGAATAGTCAAAAGAGTGATTTAACATCTAATAGTCACTCGACTTTCATACAATTCTGATATGCACGTAAAAAAAATGACAATCTAGAAAAATGATTCCTAAGGGCACAATGCAAGTTAAAGTAAGGATACACCACCTAAAATGGGACTAAGGATGGGTAACGTAATTATATTAAAACACCTGATTCAGAGAATTTTGATTATTAAAGTGCCACCAACATTGCATCCCACGTGTCGCACAAGAATTTGCCTTAACTTAATTTGTCACAATATCCGTATACTTGTTCTTACCTTAAAAGTTTAACTCGGTTCTACGATAGCAATATAATAGTTACCTACCATCTTACCACAAATTTCCCAATGCGACACGTGTTTATATACCAGTGAACGATATAAAAACCATTAGCACAAATCATACCAATTATTCATGCTATGTTACTATAAGCACCAATTTCCCTTTAAAGTTAATCAACGAACATTATATTCCACTTAAGTTAATCAACAAACATATACATGTATTGATCAAACTTAAGTTAATGTGAATTAATGGAACATTATATTTTAGTTATAATGTTTCTAGTCCACTTGACGACCTCTCAACCACAACTGCATCATTCAAGCGTATGCATAAATAAGTCTTTTTTTCTTACTTATTATTCATACCAATTTGAAGTATTTAGAACAATATTACAATAATCAACGAACAATGGCAATGTAGAAAACTTATGAGAATTATCTAAAGTTAAGAATTACAAATTATAAATTAACAAAAATGAAAATAGGAATTCACAAAACATAAAAAATAAATCAATTGAAATTAAGTCAAGGTATAAAAAACAAGACAGGAAACACACACACACACATAGACACTGAAAAAATATGATAAGACAGCACAAAAAGATAGAGCATTACCATCGTCATCTTCAGGATCCACGACTGACAATGTCGCAAGCACATACTTATCATCATCCCCTAAATAGAGTTCAGCAAATAAAACTAGCTCTTCATTGCAATCATCACCTTCTTTGCCTTCAGGTTTGGGTCGCCTAGCCACAAAGTTCATATGCTTCCAAATTGTTTCCTTTTCATTGAAGTCCATAGAAAGACCAGTGCATGAAAAAACATGGCACTGTGAGCCCTCACAAACTCCAACTTTGTTCCCTAATTTCAAATAATAATAATAAATTATGAATGGCTAATGACTAGAAAAAAGAAAAAAAAATATGAATGACTAATGACAAGAAATTGACAAGGAGAGAACAAAAACATGTTTCGTATTGTAGTCCGTTAAAGCGAATTCTGCCAAGTCAGACGTTTCCTGCTTCTGTCATCTGGTCAATCTCCCATGATAAACTGTACGCTTGCTTACCTTGCATGCAATAATAGATTCAGAGTGGGTGTTTGGCCAAACTTACAAAATTTTATAAGATGTTTCGAGAGGTGATAAGTTGTTAGATCTTATTTTAAAAACAAGTTTTTCAAGTGAATGGATAAAAAGAGATATTTCAACTTATAAGCTGTCTGTACATCTTATAATGTACTAAAAATAAGGTGGTTGGCAGTACTTATTTTTAGGAGCTTAAAAGCTCTTAAGAACCTTATTTTTTAATCCTATAAGCTCTTTTATAAAAAATTTAACCCAACAGTAGTATCATTAAACCAAAGAAAAATAGAAGTTAGAGAGCACATGATCGGGATAACAACATATTTTAAGGGCATTTGTACCTTCATTTGTGAAGAAAAATATTACAGACCTATTTTGGATACTGCTCGTGTGCTTCACAGGACAAACATCATCAAAACCAGAGTGGAATCGATGAAATGGTATACGAATCTGACATGGCCACGGACAATAACCATGCACTGCAGCAAACAAATAATTATGCAGTAATTAATCAGTAAGGACGCATAATTAATCAGTAAGGACGCAATAATTATGCCACCGACACATCACTTAATAGTTGTGGTGCCTCTTTCTTTAAGTGTGTGTAATAAACAATGGACACACAAATATACATACATACATACATACATAAATACATACATATATATATATATAAAGACTAAGCAGTACATATAAAGGTAGATGGCAAGACAGAGAGCATTACAATTATCTATAGGAGGCAGGAGTAACAATCTAGTGAGGACAGGCCTATAAAAGTCCATGTATTGTTCAGCGAACAAAAGAAGCGGTTTATCACTGGTATCAGCATGGTGGCGCTTAGCCTCCAATTTGATATGAATCCACTTGCTGCGCTCTTCCTCAAATTCCACAATATAACCACGGTAGAAAAGCAACAGTATAACCACAATAATTCCTCAATTTGAGGAATTATTTATTAATTCATTTTGTAATATCAATTAGGCTCTATCTTACGTGATCATATCTATGAAAAGCAGCAGTAGAGCTAACTCAGATTCCATCTATTTTAGATCACATACAAATGAATCAATAACAAGTAAAGCTTGCTTCTGTTATTTTTTTTATTTCTCATTAATTTTTATTTGTCCAAGTCCAGACCATGTAGACATTACTGCCATTAAATTGTAGATTAAATCGAAAATTAGTTATTGTAGCTCCACATTCTCAGACCAATTTACTATTAGAGTTCAGCACCTAATATAATTATTCGATTACAATAAGATACAATAACATCAAGAACTCACAGCTTTGTGAATAATCAAATCGGCTTCAAGAGCATCACTCCCTTTTGAGTACCATCCGACATCCTGGCTTTAGCATTCATCTTGTATCAATATGAATATTTTCTTTTTGAGTCTTTTTGTCGAGCAACTTTCGAGCAGCAGCCTGTTTTTCATTTTTCTTCCTTTCAGACATTTTTCAGCCTGTATATATACAAGAATTAATTTCTTGCCCCAAAACAATGTATCGTCCAATCAACTTTTCACTTCTCAAAATTCCTTCAAGTTTCTATCATACCATTACAATACAACTGCAATAAACTGAAGAGCTAGGCCAAAATATCAATCAAATTAAGACATTAATTGAAAATCCCTCAATTCATTAATCAGTGGGACAATGTCAAGTAATAATGAAATAATCCAACACTTAATCATCAGATACAAGCATTTCAACAAGAAACTCAGGCTAGAACAACGAAAACAACAAAAATTAAAGACTCACCAGTCACAAAATGGTGGAGAAGAAGCGGGACCCTCCGATTTCGCCTATATCAGCTGTTGGTTACATTTGCCCTTATTAGGGTTTTACAGTTATAAGGATATATCAAGTCGAGAGTTGAGGGGCTGATGTTGGATGTTATGGTGGCGGACGACGGAGAGATTGACGGGGATGAGAACAGGGACGGAGAGGCGAGGGTTGAACAAGCGACTACGGGGAGAGAGAAAGCGACTACGGGGAGAGAGAAAATGAAGAAGGGTTCTGTTCTGCCTAAAACATAAGTTAAAATAACTTAAGTGCGTGTATAAAAGTGCCGGGTGTTTGGCCGGTTTTATTATTTATTTTATTTATTATATTTACATTTTCTTAATATAATTTATTACGTCGGTTATTTATAAAACCGACATAAATGTATTACATATCACGTCGGTTTCGTAGATAACCGACGTGAAAAACATTTCACTTCGGCTTTCTAATAACCGACGTTAATAAGCCGACGTGAAAAGCCTATTTTCTAGTAGTGATGACATGAAGCTTTCTGCAAATATGAGATTGTATGTAATTTTTGTTGTATGTAGATTTTGGTATTTGAGATTGTAAGGCTTGCAATTGTAAATGCTATTTATTTTTGATTGATCCAAGTTGGTATTTTGGTACTTTACACAAGACTGATATACCAGACTTATTTCTGGTTATTTAATATATGGAAGAAATTGAAAATTCTATATTTTATTTGTTTTAGGAAGGTTGAATGTGGCTTCTGTTGCTTAAAAAAAAGTATAAAAGTTTTTTAAATTTTTCTCTGTGGTTGCATAAAAAGATATTTTAACCACTCAACATTTAGTGAATACAAATTTTGAAAAGGGAATAATGTGAGTATAAATATCAAAACTACCCCACTTGGAATATATCTAAATTTTGGTTACTAAATGAGAAATGGTTTTATTATTATTTTCTTTCAAAATTGTGTGGATACATTTGTTATATATAGTTTTATAAAAAAGTAAATCTTGATCATTAACTAGTATCATTATCATTATTAAATTGATATTTATTATTATTATTATCATTATTATTATTTATTTATTATTTAAATTGCATTGCACTTAAAATTGTCCTTTATTCTTTTGTCTTTTTCAAGGGATACATTTCCATTTATTTTAAGTATTGCCCGAAATCCTACTATATTTTATTTCATGGCAATAATTTTCTTAATAGTGACACCTAAAGAAGGATATTTCATGTTTTCTAATAATCGATATACTATATTGTATGTGTAAAATTTATAGACACATTTTTTTTAGCCTCCACATTTTATTTAATGTATAATTGACTGATTATACTTATGTTTATGTGTATGTGTGTATATACATACATACACCACACATATCAATATGTCATATATGTGTATCTTAATTTTTATATTATCTTACTGACCTTAACTTATGATGTGGCATAAAACCTTATAGGTCCACACAAACCAAATAAAAATGTAATTATTGAGCGAAAAACAAAAGCGAAGATCAGGCCTTCTTGAACGTCGCATTTACCCAAAGAATTCCATGTTCAGTTCGGACCAACTATATGTTATTGTTTCCCGCGTCAACAATCAAAAGGATTTGAAGACATTAGTGTGCGGTGACGACGACATGGAAGAATTATAAATCTCCAAAATAATAGAAACAAAACAGCACATGATCAATGATGTTGTGTACAAATATGTATTACTAATATATAGTTTTAACGCTCATTTATAGTGTTGATTCAATTTATATATGTTATAATTTATTAGTTTCTAATTCTATCAAAACATTGTATTTCTGTTTTATAACTTTATATCCCGTGCATCGCACAGGTTTAGAAAAAACTAGTACTTTTGATACCTAACCCACAAACACTTTACCACTTGATCCTGATATTATATTTAATAAACAAAGAAACTATATTCAAAAATAATTTCATCTTTCTTTTTACCATACATAACTTATCATGAATTTATTTTTTAACATTAATACAAAAGTTAATACTTCTCATAGTCTTCTCACAAATATAAAAGAAATTCTAAACAACTATTTACATTAAGTTCCTAAATATACATTTAATTAATATAGTGCATACTTCTTTATAAAAAAATAAGTTTAGAGAACTAGAAATAGAAAACTCCTACCTGGTTAATTAATTTATATTATCTTTTCTTAATTTTTGATTTTTATTTAGTAATTTAGTAACTAATTTTAATTAGTTTAATTATAAATATTAATATTTTATTAAACTTATTTTATGAATTTTAAATCTCATTTCATAATTTTTTTTCTTTCATTTTTTAGATTTATTAAATAATTATTTACACTTTAATTATATGTTTTTATACAGTATTTATATGATTATATAATGTGTGTGTTTTGTGTTTTTCTTTGATTATTTATATGAACTTAAAGTTTTTTTTTTCATTTTTTAAGTTTTATTAACTATGTCTTTATAATTTATTTATAGTTTCTTATATTTGTTTTTACCAATTTAATATTTTTATTTATGTGATTTATATTTTGTATGATTTTCTTGTTACTAAAAATATTGATGCTTCATTTTAAAAATATAAATTAGTCAATTATAGTTATTATCAAAGGACAAACTAAATAAATATTTAAAAGCAAGTATTTAGAGAATTAGAATTATTTGTGTCGTTGAACACATAACATTCATTTATGTGTTAATTGTCCGTAGGCTATTGCAATGGGTTCCGTAGAATTATTCTAATTATAAATTGCATATATTATTGGGGTCTCCTACATAAGATAAAATAATAAATCTCAAACTAAGTAGATTATGCGTCTGCTCACTTCATTTTTGTATTTTACTTAAATCATTATGTTATAAGTTTGACTATCTTGTAATATATTTAATTCATATGACATGAACAAATATAAAGTAATAATAATAATAATAATAATAATAATAATAATAATAATAATAATAGTAATAATAATATAAATAAAGAGAAGATTTATTTATGAGATATAATAATAATAGTAATAATAATAATAATAATAATTATTATTATTATTATTATTATTACTACTACTACTACTACTACTACTACTACTACTACTACTACTACTACTAATAATAATAATAATAACGAGAGAGTTTATAATTATTCTATAACCACTTAAATTTGAAGATTAAAAATTCATCAAAAACACAAAATATATAAAATAAATGCGAAAATCTTATAATATTGGTGATAGAATATTTGAAATTATAAATTATTTCTTAAAACATATAACATAAAAAAATATAATTATTATGAAATGACATAATATAATACCGAAGGAAATTACAAAACCATATAAGTAAATATAAAAATTAATAATTATTTTGAAGTTAATCACAATTTATTATATCTTTATCTAATTCTAAAGTATTTTGACATTTGATTTGAAATACTTTATAAAATTTATGTTATGTTTTTCGTTATTAAATATATTAAGTAATTATTCATGATTATACATTCATTTAACTTTCTTTATAATTTTTAACGAATTATATTGTTATTCTATAATATTTTTAAGTTTTTTGCTTTTCATATTAACATTCTTAATAGTAGAAGAAAGTCATTTTTTTTTTCTAGAAACATACATTTATTTTACATAAAAATTAATTTTATTGATAAACTCTAAATATAAATTATAACTTTATAAAATCATATGAATAAAATTAATCTTATAACAAATTTGAGGAAAAGAATACTAAAAAAAATCAGAATAAAATAAAACTATATTAAAAATTCATAATATAATATAAATAAAACTTAAAAACTTATAATTAGATTACAAATAATTATTAAATAAATCTTTAAAAAAATCAAAATAAGAAATAATACAAAATCAAAATTATAACCCTAATCATACTAATTGTATTGAGCTCTAGCCTATTTGTTGGTAAACTGTAGCTTTTATTGACATGTGTCAAGGTCTCCTCGGTCAACTTCTGACGTGTCGGCTTCTGAATCATTCCAAATCTACAAGATTTCTTGGTTCAGACAACCTTGAGGTTCTGTATAAGAATTATTCATTGCAAAAACTAAATAAAGAAGACCTCCCATTATAGTGGTTATAATGTCTTACTCTAACTTATAGGTTTGGAGTTCGAATCTCCTTAAATATATATTAGTTTTGCTTCATTTTAATTTCCCAAATATTTTCTTTTCACTCTATTAGCAAGAAAGAAAAAAATCTTAAATATTTTCTATTATGTTTTCATTATTAAATATATTAAGTAATTACTCATGTAAAATATTTATTTAATATATTCATTCAACTAACTTTATAATTTCTTTTACGACATACATTATTATTATATAATAATTTAATTATTTTTAATTTTCATATTTATTAAATAATATATAAATTTAAATAATAGTTTATAAATAATTTGCTTTATTTCCTCAATTAATTTTGTGACCCAACATTTTACCTTTTTAATACATTTTTTTTCCGTTTTGTTTAGTTAGTAGGTTTATTTATTTTATAACATTCATTTTTTTCCTTTTTCTGGTTTTTGAAATCATTATTTTGTAGTTAATAAAACTTTTTTATATTTTTTTTCAGTTTAAAAGTATTTTGAGATTTATTTTATTATAATTTATTAAATTTATGTTATGTTTTTATTTTCTTAAAATATATTAAGTGATGATAAAATATTTATTTTTTAAAATTTTATTTAAATTACTTTATGATTTTTAACGACTTATATTAATAGTCTATAATATTTTTAAGTCTTTTGTTTTTTAAATTTATAAAATAATTATATAAATTTAAATTATAACTTATTACATATTTTTCTGGTTCCAAGCTTAGAGATTTATTTAGTATTATATTATAATATTTTATATTTTTATTTTCCGTTAAAATTTATTAAATAGTTATTTATAAAAAGAATATTTTTTAAACTGGCTACATAACTTATATTTTCTAATTTACTTTTTATTATTTTACAATATTCCTTTTTTTCTTGATTTTTGAATAGTTTTTTTCCGGATTTATTAATTTTTTTTTCAAATTTATCATAATGAAAATTTTTTCTAAACAAGAAAGATGGAACTTATTTAATGTGTAAATAAGATTAATTCAATGTAAGTTACGTAGGGTTAAAAATAAGATGAAACTTATTTATGAATAAATATATTTTACTTTATAAATATAATATTAGGAGAACTTGGTGGAGGTGTTATATAATTAAAATTTATATATTTTAATATATCTTCAAACCCCTTAAATTCATAAGACCCGAACCACTGGAGAATTACACGTCAGCCCAAAGTTTAATAAGAAAATACGAAGAATATGAATATCTTCGTTTAGTATATATATTTGAGATGGTATATATTATGGATATATTTTATTTTAAATTTTAATTGATATTCTTACTCATAGAAAAAAAATATCATTGAAGTTGTAATTTGAATACGAATACATTATTTGGATCGAATTCGAATCAATATCTAGATTCGTGTAATAATGAATACGAATATTTGTTGAATATATCAAACACTAATCAAATATCTTGATATTCAATTTGATTCGTTTGCAACCCCAATTCAATTGAAGCAATAAGTACTCCCCAAGTACAACTTCTAAAGTAGTGGTTATAATGTCTTCCTCTAACATTTAGGTTTGGTGTTCAAATTCCATTAAAAAAATTCTAAATATTTTATATTATATTTTCCTTATTAAATATATTATGTACATGATTACATATTTATATTTATATAATAATTTAATTTACTTTATAATTTTTTAACGACTTATATTATTATTCTATAATACTTAATTTTTTTAATTTTCATTTTATTAAATAGATATATAAACTTAAACAACAGTTTTTTATAATTTGCTTTATTTCATGTTTTGAGATTAAATTAGTATTAACATTATATATATATATATATATATTTAAAATACTCAATTAATTTTGTGACCCTTCATATTTTTATATATATATTTTATTATTTATTTAGTAGTTTTCTTTATTTTATAACATTAATTTTTTTTCCTTTTTATATTTTTGCAATATTTATTTAAAAGTTAATCAAACTTTTATTATATTTTTGTCGAATTTAGATTAGTTTGAGACTTCTTTTATAATACTTCTTAACATATGTTATTTTTTATTTTTTAAATATAATAAGTAATTATTAATAATTAAGTATTTATGTTTTATATTTATTTAAATTACTTTATAATCTTTAACGACATATATTATTAGTCTATAATGTTTTTAAGTTTATTATTTTCCAAATTTATAAATAATTATATAAATCTAAATTGGCTACATAATGTATTTCTCTTTTTTGTTTTATATCATTTTACAATATTCTTTCTTTTCTCCGTTTTTTTAAAAAGTGTTTTTTTTGGTATTTATTAATAATTCATTTTAAAATATATCATAAGTAAAATGATTTGAAAAATAAAAATTAAATTTATTTAAAGTTTATATGAAGTCAGTTCAATGTAAGTTATGTAAGGTTATGTAAGGTTATGTGAGTTATGTAAGGTTAAAAGAAAGATGAAACTTATTTATGAATAATGATATTTTTATTTATAAAATATAATATTAGGAGAACTTGGTGGACTGGTTGCAGGCTTGGTTTCACAAGTAAAAGTTTGTGTGTTCAAACTCCATACCACCTAAAAGTATCTTTTTAGACCTAAAATATATGGGACCTATAATTTTAGGATTTATATATTTCAATAAGTTTTCAAACCTCTAAAACTCACAATTAAGACTTTGAACTACTAGAAAATTACACGCCAGACCGAAGTTTACTTTGCAGACACGTGGTTTATGAATATTTTCATTTAGTATATATATAGTTGGGATGAGATATATATATATATATATATATATATATATATATATATATATATATATATATATAATATATATATATATTATGGCTTATTTTACTAGTTTTTTTTTAACACCCATGTGATGCACGGAGCAGAAAGTTAAATATAGAAATGCAGGTTATATTAATATTACTTTTATTATTTATTTTTCCGACCCCAGAGGAGTTTACTCCCATTCCCTAGTCTACCGCACTGCTCAAAGTTGTGTGCACTATGTGAAAATATAAATAAATAGAGAGATAGAGATGGAGAGAAATAACCAAAAAACCCACACTACATAAATTATAGATCGAATCCACACTACATACATGAACGTTGAGAATATATGTTACTTAGTACTTCTTTGTAGACTACATTATTGGTCATGTTCGATCCCGAATCATCATCACCACAAACTAATATCTTCAACCTCTTTCGATGGGTGACACACGACACGACAACATATAACTGATCATGACTGAACAAGAGATTCTTCAGATAAAGGCTGACGTTCGAAAGAGATTGACCCTAACTTTTATTTATCGTCATCGCATATGAAATCATTAGCGGAAACTGTCTTCGTTGAAACTTGAAAGGTATCCTAACGTCGGAAGGCGTTAGACTCATCTGGGGAAGCAACACATTTTCGCCCCACTAGTGCAAAAACTGCATTCTAGAACAGAACATCCTGGTGCATCCAGAAGGGTATTTAAAATACTATTCTGGATTAAACTTTCTAGAACGGTATTTGAAATTACCGTTCTGGATAGATGATTTTCCAGAACGGTTTTAAAATACCGTTCTGGAAAGTAGACATTCCAGAACGGTTATGGAAAAACTGATCTGGATTATGTGTCGATCTAGAACGGTATTCGGATAATGTTCTGGAATGTGTGCATTCCAGAACGGTATTTTTAAAACCGTTCTGTATTGACGTACATTCCAGAACGGTATTAAAATACCGTTCTCGAATGTACGATAATCCAGAACGATTTTAATTAAACCGTTCTAGAAAGTCTTTTCAAAATTTAATACCGCCTGAATGATAATTTTTACCGCCCATATTTTTCCTTTCTAATACGGTATTCTTAAAACCGTTCTGGATTGACGTACATTCCAGAATGGTATTAAAATACCGTTCTGGAATGTACATCAATCTAGAACAGTTTTATAAATACCGTTCTCGAAAGTCTTTTCGAAATATAATAACGCGTAAATGAAATTTTTTTTCCGCTAATATTATTTCTTTCCAGAACGGTATATTTAAAATCGTTCTGGATTGACATACATTCTAGAAAAGTATTTTAATACCGTTCTGGACTGTATGTCAATCCAGAACGGTTTGAAAAAAATCGTTCTCGTAAGTGTTTTCCAATTATAATAAAAACCCCACTTACGTTTTCTATTTCTTTTATATTTCTTTTCTATTTCTATTTCTATTCTATTTCTATTTCATTTCTATTTCTATTTCTTTTCCTTTTCTATTTCTATTTCTATTTCTTTTTCCTCCGCCTTCTCTCGCCGTTTGCGCCTTCTCTTCCAAAAAGCGCCTCGTCTTCCTCCTCTCTCTGCCGCCGCCTTGAGAGATGGCCATCACCTCCTCATGACGGCCTCCTGCCCGTCCTCCCCCACATTGAATCCTGAAAATCGACAGAATTTTCAAAAAATAGGCCCCGATCCCCATTTGAACAAAAATGGCAAAACACCAGTTGGCGTTTCTCTGGCCAAATTGGACGTGCATCAACCTTCCCCACATCTTTTTGATGCTAACCCAGGCAACAATTTTAAAAAACGATCTACAATTGTGGCCAATTCAAATGTCCATTCGTATTTCGAAAATTCATTGACAGTTTGCCAAAAGTGAAGCCTAAAAATCTTGTTAAATTGGGATTTCTATGTTTTTTTTTGGTATTATTTGACTGCAAAGGTAAAAGTGAGAACTTTCACCCTAATATATTATATGTATCCCCAAATTTCTTTGGTCGATAAAATTTTACGAGAGAGGACAATTATATTCTATGCTCTGGAAATTTCTAATCGACCATCGTTGCTTGTTCGTATTGTCATGGCTTTAGGAGATATCTTCAAGCTGACTACATTTGGTTAGTTTGGTGGATTCTCTTGGACGTTTGGTGCTTGCAATTGTTCCCTTGAATTATTTTCCCCTTTCTATAAAAAAAAAAAAGCAATTCTTTCTGGAATTTTGGTTTGCCAGGAACATGAGTGCTTGGCTGAAGGACCTCTCAATAATCTGAAGCAGAGTATGGTTCAATTTCAGAAGACCAAAAAGGTAAGTGGCGCAGCTTATAATTCAATTGTTGCTAATTTTTTTGTTTCATTTCTCGCTGATTGTTTAGTTGATTATTTGGATTTTTTACACGTGTTATGTGGTTAATGTGGCACAAATCTACAATGAGCGTAGAATTTTCTATGGCGGTGGACCAGGAATTATTCCTAATGATATCTTTGGATCTGCTGCCTCAAGCCCAAATGCTGATAGGAGGGGTCCTCGCTCTAGGGGTATGTTCATGCTAGTATTTGTGCACCAAGTTGTATTTGAGCTGTCCAATGTTTTAACATGAAATATTTTGTGATGTTTTCATTTTAGAAATAGCATGTCAAATTATTATCTTGTTTTTTGTTTTCACGAGCAAGTGTAAAAACCATGATATAATTATCCAGCCATAAGTGATTTATTTTCTAATCAGGTCCTTACATGCCACCTGGCCCACCTAATGGTGCTCATAAACCCGGCGTTCACCCTTCTGGTTGCAATGCCTCCGGTACCCATTCCTCCATACCATGGGGGCCCTCCATTGCAACCATATGTTCCTTATAATGTCGCTGAATTCTACACACAAGTTCATGAATTTCTGAATGTTCATTTTTCACCAGACTGTCCATTTTCATTAGAAGTCAGATTCTGCATGCTGACCTCTTTCGTGCTATAGTGATATCATTTCTTGATGATTCTTGCTCGATAACTTTGTAGTCTTCTCAGGGTGGGTATGCTGTTGACTATGTTGCACAAGGATCTCAAGGTGGATTCCCTGAGAGCTTTTTAAATCAGAACACTCAAGCTGGATATGGTCGTTTTGCCCCAAGAAATGACTACATGTCTCAGGTTTGAATACGAAGTTAATATGTTTCCTGGTATTTTTGTCTCATTTTTGAGTCCGGCGACAAATTCTGGAGAAATGGCATGAGAGTACACAGTTGCTTGGTTTCTAACTGGACAAGTGTTGATTAGAAAATTTATTAAAGTCTTCAATGTCATTTTAGGACTAACACTTAAAATATCTTTCTATTATTTTTTGAGTATACCGTGTCTACATCTTTTTCTTGAACTCTAAACTCGAAAATTTTAATTTCATGGGGTAATGAAATTTATTTGAATTACTGAAAATGTATATTGTAAAGTCTAGTGATTCTAAATATACTGTGCACCTTCATATGCCCGCTTTAGCTAAAGATGGTTTCTGTCAGAAAAATTGAAACTACTTAAATAATTTTCTGAGTGCAAAGTCTTATTTTCTATTTTCCTGCCATATTAATTCTAAATATACTGTGCACCTTCATATGCCCGCTTTAGCTAAAGATGGTTTCTGTCAGAAAAATTGAAACTACTTAAATAATTTTCTATTTTCCTGCCATATTACCCCCCCCTCCCCAAAAAAAAAATTAATGTTTTCATTTCATTATCTTAATGTGCTTCTACAATGTTGTGTTATGCCCGATTGTCATAACACAAGCTTTGCTTCTTATACCAAGTGTTTAACCCTTGCCTTTCTGTTTTGCAACTTCCAACACAATATTGTATGGCAGTGGTATGATTATTTTATGTTTTATATTTATTTCTCTAATTGTTGAACTCCGCAAAAGCCTATCATTGGCCATTGTTCTGATTTGGATAATCTTGTATTTTGGTTGATCGCAGTTATTTTTAATTACCACCATTCTTCTTTTCTCACAAGCTTTATACTACGGACACATTTACCCCTGACTGAAGTCCAACAGGCGCTAGAAAGTTTGAATTTATGAGACCTTTAAATTAAATAATTTTTTACATATTAGCCTGTAAGTTACAGCTTTCTCTAATAAGGATTTTTTAAAATTTTGTTTAATGTTAGTTTCTGATTGTGTTTTTTCATAATGAATTGCAAGGCTGTCGATGTCGAGGCTGTAGAAAGACGAACGGAGCAAAGTTATGGTGTTGACTCCGAAAAAGTCAACAGTATTGAGAGACGGGGAGTTGCTCTAAGATCACCCATACTAAGTTCCTAAACATCGAAGTTAATCAACGGCATTGTCTAGATAACGACATCGACACATCCGAGACTTCGTACTTGCACTACCCGAAGCCCACTTCATTTAATAGGTAATTGCTATACTTTTGTTCGAAATATGATTAATTACTAAAAACACCTTTGATGTTTAGTCTAATTACAATGAACTCCGTGATATTCCAAAATTACAAATATCTGGCATCAACAATTTTCTTTTTGGTCTCCAACAATTTGTAATATTCAAATCTGTTTTCTTAGGTAATTTGGCCAACCTCAGGGGCAGTTTTTGTAATTAATCCTATTTATGTAAAACCAATATTTTCATGGGTACTGCATGAAATATAAAACTGTTAAACATTTCTGGGGATGATTTCATCCTTTACATCTCCCACTTCAGTTAAGGTTAAAATGTAGGGATTATGCATAATAAGCTTTTTCAGATTTTCGACGTCATCACTTGAAGTAGCACACATGAGAAGGTATTGGCAACGTTTCGGAACATGAGCTGTAAATGTCTTTAGGTCATCCTCATATCTATATGACAATAGAAGATCTGCCAAGTCAGAAGCAGACATCAATTCCGTACATTGTTTTATTGAATTGCGAAACTGTATAGATAACATTACTCATCCTAGGGTTAGGTTTTGATTATCTTTGGATTCGAGTTTCAGGATAGAAATCTCGCCAGTCGCTATTTCTACGGCCACTTTGCTTCCGGTCCTGACATGAGTGAAAGATCACTGAGCCATCGCCTCAGCTCTCATAAGGTACTTTGAGATGTATTATACACATACACACATGATTCGAACTTTTCTGCACCTATCTTTATTTAAAGTTGTCAATTTCAAAAAGTTCGCCCGCAAGAGTATGGAATCACTTGTAGGTTGGTAAGTTGAGTCGTGTTGATCTCAAAGGAAAGCTAGGTTCGGAAGTTCGTTTTGTGTTTGTTTTCACGAATAAGAAAATAAAAATAAAACTAATCTAAACACGCGGACAAGGGGGGTTTTGTTTGATGTTTGAAGAACTAGAGATTAATTAAACTAAGGGCAATAAATTAAATCTAAGGACTAATTAAACTATGAACTAATTAATTGAATCTCAAGATTATCTAAACTATGAATTAATTAACAAAAACTAAAGATTAATTTTAACTATGAGCAATTAATTTAAAAGAATTTAAAATAATTTAAGAAAACTAGGGTTCTAGAGCTTTGATTCGTCTCCACGATCGCTTGGGAAGACCCAATTTATGGTTCACAACTAATCTAGACTGTAGACCCATTACATCTAGCCAAAAATAATCAACATAATAAACATCTCAATCCCAACACAATCCCAAGAACGGTTCGTCATGAAAATAATAATTATTAATTAAACTAATTAAAAAGCATGCAACTAAATTAAAGAGCGAAAGAAAGAAATACTTACTAATTAACTAAGACGAACCGCAACGTTTTGGTGAAGAAATCTTGAATCTAAAATATCTAAAAGCTAATCTAACTATTCTAAAAGCTAGAGATTTAAAACTAAGAAGTTTGAAAAGTAACTAAGAAAATAAACGGCACTCGTTGGGGTTGTCAGCCCCTAAGAGGCCTTAGAAACCCTAGGAATAGGACTGTGTATGTTAAAAATCTGAAATACATAAGGTATTTATAGTTGTGGGAAGTCTTGGGCAATAAGAAACCCTAAAAATGAGTTTCTGGGCAGTTGCGTCGACCGGTGCGTCGACCGACACTTTTAGGATCGACGCGACAGAGAGTTCGTGGGCATTGGCGTCGATCAGGGCTTCTATAACAGTTCTTGCGTCGACCGACGTAAACTGGTCGATGCGGGCGGACTGGTCGAGCGACACAGGAAGCAGTCGACAGCGCTCGGCAGGGCTGGTCGGCAGTGCTCGGCAGGCTTAGTCTGGAGGCTACTATAACGGTTCCAAATGGAATAACCGTTATAGAAAGTTGGCAGCTTCAAATTCTTCAAATCGCGGCCCGTTTTCGCTGAAACTCTACTCGTTTGCCCATCCTTAACTACTTCCAAACTTAAATACTTCAAAATACCTAAAATAAACATAAAATTAATTAATTCTGATCAAATTACGGTAAAACAAGCTGGAGATTAGAAAATATGAAAATATTCTCAATCTATCCAACTTATACCGAAAATAATAAGAAAAATAAACTAAAATACCAATAAAAATCCAGACATTTTTATGCTAATCAACTACCTCACGCTTTATTGGTTTGATCGTCCTCGATCAACGATATATTCAAAGTATAACAAGAAAGAAAATCAGCTCAAGCAATGAGTCGTGCTATGCTACATACATAATTTTGAAAATATCGATACAAGTAACGCAACGTCAAACACTCCACCCTTATTACATTGTCGCTCCAAAAACAAAATCATGCATCTTCTCAAAAGGGTAATATATAGGGGTGTTCGCTCAAAAGCACTCAAGCATTGCTGCAGGGGACGTGTATACACTCAAATCATACAAATGCAAGTACAATAAACAAGAATGGAAATCAATCTCTTTTCAATCGCAAATTATGTGTGTTATCAACAAAGAATCGGAAAATGTCTTTCGGGTTGTAATTTAAGGCTCTTTGGACGGGTATGGAATATATAAGTCGTGTGCCTAAATAAGTCGGTCTACCTAATCTAATCACAAAGCAATGTGCTTCACCTCGCTCAAAAATAAAAACCTCACTAAACACTCATATCGTAGCCTTTAAGCATAGGCTATTTCTCAACTCGCAACTCTAAACTGACTTTTGCTCGAACCACTTAAACAATATAGAAGCTTATAATACACTTCCTTATTACAACTCAAATCTTTGCCTTTTAAACATCAGACCTCATAAGAAAATAAACAATAAAACACAAGCCTTTATAAGCGTAGACAATGACTAACATAATTTAACTAGACTCACCATCCTTCTTTTTCTTCTTCCTTTTTTTATTTCCCCTTATTATAATTTTTATGGGGTATATTTTTCTTTCTTTCTTTCTTTTATTATTATTATTATTATTTTTTTCTTTTTTTTCGGATGGTGGTCCTTAATTACAAAAACTCATAAATCCCTAATATAATTTCCAAGATTTTAAATAACAAATAAAAATAACGAACTCCTACCGCACGCTTTTAATGGGTTAATAGGGGTCGACTCAATAAAATCACTCAAGGCTATAGGCATGGATAATTTGGCTATGATTGACTCATTCGGAATTTATAGTGGCTGATATATATAGATATGGCCGGAATAGGGTTTTATTTATGCCTTAACGTCATGTTTAAAGTCAACTACACACGGCGGTTTCAAAGAGATATCAAAACAGAACTCATTCAAGCACATGCAAAGATGATAATCACTCAGGCTACTCACAGTCTTTTTGCATGAAAAGTTTTGAATTGACGCCGCTTTTAAGATTTTGCGAAATCAATTGCGTAAAAGTACCATTTTACAATATATAAATAATAATCTTGAAAAATTTTATGCACTTATACACACTCAAAGACAAGAACATCAAATCATAGGTAGTCAACTTCGACAGGCAAGCCAGACAAATACAATTTAGCGCAGAAATAGTGATCAATCACGTAAAAATTTTTAAATTGCACACAATTTATAAATCATACTCAACCATCCCCCCCTATAAAAACTCGGTAATCCCCTGATTGCCATAAACGAGTATAAGAAAATAAAAGCAAGGGAGAAAGAAAATAAAAAATCGTTCCTGAAAATAGTCGAGCTTCTCCAAAAAGTGCTTTTGCAATCATCCTTCGCCTTGGATACCGTGAACGGAAATGCCTTGAATAAAATCCTAAAAAGATAAAATAAACGAACAAAAACAAACAAACTAGTAAAACTATAAGGAAAAGGAAAACAAATACTTGGGTTGCCTCCAAGAATCGCTTGTTTAACGTCGAAAGATCGACGCCTTCTACAAGCGATGCTATCCCGGATCCAAAAATAAGTGACAATCATGTCACGCCTTAGTGTTCTCCAAGAGTAAGTGTAGGCAATTTAAATCACCAAGGTGAGCACGAAAAGCAAGTCGTAGAGTAAAAACTTCAATTCGCTTTGGTGGTTAAAAAAGTGAGTAATCGATCACTATGAACATATCAAATGTAAATTGCGTCATCGGGTGATCCTCCACTTTTGGGAAAATTAGGAAATCCGTTGAACAAACGGTAATCCCCCCAAATATCTCGAACTCCCTTACTTCTTTGATATCCCTCTCAACAATATTTAAATCTATACTCGGGTATAGGGGAGTGGGATTGGAATTTTTCTCAACTAACACGTCCATCACCTCCATCTCAATATTGACCAAAGTATCGGGTGACACAGTATGAGGCTCAATAATCTCATCTCCCTCCAATAATTCTTCTACAGCTTCAAAATTAAGATTCCACGAACGAATTGGGGTTCAATAATCTCACCTTGTTCTAAACTGGGCATCGCAACACCCCCATTCTCACTGAGCATGAGCAGGCTCGAATCTTCAGCATCCTCCGAGCTCTCCAATGGAAACACATCAACATTATTATCAAACACCTCATCGCAAAGCATAAGAGGAGTGAGCACAACCAAATCCTCTATAATCTTCTCCTCACACATATCTCCAAAACGATCTTTCAAGCTTGAATTTTTAACATATCAGGCGGGCTCAATCACATCAATCATCGATAGCTCTAATCGACTTGGAGGTTCATTTGTATCGTCCGACCTTTTTGCTAAAGAAGCCATTATTTGACCGAACATTGTCTCGAAATTTTCCATAGTCTTAGATAGGTCTCGCTTCCACGCATTTAACTCCTCATCCGAGTCATCTGGAATAGGTGGGGTGTATTCTCCATAACTCGGGTATGAAGGAATCAAGTCGGGTGAGGCATAAGGGTCGTAGCTTGGATAATTCTGAATGGCGATAACCTCCTCATGTGGTTCTTCGTAAAATATCACTGTGCATGCATTCGCCAAATGCCCTCGGCCTCCCCAATGATCACATACTACATTATGTGCGTAGAACTTCCACATGAATTTATCGTATACTTCATCCCACGATCGCAAAGAGTCGGGCTTTGTATAATTTAACCATTTCTTTGCCCGATCCTTTAGTGTGAAAGGGAAAAGTCGCATCCTTACTTGATCCCTAGTAAGCCCGAGAAGAGGGGAATTCTGGGTGATGTCTTCGTACTTTTGGATGAATTTAAATGGATCCTCGCTCCGAAGCCCATGAAAAATCGGGAGGTACTTTTGGTCATACTCGTCAAGATAGTAATTTCACATTGCGGTGCTTAATGGAATGGCCGGTTGAAAGCCACGCCAATCGGACGTTATACCGTATTCAGACATTCTCTCTTTCTTTAATTTTTTTAAATTTTTTTGGGTCGTTGAACCTAGGTGTCGAGAGATGTACCTTGCATACACAACACTCAACGCACAAGATTAAACGTACCACCGGAAGATAATAAAAATGAACAAAAAGGAAATTCACAAACAAATACGAAAGATAAACGAAACAAGTAAAATCATAAATAGGGTTACGAAGAGCAAACACAAAAATCACAACCTTTAGCCTTCCCCGGCAACGACGCCAAAATTTTGACTCGAACTTTTCCGCACCTATTTTTATTTAAAGTTGTCAATTTCAAAAAGTTCGCCCGCAAAAGTATGTGATCACTTGTAGGTGGTTAATTTGGCTCGTGTCGATCTCAAAGGAAAGCTAGATTCGGAAGTTCATTTTGTGTTTGTTTTCACGAATAAGAAAATAAAAGTAAAACTAATCTAAACACGCGTATTGATGTTTTAAGAACTAGAGATTAATTAAACTAAGAGCAATAAATTAAATCTAAGGATTAATTAAACTATGAACTAATTAATTAAATATAAAAATTATCTAAACTATGAATTAATTAACTAAAACTAAAGATTATTTTTAAGTATGAGCAATTAATTTAAAAGACTTTAAAATAATTTAAGAAAACTAGGGTTCTAGAGCTTTGATTCGTCTCCACGATCGCTTGGGAAGACCCAATTTATGGTTCACAACTAATCTAGACTGTAGACCCATTAGATTTAGCCAAAAATAACCAACATAATAAACATCTCAATCCCAACACAATCACAAGAACGGTTCGTCATGGAAATAATAATTATTAATTAAACTAATTAAAAAGCTTGCAACTAAGTTAAAGAGTGAAAGAAATAAATACTTACTAATTAACTAAGACGAACCGCAGCGTTTTGGTAAAGAAATCTTGAATCTAAACTATCTAAAAGCTAATCTAACTATTCTAAAAGCTAGAGATTTAAAATTAAGAAGTTTGAAAAGTAACTAAGAAAATAAACGGCACTCGTTGGGGTTGTCAGCCCCTAAGAGGCCTTAGAAAACCTAGGAATAGGATTGTGTATGTTAAAAATCTAAAATACATAATGTATTTATAGTTGTGGGAAGTCTTGGGCAATAAGAAACCCTAGAAATTCATTTCAGGGCAGTGGCATTGACCGACGCATTTAGGATCGACACGAAAGAGAGTTCGTGGGCATTGGCGTTGATCAGGGCTTCTATAACGGTTCTTGCGTCGACCGACGTAAACTGGTCGAGCGACGCAGGCAACAGTCGGCAGCGCTCGGCAGGGCTTGTCGGCAGTGCTCGGCAGGGCTGGTCGGCAGTGCTCGGCAGGCTTGGTCTGGAGGCTACTATAACGGTTCCAGATGGAATAACTGTTATAGAAAGTCGGCAGCTTCAAATTCTTCAAATCGCGGTCCATTTTCGCTGAAACTCTACTCGTTTGCCCATCCTTGACTACTTCCAAACTTAAATATTTGAAAATACCTAAAATAAACATAAAATTAATTAATTATGATCAAATTAAGGTAAAACAAGTTGGAGATTAGAAAATATGAAAATGTGCTCAATCTATCCAACTTATACCGAAAACAATAAAAAAAAACCCCAATAAAAATCCAGGCATTTTTATGCTAATCAACACACACTTGTGTGTGTGCGCGCCCTTTATTTGTATTTTGAATTTATCCAATTTGTGCACGCGCGCGTGTGCGCACTTTCATTGTATTTTGTCTTTATTCAGGACAAGTTTTTAACTATTCCTAATTAATTCTATATTGCGTTGTTATATATTGATTAAGCATATCGAAGAGTCTGCTCGCAAGCATATTGCATGAGAACTGAAAATTAACCAATCATCCCAATGCCCCAACATTGTAGTTTGTTATCAGTCCTTGTATGATAATGGTGCAATTTCCATAATCTTTGAGTACATGGATGCAGAGTCCCTTGCAGATTTTCTGAAGAAGGTTCATATTATTCCAGAACCATATCTTGCAGCAATTTGTAAACAAGATTTGTTCTTCTTTCTTTTTTTAATTAGAAAAAGAAAAAATCTACTTAAACCCTGATAATGATTGTATAGGTACTCAAAGTCCTGTGGTATATTCATCACGAAAAACATATTATGCACCGGGACCTGAAATCATCAAATTTGAGGTGAAGTCAAGATCACCAACTTTAGTGTTAGTGCGATAATGGCTAGCACGTCTTGTCTAGAGGATACCTTTGTTTGCACGTATAACTACATGTCTGTGAGTATTATTATGCTTATTATTATCCAAGTAGATTCCTGGCCATCTAAATGTTTGTTGTTGTTTTTTTTTTGTTTTTGTTTTTGTTTTTGTTTTTCTTTCTTTTTTATTTTGGTGCTTTTGTTTACGTGATTATCAATAGTTACTTGCTGATATGTCTAATCTCATATTGTTTTACCATCTTTTTTTTCCTTCTGCTATTCTTGCTATTTCAATTTTTGGATGATTGCCAAAAAAAGAATTGCTAACTTACAAAAATACCCCTGAGGTATTGTTAAGTGTTAAAATTATGAGGGGCTAACTGTAATATTCTTAAAATACCCATTTTATTTGATATAATTGTATAACTTATTGGCAAACCGAAGAGGAAATTAATTCTTTTTGGTATAACGTTATGAATAGTCACTTCAACTAAGTTTAACTTTCTTGTCTAACCATTTTAATTTTTCCTTGTATGTACAGGATAGTCTACCCTTGTCGATGAGGAGTTATCTTGCATTTCTCGAATCATATATTGCTTCTTGTGCACTGTAGAACAGAAATTACTTGTTTAATTTAATAACCCTTTATTAAAAATTAAGTGTTGTGGCTGATTTCTTCTTGTGCACTGTAGAACATAAATTACTTGTTTAATGTAATAACCTTTTATTAAAAATTATGTTCTGGTTGATTTCTTTATTAGATTTCATTCGGTTCTAAAAATTAAGTGTTGTGGCAATTTTTCTTAAGCATCATTATTATTTTTGTAAATATCGTGCTGAATAGATAATGCTTGTGAAGAAACGGTACGTAGAAAAAATATTCTGGAAAGTCATACTTTCCAGAATAGTTTTTTCAAAAACCGATCTGGAAAGTATAACTTTCAAGAACGGTATTTTAAAAATAATGATCTGGAAAGTAGTACTTTCTAGAACAGTGTTTTTAAATACCGTTCTTGAAAGCGCAACTTTCCAGAACAGTATTTGAAAAAACCGTTCTGGAAAGTGGCGGATCAACATGGGATGGTACTATTCTAGAACATAAAAATTATTTTCTAGAACGCCTTTTTTTTTTACCCTTCTAGAAATTCTGCCAATCCAGAAGGGTAAAAAAAGTCGTACTGGAAAGTACAGACTTTTTAGAACTATGTCACTACAAAAGGCACAGAAAGACATTCTGGATAGGCAGAATTACCCTTCTGGATATGCAGTTTCTGCACTAGTGCCTGCCTTTGCACCGGTTAGAATCTTGCATTCAAGGACGTGCGTGGAAAGTCTTGTAACAACCAATCTCGTCCCATTACACAATCCCATTGAGTGGTGTAAGTTCCTCAATAACATAGCATGAGTCCCCACCTTCAGATGAAATTCGTGATTGGGCAAGCCAGAACACTTTATATCATTCAAGAATTCAGGCGTGTGCAAGTCACTCAACAAGTCATTCACACCGTCAGATTTGCATTCACTGTCCGAACTCAGGTAGGTGTAACATCCCGTTTTTCTAATTAATGTTTGATGGCCCACAACTTAGTTGCATGCATGTTAAATTATGTCGAGAGTTCATAATGCGATTAAGTTCAATTTTGACGAGTTGCATATTCGAATTAAATTTGAAAATCTATAGAATTTCATGTCAATTAAGTTTTTGGGCTTTACTTTTAAATTGAAATTAGTGGGCTCATTTTATGAATAGCCCAACAATGGCCCAACAAAGAAAAAGAAACACACGATAGATATTAGTGTTCCTCAGAATACCATGTTCCTCCCAACGTTCCTGTCAGTTACGATTTTTCCGGCAAGTGAACACAATAAGATAAGAACTCCTAAACCTAAAGTTTTAATCAGAACCCTTTTTAATCACTTTACAATCGGCCGCAACCAAAAACAAACAATTTCCTTCTCCTAACATAAAAATTAGAAAAAAATACTAAGTATAGTGGCCGTCGTTTACAAAATTCAGGGGTCGTCGTTTAGTCGCAGGGTGGTCGTCTTCCTCAAACAGGTAACCCCTCTAAATCCAATATTTCTCGATTAAGTCRGTTTTCCSTTTTCTTGGGCGTACAGGGTCACCTTTCGTTTTGTTTTGAAACTCTTGAGAATCGTAGAAAATAACCGAACCTCATGCCAGAAACGTCAAAATATTTTTAAACCCAAAACTATTTTTTTTTAAACACAAACACAGACGAGTTGACTCGATTCTGAAAAATYATGAAACTAAACTTAAATCCCGAGTCAATCGATTTGAACTTAGCCGGCCTAGTCGCAGCCGAGTCAACCCGACTGTCGTCTTTTTGGACCAAAATTTCGAGATAAAAACCATGAGCCCGCAACTCCACTTACCTCAACCTGAAAAGGATGAATCTTGAAAATCGTCGAAACAAACCCGGTCAGTCGCAGCCGTCGCTCATTGCTCTAGTCGGGCCTTGCGCGGCGTCTGTCGTTCGAAAGGGAGTCGTCTTTGAGCGGTGACAGAAAGTGCGAGGGTTGCGTCGATTTGAATGTTTCCTCCTAATTAAATCAATTTTTCATGAATTTCAAAATTGGGGATTTCCGACTGAGAGTTTGATTATCGAGATGGGGAATTTATTTTTTCAAAAATTGGGTTTGATTTTCAAAGAATGGTTTGGATTTTTATATTTTGTGATGAATTTTGTTGGCTCTAATTGTTGTTGTTTGTTGGATTTATGTTGGTGTGCGTGTGGGTGTGTGAGCGTGTTTTTGAGAGCAGAATAGAGGAGAGAGGGAGACAAAGAGGTTGATGTTTGTGTGGTTGAGGAAATGCAGACGTGTGGGTGTGTGTTAATGTGTTGGTTTGTAAAGGAATTAGTAGTGGGCTAGAGTGGGGGGGATAAGAGACTTTGGTGGGCTGGGTTTTTCTGCTTGGTGTCTTTGTAAGGATGGATTGGGCTTGCAAGTGTTGGGTCTGGGCTTGTGATTTTATAAAAAAAAAAAAAAGAGAGAGAGAGAGAAGGGAAATGGGTTTGGGGCTTGGTTGTATAAATCCTTCAATGAGCCCATTCAATTTTTCCAAGCCTATTTTCATTTATTCCATTTTATCTTAGTTTAAAATTATTTTCTAAAAACTCAATTGTTCTATCGTTTAGGAAACGAGGATTCTGAGGACTAGGATCATTTCACGTGTTGCATTCAAGTCAAGCTATTTTTCTGCATAAACGAGGGTAGGGATAACTAAAACCTTTCTATTTACAGTTCATATTTAAATGCGTATTATTTTAGCCTATGTTGATGATTATATAACCCAGAGGTGGCGTTTCGTCACAAATTATGTGCACATAGTCATGCGACCCAGAGAGTTTTTAAAAAATTGTCGCATGACCCAGAGATAGAGGTGCAGCAATGCACAACAGAGGTACATTTATTGTACAATAGAGGTGTAATTTATTACACAACAGAGATATTGATTGTCCAGAACTATGATATTATGCAATTATTATGAACTGTACTCCCTACTGAGCGAGTTGAAAGCTCATCCCTTTTTAAATTTAATATTTTTCAGGTTAGGCGAACTTGGAGTAGAGCAAGTGGATGGCGGATAATAAAAAGGATGGTTATATTATCTATTTTAGACTTGTTTCACTTATTTGGGATTCGAGTTTATTCGAAATTGAAACGTTGAGACAATAATTTTTATTTCTTAGACTTTCCGCATTTTAGACAGTTTTAATTACTTGGATTTTATTTGGAAACCATTGATGAGTCATTGGTTTTTGGATATATTTATTTGGTGATTTTATTATTTATTCCCAAAAAAAAAAAGTTTCTCATAAATCCCTTTTAAAAATTAGGATGTTACAAATTGGTATCAGAGCATTACGGTTTTCGGTACTCAAAAATAAATAAATTTTGATAAAAGTGTTTATTTTAGTGTTTATAAATGAGTTTTTATGGAGAATCCCTGAGTTTGAAAAAAAAAAAAAAATTATTGTCCACCTCCGCCGCTCGCTCCGACTTCGCAAGTAAGTAGCATGATTTGAGTATTTCATTTTGAAATTCATGATGCATGATTATGAAGAGATGTCTAGTCTGCGTTTAAGAGTATTTTTATGAGAAAGATAGAGATTTTAAAGAGATAAACGCAGCTGGCATGATCTATGCTTTTACGGTTGAGAAAAGTTACATGATATGATCAAACATTTCCAAATATAGAGACAGCCAGCATGATTCATAAATTATGATTAAGAGAAGTTACATGATTTGATCAAATATTCCATAATCGCATGATTATATTATTTTTTTATGGTTGTATTAATGTGCATAGTGTACTAGTTGTGGCCATAAACTTGGAAAATTAGAAGTGCTTTTATGTTGTTGCCTCAGTTGTCGTGCGAATCAGAACTAAATATTCTAAGAATCAAATTTTAGGCAATGCGTCGTGGTCATCCTTCACGTACCGCCGGTGACAATCTGAACACAAATCAAACCGAGAATAATAACCAAGAAGCAGCACATGGGGCTGATCCTAATGCGACCTTACTGCAGACCTTGATTGCAACATTACAAGGGCTTCAGCAGCCCGCTCAGGCACCAAATGCACCGCAACCGGACCCCGCAGTTATCACAGCAGCCGTGGTTGAACAATTCAGGAAGTACAGACCATCGACTTTTAATGGTCATGGCGACCCGTCTGTGGTTGAAGAATGGCTAAGGAGTTTGGACAGGATCTTTACCCACATCGCATGCAACGATGAACACAAGATTTCATGTGCCACCTTTCAGTTGATCGAGGATGCTGACCATTGGTGGGAGGCGTACAAGCGCACCCAGACCCCTGCACAACTTCTTGCTTTGACTTGGGAGCAATTTAAGGAATTGATGATGGGGAAGTATWTTCCACAGTCGTACCRTGATCGRAAGGAAGCCGAGTTTTTGGAGCTCAAGCAGGGAAATCTTAGCGTGGAAGAATATGAGTTGCAGTTTAATAAGCTTTCTCGTTTTGCCGTGCACTTGGTTAACACTGATGAGAAGAAGGCGAGTAGATTCGAGCAGGGCCTACGCCCAGAGATTAGCAGCATCATGGCCGGACAGATGTTGGGGACTTATGCTGAGGTAGTCAGACGCGCACAAGCTATATCCTCTCGTTTGAACATGGTGGTGACTACTCCGAGAACTGCCGACACCTCGGGGAAACGCAAGTGGGAYCACSAAAAGAAGRGAAGAGGGRATTTCGATAACAAGAAAGGAAAGATCGTTGAGAACGTTGTGAGAAATGCTCCAATTGGAAGGACTCCGTGCGCTAAGTGTGGCAAGAATCATGGGGGAAAATGTTTGTATGGGATGAGGATCTGTTATAACTGCGAGCAGCCGGGCCATATAGCGACTCACTGCACCCAACCGCAAAAGCTAATGAACAATGACAAGAGAGGCAACGCTAGAGTCTTTTCTTTAGCAGGACAGAATCAGAATGAGGACGAGGGGGTTATGACTGGTATGCTTACTATTTTTGACGTTCCTGCTTTTGTGTTGTTTGATTCTGGTGCTACCCATTCATTTATTTCTGCGAAGTTTTTCACTAGAGTTGGTCATGCTTGTGTTGTTTGCAATGATGTTTTGAATGTTGGTTTACCCTCTGGTGATACAATTAAGAGTAGTCGTTTATGTAAGGATGTTAAACTAAACTTTGGTAGAAATCCTTTGAGTGCCGATCTTTATGTAATGGAAATGAAGGATTTCGATGTCATTCTCGGCATGGATTGGTTACGAGATAACCATGCTAGCATTCTTTTCCGTGAGAGGAAAGTGGTGATCAAGAAGCCTGGCGAGAAGGAAGTCGTTTTACAGGGCACCAGGAGTGGAGTTGTTCCATGCGTAATTTCAGCCATGAAGGCAATGAAGATGTTAAAGATTGGAGACTGCCAAGGGTACTTAGTAAACGTCATGGCTACTCGATCGTCCACGCCAACGCCATCTGATGTTCCGATTGTACGAGATTACGAAGATGTCTTTCCAGATGAACTACCAGGAGCCCCTCCAGTCAGGCAGGTAGATTTCACCATTGATTTATTACCGGGAGYAGCACCARTCTCTAAAGCACCTTACCGAATGGCGCCAAAGGAGCTACAAGAGTTGAAAGAGCAACTACAGGAATTATTGGACAATGGTTTTATCCGACCTAGTGTCTCACCTTGGGGAGCGCCTGTGCTGTTTSTGAAAAAGAAGSATGGTACAATGAGGATGTGCGTCKACTATAGGGAGTTGAATCGCCTTACGATTAAGAACAAGTATCCACTGCCTYGGATCGATGATCTTTTCGACMAGCTAAAGGGGGCAAGCWTGTTTTCAAAGATCGACTTGAGGTCAGGTTATCACCAGTTGAGGATTAAGGAGTCTGATATCTCAAAGACAGCTTTTAGAACTCGTTACGGACATTACGAGTTCACATTGATGCCTTTTGGATTGTCAAATGCGCCAGCAGTTTTCATGGACTTGATGAATCGAGTTTTTCAACCGTACCTCGACCAGTTTGTAATCGTCTTCATAGATGATATCTTGATTTATTCAAAGGATGAGGCGCAACATGAAGAACATCTGAGGACCGTGTTAGAAACGCTGAGAAAGGAGAAGTTGTATGCCAAGTTTGCAAAGTGCGAGTTTTGGTTGACACGAGTGAGTTTTCTAGGACATGTTGTCACCTCCCAAGGGATCGAAGTTGACCCATCGAAAGTTGAAGAAGTGATTAATTGGGTTGCACCTACTAACGTGAGTGAAGTGCGCAGCTTCTTGGGATTAGCCGGTTACTATAAACAGTTCATCGAAGGTTTCTCAAAGATTGCACTGCCAATGACTCAGTTGATGAGTTAGAATGAGAATTTTGTCTGGACCAACAAATGCGAAGAAAGTTTCCAGGAGTTGAAAAGAAGATTAACCTCGGCACCTGTCTTAACGATTCTGAATGGTAGTGATGACTTCGTGGTCTACACTGATGCCTCCAAGCAAGGGTTGGGATGTGTTTTGATGCAACTGTTGGGATTTGATGGTGCCGTCGCGCAGCGGAAAACAAATTTTTTTAAATAAACGGAATTTTGAATCGAATTCAATTGACGACGGCCCATTTTTAATTTCAATTAATTCAAACAATGTTATAAATTGCTTTATAATGAAACAATTCGATTTTCAAAAAATCGAACGACCGTGATAATATTATATTTAATATATTAATCACATATATAATAATTATATATATATTAACATACTAATCATTTATATATTATATACATGCATAAATATATATATATATACATACAAGTAACATATCTCATATATTATATATA
>BMAC01000535.1:192930-209292 GCA_014905375.1 Phtheirospermum japonicum | reverse complement strand
GTCGCCAACTCGCGCAAGGCCACGCCCTCTCTCGCCAGTGCTCGCCAACCCCCGCGCAGGCGCTCGCCAACTCTCGCCCCGGCTGCCCGTGCCTTCGCCAACTCGCGCACGCCCGCGCCATCCACACGCCAAGTCCGGTGTCGCCCAGGTGCTCGCCAACTCGCGCATGCCCGCGCCATCCACACGCCAAGTCCGACGCCAAGCGACACCTGCCCACGCAACCTCTCGCCTGCCTATGCCACCTCTCGCCTGCCAGCGCCCAGGCTCGGCCATGGCCGAGCCATCTCGGCCAATTGTGAGCCATGGTCGAGACAATCAAGCCAAAATGAGCCAATATGGTCAACACGGGTCAAAATTGGGTCAAACCCGGGATTTTAAAGGCTTTGAGGTCAAACTGGCCCATGTAGACCCAAATTAACCTTAGTATAAATAGACTACAACTCTCATTTTATTATGAGGACTCGAATTTCCCAAACTTGCATGGGTTTTGGAATATTTTCTCTCTCTTGTTCTTAGTTTAATTTTAAACTTTTTGCCTTGGGTTTGTAAGATCAAGATGAATCCAAATACTCCTTTGGATTAACACTTTTATTGTAATTCAAGCTTTGGGATTCTCCATTTAATTTTAGTAAGCTTTTCTTTTAATTTCAAGCTTTGTTCTTCTTTTTCATGCTTGTTCTTCAATTATGCTTTTTGTCTTAGCTACTTGATTTCATGATAAAACTTGTGAATTGACTATGGATTCTAGTTGAGTGACACACCTAGGCTATAGATCGGGTCCTTGATCATCTTGATTTTGAGTTTTTCTATTGCTTTATTTTGAATTAAATTTCCATGCATAGTTTTATAATGAATCTTAGATCTACTCTTCGTTTCTTGTTATTTTCCTTCAAGATTTAAACTTTTATGTCAACTTTCATTGCTCTTTACTTTGGTGCTTTCAATTTTTGTCAATTTGCATTATTTGAGTTTTCATGCATGGTTGTACCTTGTGCATGTATGGTCGTACATGGTGAAACTTTGCATTCTCTTGCTTATTTTCTTATTTGCTTGCATTTTCAATTGAGGCATACGACCGAGGCATCCGACCAATTTATCATTTCAATTTCTAGTTTAGTTTAGTTAGTTTAATCTCGTTATTTTCATTTTTCTCTTATTTATCAAAGCTTGAAACACCTTGAAACTTGCAATTGAATCGAATTTCGATAATACCAAGCCAATAGAACCTTTATTTCCAAAAACCATGAAAAACTACACTTCAAAATGGCACCGCTGCAACACCGCTTGGTTAAGGACTTTGATTTAATTGTTGTTTCGTTGTGTTTTTAGCTTTCCTTTGTATTTGACGATTTCTTTGAGTGTATACAAGGTCGTTGTTCGCTTGGACACGAACTATTTCCTTATACTTCTAACCCCGAATGATTACGATGTCTTCGACATTCTTCGCTTCTTGATTATACTATGATGGACAATCTTCCTTACACGGGCCCGTTTCTCGAACCTCGTGGGGAATCCCCCCGGTTCGATCCTCAAGCTTCTACCTCAACCGAGCCCGGAATTCATGAGGAGCCCATTCCGAGTTCCATGACAGGGCCTTCTATTCCCATTCACCTGCCGCCTCACGAGTAATCGCTTGGATTTCAAGGGAGTGGCTTTACCACTCATGAGCACGCCACGGGCCCAGACCAAGGTATTGCTTCTTACCCTCATTCTTCTAATGGCAGTTTTGTTCCCAACATGGGAGGGCATTGTGAAAACCATGTTGGGAATGGTGGTGGTTTGGTTGGAAAGGGGCACGTGGGAGGGCATGGTGTGAACCGCGTTGCCCTCGGTTCTCATGGTGTTCGTCAACCCGACATGGGAGGGCATGGTGCAAACCATGTCGGGTCCAATGTGCTCTTAGATGATCATGATCCCTTCGATGATTCTGGTGGCCCGGATCCCGTTCCTTATGGTTATGGTGCTCCTCGCCGTTCCCCGAATGTGCCAAATCCGAATCCCGGTCCGTATGGTACTCCACCCGTGCATGCTTTCAATCCGACACCGAATGCGGATCCGAATGGTTATGGTGGTGGTCCCGGATATGGTAATGATCATGGAATGCAAGAGGACGAGCTTGACGAGTATGATTTGTTTGGTGGTTACGATCCGAGTGCTCCACTTACTCCACCCGTCCGGACTATGAGGGTGGTGAGCCAAGCTTTTGTGGGGCTCATGTTTCATCTTGTATATATCTTCCCCACGTGGTGATGACTATTGATATCCGATCGCTCGATTTTGCCCGCCTTCCCATTTTTCACGGGTTTTCCAAGGAGGACCCCCTCCAATTCATCAAGCAATTCTTATGGCATGTCTCGAGTTTTCACCGCCCGAATATGATGAGTTTGGAGCATCTTCAACTCCGATGTTTCTCATATGCTCTCCAAGATAAGGCTTTAACGTGGTTCATGGGTCTTCTTCCTAACACGATTTGCACATGGAATGAGCTCGAAAAGGTCTTTTTCAAACACTACTATTCCATGGAGAGAACAAATGATGTGAGGATTAAAATTATGTCGTTCAAACAAATGAAAAATGAGCCGTTTCACTCCCCTTGGTCTCGGTTTAATGATCTTCTTCTTAGTTGTCCGCATCATCGTATACCCAAGGAGCTTCTAATTCAAATCTTCTATGAGGCATTGGACCCCCAATTTCAATATATGGTGGATACATCGGCGGGGGGTAATATGACGATCCATTCTCCACGTGCTCCTCAATATTTTCATCTCTTTGGCTGAGAATTCTCAACAAAAATCTTCATGTGCTTTGTACTCAAGTGCTAATGAAGTCAATCATGTAAATGAGCCTCTTTCCACGAGAGAGCTTGAGATGAAAAAGGAGATGGATGCTATGAAAGTTCAAATGGCCAAGTTGTCGTCCCCGAGCATGGACCCGCCTTGTTTGTCTTGTGGTATGGTTGGGGATGAAACGCTTTATTGTCCATCGAATCCTTCCCATTACATGCCGGTGCCTCAATCGGAGGATGTTTGTGGGATCCAAGGTTACCAACCGGGTCACGGTGTGGCTAGGCCACCCTTTTCTCGGCCATCTAGTCAAAATCCCCCGTACCATCCGAGCAACCGCACACATCCGGGCTTAGGGTACTCGAACCCTCCCATGTGCTCTTCTCGACCATCTCCCCCAACGAATGCTCCACCACCGGTCACCGATCTGGCTCTTCATGTGCTAGTCCAACAAATGCAATCCCTCACCGCCTTGGTGTCCACTTTGAGTGCCACGGTGTCCGCCATGGATACATATTTAAATGCCATGGTGTCCTCCATGGAAACACGTTTGAATGCCACGGACACGAAACTTGGGCAATTGGCTACCAATATAAATATGATCAAACAAGACAATGAAAAGGGGAAGCTACCGAGCCAACCTTCCCATGCCCATGCAATTACATCTCTTTGAAGTGGCCGAGTTATCGATAACAAGGTGGCTCCACCTTCCGATAATGAGAACGTTGATCCTCGGTCCTTGTCGTCACTCCCGATTCCACCCCAGCGGGTATCACACCGTCAAAAGAAGGCACCGATGGCTTGCACAAATCCTCGAACGCTTATAAGCCACCGATTCCAAAGGCCTCCCCGCGTTATCCTTCACGACTCCAAAACACCAAGAAGGACGATCAATTCCAACGGATCTACAACACTTTGGCAAATGTGAATATCACTCTCCCCTTGTTTGATGCCATTCGAGACATACCCGCTTACTCGAAGTTTTTCAAAGACCTTTCCTCCGAAAAGCTCATCCATACTCTAAATGAGATGATTATCTTGTCTAAAGAGGTTAGTGTGATGTGTGATCCATCGGTGTTAGCCCTTAAGAAAATCGATCCCGGCTCCTTTTGTATTGATATAACGCTCGGAAATGGGAAGGTCACAACCGGTATGCTTGATTCGGGGGCGGGGATAAACTTGATGCCTTCCTCGATTTATGAACAATTGGAGTTAGCGACCTTGTAAGAAACACGAATTTGCTTACAATTGGCCGACCGGTCGATTCGATATCCAAAAGGCGTTGTCAAGGACGTGCTTGTCAAAGTTAGAGGGCTTGTGGTCCCAGTGGATTTTGTTGTTCTTGATGTGGGAATGATTTGGAATGATGGGGCCGAGCATACGATTCTCCTTGGGCGTCCCTTCATGGCGACTACTCAATGCCTCATTGATGTTGGAAAGAAGAACCTCACCTTATCCGTTGCGGGTGAGTCAGTTACATTTTCGATGTCCAACTTGCCGTCGATTCCTTCAAGCATCTATCATGCGGATTGTCTTCTTGTCGACGAGATTGATGATGTGGTTGAGCAAGTTTTCTTGAAGGACGAGTTTGTGGATGGTGATAGGGGTGATGTTGAGGATATTGACCTTTTCGAGCTTGGCAACAACCCTTGTATTGAGACGAGCCTTTTTGAGAGTGCCACCGTTTGTGTCGTTGAGGGCAACGACGCGTTTTTAAAGGGGGAGGTGGGGCATATTGTTGAGAGACAAGTCGTCGAGCCGATTGAAAATTTCGATGAATACTTAGAGGGAATGATTGACTTGTTCGAGCTAACTCCCGACGAGGGTGAGAGGAGGCACAAGCCCGAGCTAAAGCCTCTCCCATCTAACCTCAAATATGTCTTTCTTGAAGAAGAGGAGAGTAAGCCGGTGATTATTTTTGCCAATCTAAACGAAGAAGAGGAGGCGAGGTTGATCAAAGTGCTTAAGGCTCACAAAAGTGCCATTGGGTGGAGCCTCGGTGATATAAAGGGAATTAGCCCTTCGACATGCATGCATCGAATCATATTGGAGGATGACGCTAAGCCCTCTCGAGAATTCCAAAGGCGATTGAACCCCAACCTTAAAGAAATCGTGAAAGACAAAATACTCAAATTATTGAAGGAGGGCTTGATCTTTGCTATAGCCGAGAGTGAATGGGTGAGCCCCGTGCACATGGTCCCTAAAAAGAGTGGCATTACCGTGATGGAGAACGAAAAGGGTGAATTATTGGCTACACGGGCAACGACGGGGTGGAGGATGTGCATCGATTTTAGGAAGTTGAATGCGGCCACGAAGAAAGATCATTCCCCCTCCCGTTCATCGATCAAATGCTAGACAAATTAGCCGACCACCACTCGTATTGCTTCTTAGATGGATTGTCGGGCTATTATCAAATTGCTATCGCGCCCGAGGACTAAACTAAAACGACGTTCACATGCCCGTTTGGGACTTTTGCTTTTCGACGGATGCCGTTTGGGTTATGTAATGCCCCGGGTACGTTCCAAAGATGCATGCTATCAATATTCTCCGACATAATTGATAAATACCTTGAAGTATTCATGGATGACTTTTTCATATATGGGGACTCGTTTGAGGAGTGTTTGAGAAACCTCGAGGAAGTGCTAGCCCGTTGTGAAGAGACGAGCTTAACTCTAAGTTGGGAGAAGAGCCACTTCATGGTTCGAAGTGGCATTGTGCTCGGGCACGTGATTTCGGAAAAGGGGATTGAGGTGGAAAAGGTCAAAGTGGAAGTGATCGAAAAGTTACCCCCTCCCCTCAACGTGAAAGATGTAAGGAGCTTCCTCGGACAGGCCGATTTTTATTGACAGTTTATTAAAGATTTCTCAAAAATTGCCCGCCCCTTGTGTCGTTTGTTGAGTAATGAAATCCCTTTTGAATATGACGAAGCTTGTAAGGATGCGTTTTTGGCAATTAAGAAGATCCTCGTGTCCGCCCCCATTTTCGTAGATCCCGATTGGAACTTGCCTTTCGAGATTATGTGTGACACATCAAGTGAAGCGGTGGGGGCCGTACTTGGCCAACGAGTTGACAAGCTATTGAGAGTGGTGTATTATGCAAGCTTGATGGTCAACAATACACAAAAGAACTATACGACGACCGAGAGAGAGCTATTGGCCGTGATCTTTTCTTTAGAGAAGTTTCAAGCTTACATTATTGGATCACGAGTTGTGGTGCATAGCGATCATGCCGCATTGTGATATTTGATCTCTAAGCCCCAAGCAAAACCCGGTCTCATTCGTTGGATCCTATTGCTTCAAGAATTTGATATTGAGATCAAGGATCGGAAGGGGTGTGAGAATGCGGTAGCCGATCATCTTTTGAGGTTGGTCACGGATGGAGGAGAAGGGGTAGAAATTGGAGAGAATTTGCCACACGAGAACTTGATGAAAGTGAGCCAAGCGCTTTGGTATGCCGACTATGCAAATTACTTGGCAAATGGTGAGATTCGGCCGGATATGTATTGGCAAGAAAAGAAACGCTTCCTAGGTAAGTGCCAAAGTTTTTATTGGGACGATCCATTCATGTACAAAGTGGGGAAAGATTGTATGATAAGGAGATGTGTGCCCGAGGAGGAGATACAAGAGCTATTAACTTTTTGTCACGATCATCAAGCCGGAGGCCACTTCGGAGGAAGGAAGACGGCTCTTAAGATTTTAAGTTCGGGATTCTATTGGCCATCTCTCAATTATGACGCTCACGTCCATGTTCAAACTTGTGATAGATGTCAAAGGACGGGGAGCATTTCAAAAAGGAACGAGATGCCCTTAGTGGGCAATTTAGCGGTTGAGATTTTTGATGTGTGGGGGATCGACTTCATGGGACCTTCCCTAAGTCTTCCGATGGGCATGAATATATTCTTGTGGGGGTGGACTTCATTTCGAAATGGGTCGAGGCTATACCTACAACAAAGAATAATGCGGAAGTAGTGGTGAAGTTCGTGAAAGAGAATATATGTGCTCGTTTTGGCTTTCCTAAAGTCATAATAAGTGATGGTGGGAGCCATTTTTGTAACAAGCTTTTAGTGAAATTTATGAAGATCTACGGGATCAAGTACAAAATAGCGACGCCATATCATCCCCAAACTTCGGGACAAGTCGAGACGAGTAATAAGCAAGTGAAGAACGTGTTAGAGAAAACGGTGCAACCGAGCCGGAAGGATTGGTCGAGGAAGTTGAGTGATGCGTTGTGGGCCCTCCGAATGGCGTATAAAATAGTTTTAGGCACGAGCCCGTACTATTTGGTACTTGGGAAATCTTGCCACTTGCCCGTGGAGATTGAACACAAAGCGTTTTGGGCAATAAAAGCCGTTAATTTGGACTTGAAGGAAGCCGGCCTCGAAATAATGTTGCAACTAGAGGAGTTGGACGATCTTAGAGATAATCAATATGACAATGCTCGAATCTACAAGGAGAGGACGAAACGTATCCACGACAAGAGAATAATCCCGAAGAAGCTTGAGGTTGGGATGCCCGTTTTACTTTATAATTCCCGCTTAGTCCTCCATCCCAGAAAATTGAAGTCGAAATGGACGGGTCCTTACACCATCGAGTTTGTTAATCCGAGTGGAGCGGTTACGTTGGTCGACCCCGCGACTCAAGATCGTTTCCAAGTAAACGGGCACCGAGTTAAACCCTATCGGCATTGTTTCCTCTTGTCACCCGATGAGTAGGTGGTAGCTTTGGTTGATCCCCCCACTACAATTTCTACTTAATCAAATGGGAGTACGTCGAGCTAATAACGTAAAATAAGCGCTTCTTGTAAGGCAACCCAAGTCCTTTTCGTTATTTTCTTTACTTTCTTTCATTCTTTTCTTTCTTATTACAAAAGATCCAAAAACATTTGAAAAATTAAAATTTTTTTTTGGTGTTTTGGTTCTTTTGAACCCATGGTTTCGTTTTATGTACATATTTTCTTTTATTTTTGATTTTGTGTGATTTTCTTTGCTAGGTTTTATTTTCCGACGTCGACCATTGGATGATCGATAGTAGTGAGTAGCGTTCATGGAGCCGGAGATACTAACCATGCTCGATTTTTACTTGGATTGCTTGATTCTCAGGTGGCCCCCACCGATCTCGACTCAAACTCGCTCGGTTAAGGAAGTTTCTATTCACCCTCCCTTTACTTGATTTTCATTAAAATGTAATGAGGGCATTGCATGGTTTAAGTGTAGGGTGGGTAGGTGGTTAGGGTCCGGGGTTTACAAGCATGTTTTGTCATTCTTAACTCGAGCCTTGGCGAAGTGACGCTTACTACTTGCGCTTTTATAGGGTTTGAGTCGATTTTTGTGTCTTTTGAGTCGTTATTACATTGTTGAACAACTCCACATGCTTGGAAGTTTGAATAGTTTACTTGTCGGGTTTTACATGTTTATGGCCTCTTGTGTGAGGGGTTGAATTTTTGTGCTTCGTCCAAAAACCGCCTATATATATATAATCAACATTTTCTCGTGAAAAGATTGCAAAGTTCTAAAAGCTCTTTTTGATTTTATCAGGGCTTACTTGCATTTTTATGGAAATTGTATTGAGGAGGTTTGATTTTGCTCGTACATGATTGAATTTCGAACATGAACCTCGAGGCCACATATATCACCCTTGTTCCGGACATATCCATATATGTAAAGCTACTTTAAAAAGCCAAATGAGCCCACCTAGAGCCTTTATCCCGTTTCTTGTTAGCCGAGCTCGATTTTAGCTCTTGTATCTTCGCGTTGGTGAGGTGAGAGAGTGCGTTGTTAGTTGACGAGAGATGTGTGGGAAATTTATTGTGAGTTTTGGGTTTTGAGTTGCTTATACAACAAAACAAAAAAAAAAAAAAAAAGAGAATAATACTGCAACACAAATCACGAAGAGTGATAAAGCGAGCGTTCAAGTATAAAGCCTAATTCAAAAAGGGCTAAGTTTAGTGAAAAGAAGCAGATTCAAAAAGATTCTAAGTGTTGTGAATAATAAAGTCGGGAAAGCGTGAAAATGTATGGCAAGGGTTTCGAATGAAAGTTTGGTGAATTGGGAAAGGTGAAGCGATTATAATCTTCGGGTTTTAGAAATTAGGATTTTGTGAGTTATTGATCACGTTTGATCGTGTGTTAGCCACTATATCCAAAAGTTCCATACCTTACCAAAGAGCCAACATTACAACCCTTAATAAAGACCTCTTTCGATTCTTATTTGGTCATGTACTTGAGCAATTTAGAGCGTCCGATTTGTGAAATCTGGACAA
Source organism: Phtheirospermum japonicum (assembly GCA_014905375.1). NCBI lineage: Eukaryota > Viridiplantae > Streptophyta > Magnoliopsida > Lamiales > Orobanchaceae > Phtheirospermum > Phtheirospermum japonicum. The sequence continues at coordinate 200,251 of BMAC01000535.1, read as the reverse complement.
GGTGCATGTATTGACCAATTCGAGCGTATACACGTCCTATATACACTTGAGCGAATTGAGTGAACACCCTCAAAATTTTCCATTTGAGAGGAAGTCATCGATTTGGCTTGCATTTGAGAAAGATTAATACGAGCAATGCTTGACGATAGCGAGTTTATGTTGATATTATCACCATACTAATAAGGATAAGCCAAGGGATTTTTCTTTTTGCATAATGTTCATTGCATGTACATTCTCGATTCTTTTTGTTGTTCGAGGACGGACAAACCAATAAGTGTGGGGTAGTTGTTTTGCATGTAATTATGGTGTTTTTCTCATATTTTTAATTAGAGTTTTATGTTGATCTTAGTAGTTTTGAGTCATGTTTATTTAGGTTCTTCGCTTGTTTTCTTGTTTTTGTTTTTTTTCGTGTTTCTAGTTAATTTCATATTTAATTGGGTTTGATGGTTCAATTAATTTGAGGATTGGTGAAATTCTTGGGTTTTTATGTTCAAAATCCTATTTTTATAGGTAAAGGCATTAAGGGACAAAGTTCAAAGCCAAGCCAAGCCAAGGCGTGCCAAAATCGGTGCTAAAGAGAGGCTCCAAAATGCCAAACTCTCTGGAATACTATCCAAAGCACGCCAAAACCCGCGCCTTGGTCGCCAACTCGCGCCAGGCCACTCCCACTCTCTCCAGTGCTCGCCAACCCCCGCGCAGGCGCTCGCCAACTCTCGCCCAGGCGTTCGCCAACTCTCGCCCAGGCGCTCACCAACTCTCGCCCAGGTGCTCGCCAAATCGCGCACGCCCGCGTCATCCACACGCCAAGTCAGGTGCCAAGCGACGCCTGCCCACGCCACCTCTCGCCTGCCCACGCCACCTCTCTCATGCCAGCGCCCAGGCTCGTCCATGGCCGAGCCATCTCGGCCAATTGTGAGTCATGATCGAGCCAATGAAGCCAAAATGAGCCAATATGGTCAACACGGATCAAAATTGGGTCAAACCAGAGACTTTAAAGGGTTTGAGGTCAAATTGGCCCATGTAGACCCAAATTAACCTTAGTATAAATAGACTACAACTCTCATTTTATTATGAGGACTCAAATTTCCCAAACTTGCATGGGTTTTGGAATATTTTCTCTCTCTTGTTCTTAGTTTAATTTTCAAGCTCTTTGCCTTGGGTTTGTAAGCTCAAGATGAATCCAAATACTCCTTTGGATAAGCACTTTTATTGTAATTCAAGCTTTGGGATTCTCCATTTAATCTTAGTAAGCTTTCTTTTAATTTCAAGCTTTGTTCTTCTTTTTCATGCTTGTTCTTCAATTATACTTTTTGTCTTAGCTACTTGATTTCATGATGAAACTTATGAATTGACTATGGATTCTAGTTGAGTGACACACCTAAGCTATAGATCGGATCCTTGATCATCTTGATTTTGAGTTTTTCTATTGCTTTATTTTGAATTAAATTTCCATGCATAGTTTTATAATGAATCTTAGATCTAGTCTTCGTTTCTTGTTATTTTCCTTTAAGATTTAAACTTTTACGTCAACTTTCATTGCTCTTTACTTTGGTGCTTTCAATTTTTGTCAATTTATATTATTTGAGTTTTCATGCATGGTTGTACCTTGTGCATGCGCGGTAGTACATGGTGAAACTTTGCATTCTCTTGCTTATTTTCTTACTTGCTTGCATTTTCAATTAAGGCATACGACCGAGGCATCCGACCAACTTGTCATTTCAATTTCTAGTTTAGTTTAGTTAGTTTAATTTCATTATTTTCATTTTTCTCCTATTTTTCAAAGCTTGAAACACCTTGAAACTTGCAATTGAATCGAATTCCGATAATACCAAGCCAATAAACTTTTTTTTACAAAAACCACGAAAAACTACACTTCACCCATCCACATCCCATATCACAATAATAGATCAAGATCGAAGATTCGAGGATTGCGAAGCTCCAAGTTCCAACCGTCAGTTCGTGACTCGATTTTCGGGCAAGGTCTACGCAATCTCTCAGGATTAGCTGGACAATTTACTACGCTTTCTAGTTTAATAAGTACTCTAAACTCTTCAATTGTTTTCTTAGTTTAATTTATGCAATTAAGCAGTAGTTTTCAATAATTGTTCTTGGATAATTTCATGATTCAAACCTTAATTACTTTTAGTATTTGGATTCGTAATCGTTAGTTTAATTAATGTTTGGGTGTTATTCATGTTTTGTTAATTCATTTCGTTTACATTGCATTCTAGGAAATTACTGTTCGTTTATGCTAGTTGATCTTTTTTAAGTTCTTAGATTAATTCCTTAGTTTACACGTTCTAGTTGCTGAAGTAAAAGTACTTAGCTTTAATTATAGTTCATGCATTTCAATTTCTTAGATAAACAAAACATTCAAACCCCCCCCCCCCCCCCCCAATTTATATAAGTTACTTGCAATTGAATAAACTGTTTGAGATTCCGATTGTATGTTCCTCGAGAGACGACTCGAGTTAACTTTGCCGTCCTACACGCGATCCCGTTCTCTTGCGGGCAAGCTATTGAATTTCTGACAAATATTTATAAGTAGGCGACACAAAAGCATGAATGAGAAATTAGCGCCGTTGCCGGGAAACATTGCAAAGGTTTTCAAAAATATGTTTGTTCATTTTATTTTTACCGTCTATTTGTATAATCATCTTCTCTAGTCGATACGTTTAATCTGCTGTTAAGTGTATGCAAGGTCGAAGATCACTGAGACTCGAACTTGCACCATTTATCGACAACATTCATCGTTCCAATCGAGCGAGACCACCTCACGTATCCAAAAGTGAATCATCTGCCACGACTTATTTTGTTCATCCGATTCAAGAAGCGATGCTGCGGCTTGACAACCCTGCCCATAACAACGAGGATAATCAACCATCGAGGAACCCACCTGCACGACAAAGAAACGGGTACGGGAGTGAACCAATTCACCTCGACGGACCGGTATAACCTCGAGAGTAATGGGAAAATTTTCAGGGGAATATGATGAACCAAAATGAAGAACGAGGACGAGAAAATAGAAATCACAACCACCACATTCCAGACGACTATTCTGAGAGATCTTACCATGGAAATGAGAGAATTAATGACTGGCTTGCGAATGATAACTACGATAGATAGACGAGTACGATAGGAACCACGCGAGGCTAAATAACCAAGAGAGATACCAATGGGAGGCGCGCGAACCAAGACAAAGAGAGTTCACGACACCTCAAGTGGGTCCCTATAGTTCTGCCATTGTGTTGGGAAGGACTGCAAGAGACTTCGAGCTAAAACCTCATATCATCAACAACCTCCCGACATTTCATGGCCTCGCCAATGAAGATTCATTGACTTTCCTCAAGGAGTTTTAAGCCGAAGTTAGTAGGATTCCATCTCCAGGACTTCATCACGAAGACCTTCAAATGGTGTGTTTTCCAAGTTGCATGAAGGATAAAGCCAATTCTTGGCTACTATCACTGGAACTGAGATCTCTGATCGATTGGCCCATGGTTAGCGACAAATTCATTAATCAGTATTACTCAGCCCAGACGACGGGACGCTTAAGGAGATAAATAGCCAATTTTGTCCAGCAAGACAGGGAGTTGCTTCACAAAGCGTGGGAACGTTTCAAATCTCTATTGCAATCTTGCCCACATCATCACAACTCTCCGAGAATGGTGAATCAACTGTTCTATGAAGGGCTTTTGGATTCCTACAAGAATAACGTAGAAGTAGCTGCTGGAGGAGATTTTTTGTATTTGACGGCAACTGAGGCAAAATGACTGTTTGAAAAGATGAGTGAGAAGTCAAGGCAAACGAGCTCTCGACCATGGAAGATAAGAGTAAATGAGGCAACTGAGGTGCCAAGAAACGAGACCGTCGAGGCATGTAACCGCTGTGGAGAGCATGGGCATTCGGTGGATTCATGTAAAATGGGGTATTATGAAGAATCCGACGCTGAAGCGTACGCCATCAAGGATCAATTGTGCCACCAAGACCTTCCAACCTATGAGCACAGCCCTCCGACGAACACCAAATTCAACGCACATCGTAACTCTCCTTACTTAAAATGGGGCCCTGGAAACCTACATTCCGCCCCCGCACAAACCAAATCACCACCACTACCACCAAGCAAGCCACCATCATCCGGACCAGCGTCTACTCCGATACAGCCAAATGATCAACTGCTAATATGGAAACAAAACCAAGTTACTGAAATAATTAGAAACAGAGATGGGCTCACAAATCTGACTATGCAAGTTAATAAGCAAGGAGGAGTCTTGAATGACCTATCGATTAGTGTGAAGAAATTGGAGAAGATGATGGGACAAATGGCAACATTTATGGCCAAGTCTGAAAACGAAAAAAAGGGAAATTTCCGAGCCAACCCGAGCAAGCTTCGGCTGTTCACATCCTTCGAAGTGGAAAGAAGATAGATAATGGAGTCGAAGAGGAGGAAGAAGAGGTCACAGAAATTCCAATTGCGGATTCGCCCACAAGCGAAGACCCTAAACCAGAGGACCACATGCACAAGTCACCGAATCCCTATATTCCGAGGTCGCTAAAAGGGAAGATTGCAAACCAAGTCCCCACTCCCGCTACAAATGACAATTCCATCAAATCTCCGACTCAGCAACCAGCGCATTCAACGCCTGTTATAAGAGACAAGGTTCCCTTTCCAAGTCGTCTACGCCCCGCCAAAGAAAATAAAAAGTTCAATGAACTTTACAATTTATTGAAGAATGTTAACATTAACCTTCCATTGCTAGAGGTGATAAAGACGATGCCGACATATGTGAAATTTTTCAAGGAACTAGCATCACGAGAGAGGCGCTTGGCAACAACCCAACATGTGGCATTGATGAAAGAAGTTAGCGCGATAATCAAGAAACTACTGCCGCCCAAGGAAAAGGATCCTGGAAGTTTTTGTATTACTATTTCCCTTGGGAATGAGCAAACGGAGAGGGGGGTGCTCGATCTTGGTGCTAGCATTAACTTGATGCCGTATTCTTTATTTAGAGAGTTCGATCTTGGGGCATTGAAGCCTACCACTATGCGCCTATAATTAGCTGATCGATCGATTCGGCAGCCTCTGGGTATTGTTGAAGATGTTTTGGTGCAGGTTGGTRAGCTGGTTGTTCCTGTTGATTTTTTGATTTTAGATGTTGGAGAAGTGCCAAGCGGGAGCAAAGAGCATACCATCTTATTGGGATGCCCGTTTATGTCAACTACGCATGCGTTAATAGATGTGAACAAAGGAAGGATGACCATGTCCGTCTTAGGGGAGTCAGTGACGTTTTCACTTCATGACATTCATAACACTCCTTCACCACTTATGCAAGATGAGTGTTCATTTGTACATCTAATCGATTCTTGCGTCCATGATCTCCAAAGCATTTTCGATATGGGGGGTTTTGACGGCAAGGACGAAGAGGAGCATTTGAGTGGGGAGGAATTGATCGAATTGCTGGAAATTGACATAGGAGAAATCATACATGGAATTGCTGGTTGTGGTGATGAATTACGCGAAGGAAGCGACATATCTAAGATCAAACCAAAAGTGGAGTTGAAACCACCACGAAATTATGCGGAGTACGTTTCCCTTGACCCCTACATAATTTTTAAATGTACAAGAAACAAGGGCAAGGCACATACCAGCAATTGGACGACGAAGAGAAAGAAGTCGAGAAAGGTTTATGACGAGAAGTTTCATGATGGGAAGTTCAAGGTTGGTCAAATAGTGCTCTATAATGCCAAACGTAAATTTGAACCAACCAATATCAAGGCCGCATGGAGTGGACCCTTTATGATTAAGGAGATGGATGAGTACGGAGTTTCCACTCTATACGATGCGAGTAAGAAGTCAAAATTTCAAGTCCACAAGCTTAGACTCAAACCTTTCTTCGAGAAACGTGGACTGAATCGCGATCTTGATAAGGAGGAATTAGTTGAGCCCCCTCGGGCCAAGAATTAATCGCGTGGAATCACGTCGAGTATAAGACGTTAAATGATGCGCTTCTTGGGAGGCAACCCAAGAGATAGTTAGTTTTCTTTTTCTTTTCTTCATTTTATTTCTGTTTTTGTATTGTGTCATTTGCCGTGGTGCGCTTATGTGTGTATTGATGTGCAGAAAATACGATAAAATCGCTTATTCTGGACAACTAGTGGTTATATAGCGGCAGCTCGCTACCGCAAGGCCTTACCGCCAGTTCCATTCGAGGCATTACCAATGACGATCAACCACTGAACCTACCGCTAGCTGCAGAAATAAGGATAACGATGAGCTTACTGCTAGGCAACCTACCGCTACATGTTACTGCTAGTAGCATCTGTCGCCTAATTTTTACGAATTTTGTTTTTCGTCAATCGCGGTCTCAATACAACCCAAGTTAGCCGCAGTCCGGCAACATTTTGATGAGCTGAAACCCAGCCATTTACACCGTCAAGCTGCAATCTGGCCATTTCAAATCCCAAAGATGTGCCACCGGGCACTTGCGCGGGGCAATTGATCACAATCGTGGTTTGTTTTGTTTGTTTATTTGTTTGTTTGTTTTTAACATGTTTTGTTACAAGGATAAATCCAATCACAAGGCTCTAGACAACGGGAAGTTGCACAACTTCAATTGGGGAAATTCGACCATTATTTTTCAGGGACGTTTTCTCATTCCCTTTCTCCCTTGCTTTTATTTTCTTATGCTCGTTTATGGAAATCAGGGGATTGCTGAGCTTTCGAGGGGGGATGGTTGAGTATACGATTGAAAATTGTGTGCAATTTAAATTTTTACGTGATTGATGGCTATTTCTACGCTGAATTGTGTTTGTATCGCGTGCCTATCGAAGTTAGCTATGTTTGATGAGATGTTCTTAACTTTGAGCGTGCATAAGTGCATAATTTTTCAAAATTATTATTTATATATTGTAAATGGTACTTGGACGCAATTGATTTTGCTAAACCTTAAAAACAGCGTCAATTCAAAACTTTTTCATGCAAAAGCCTGTGAGTAACCTGAGTGTTTATCATCATTGCATGTACTTGAATGAGTTTTGATTTGAGATCTCTTTGAAACCGCTGTGTTTAGTTGACTTTGAAAATGAGGTTAAGGCGCATATAAAACCCTATTCCGGCCATATCCATACATTTTAGCCACTATAAATTCCGAATGAGCCATTCATAGCCAAATAATCCATGCCTATAGCCATGATTCTTTGTTCGACAACACACTTAATTTGCGATTGAAAAGAGATTGATTTTCGGTGCTTATTTATTGTGCTTGTATTTGTATGATTTGAGTGTATACACATCCCATGCAGAAAATACTCGAGTGCTTTGAGC
>BMAC01000535.1:170088-192387 GCA_014905375.1 Phtheirospermum japonicum | reverse complement strand
AGTGTACACCCTATATATTATCCTTGTGAGGATGCATAGATTCGATTTTGGAGCGACAATGTAATAGGGGTGGAGTGTTTGAAGTTGTGTCACATTTACCTATATTTTCAAAATTATCTATGTAGCATCGCACGACTCATTGCTTGGACTGATTTTCATTCTTGCTATACTTTGAATCTATCATTCGTTCGAGGACGAACAAACCAATAAGCGTGGGGTAGTTGATTAGCACATATTTGTCCTTATTTTTAGTAGTACTTTAGCTTGTTTTTCTTATTATTTTTAGTATAAGTTGGGTAGTTTAAGCTCTAATTAGTACATTTGTATTCTCAACTTATTTTACCGCTTCTTGATCTAGATTGATGCAAATAAGTGATTATTTTTTGTTTTTCACTTTACAGCTAAGTAAAGAAAATAGATGAAGTTTGATGTTCGAGGTATGAGAACAAGTCTTCCGGTGAAAGAGTAGCAGAAAAGATCGAGGAAGCTAGGCAAGCTGCCAGCCGCGTCGATCGATGCGGGCGTCGACACTTCGTCGACGTGCAACTTTGCCCGTGACGATCGACGCCATGCCGACGCATGACCGACGCAACATTCTGAAGCATCGATCTAAGAGTGCGACGATCGACGCTCAAGCCGACGCAGCCTTCTGTAGCGTCGATCCAAGGTGCGTCGATCGACGCTCAAGTCGACGCAACCTTCTATAGCGTCGATCCAAGGTGCATCGATCGATGCCCATGTCCAGGCGATGCGAGCGCGCCAGACATGTCGACGCCAATCCCCAGCTCACGTTGGTCGATGCGACGTCGACGTGACGGCCCAGAATCGGAATTTTAGGGTTTCTTATGCTCCAAGTCTTGAGGAAACTATATAAACCTTCTAAGTCCGCCCCAAAGGAGGATACCTCTCTCCCATACTCTGAATATTCGATCCTTTTGGTTCGAAAACAACCCCCATCCACATCCCATATCACAATAATAGATCAAGATCGAAGATTAGAGGATCGCAAAGCTCCAAGTTCCAACCGTCAGTTCGTGATTCAATTTTCGGGCAAGGTCTACGCAATCTCTCCGGATTAGCTGGACAATTTACTACGCTTTCTAGTTTAATAAGTACTCTAAACTCTTCAATTGTTTTCTTAGTTTAATTTATGCAATTAAGCAGTAGTTTTCATAATTGTTCTTGGATTATTTCATGATTCAAACCTTAGTTACTTTTAGTATTTGGATTCGTAATCGTTAGTTTAATTAATGTTTGGGTGTTATTCATGTTTAGTTAATTCATTTCGTTTACATTGCGTTCTAGAAAATTGTTGTTCGTTTATGCTAGTTGATCTTGTTTAAGTTCTTAGATTAATTCCTTAGTTTACATGTTCTAGTTGCTGAAGTAAAAGTACTTAGCTTTAATTATAGTTCATGCATTTCAATTTCTTAGATAAACAAAACAATCAAACCCCCCCAATTTATATAAGTTACTTGCAATTGAATAAACTATTTGTGATTCCGATTGTATGTTCCTCGAGAGACGACTCGAGTTAACTTTGCCGCCCTACACGCGATCCCGTTTTCTTGCGGGCAAGCTATTAAATTTCTGACAAATATTTATAAGTAGGCGACACAAAAGCTTGAATCAATTCACCATAGTTAGTGCTCTTATAAAAAGAAGAGGTCACACGATCGTGACCCTTGTTATCATACTTAAACCAATACTTGATTGACCTTTATTGGTTGCACCATCCCACATTGATGTGGGCACCGCATTTCATCAACAGACGACGATTGTGAGGGATAACATATTTATTGTCCAGGAGGACACCACCCTTTTCAAGCATTTTCCTATTATCTCTACGTCTGTAACGCCGATAACCTTCATCGTCAATGAACGCAGCCTCCACGTACTATTTTGGGAAATTCTTCGTGCACCGGCCCTCAACCATGCACGGGGAAGTTTTTCTTTACAACACCGCACGGTCCGTGCATCATATGTTTTTTCAAGGCGTCATAGTATGTGGGATCAGATGCCTCATCAGGTATTTTGGTCGAAATTATCCTATTTATATCCCAGGTGTCGGATACTTGGCCTCTTTCACCAGGAACAGCACTATGTGAGCATGCGGCAACCCACGCTTCTGAAACTCTACCGTGTACACAACTGCATCTATTTTTAAGAAAAATAAATACATATTATAATGGATGGTTGATCGAAGAATTCTCAACACTCTAGTTTTGAGAAATTATCTCCGCAATAGTACGAAGTCAATTAAGGAGCGGTAAGTTTTCCCGAGTCGTGTCTCTCGAGGATAGATGTTATCGGGGATCAGTATTTTTACTTAATCTCTTGTTAATCTTAATTAAACTAATCTAATCTAATAAATCAATAAGTCATTGATTTGGGTTGAGTTTTTAATGCTAATACTTGAATCGCAATGAAAACTTTGAAGTTCCTAATTAAGACAAAGATTAAAAATGTTAAAAACTTTCTTAAAAATCACTAAATTAATGAAAGTAATTAAACCCTAAATAAAAGCCTTAAATAAATTAAAAACTTACTAAACTAAAGAAAGCTTGTAAATGAAAGAGAAATTGGAGGGAAAATAAAAGCTTTGAAACTAGAAGAGGTCAAAGGGCATTAAATGTGTAGAAGTCAAATAATTTAAAAGGGAAAGTTCCATATAACTTTCAAGACCAAATACTTGTTTGAACAAATTGGGCAAAAAGCTTTATAATCATGCTACAATGGAGTTTTTGCGAAAATAGGGAGAACAAGCTTGAGGATAGAAATGGGAATTGAAAATGCAAGGAAAAACAATAAGAACTACAAATCAAACAACCAACAACAAAGCAATTACAACTACATAAACACAACACATAATATGAAGGGGAAAGATTACTATCAATATTACTCCAAACAAGCTCCAAGGTCTGTTATAATGTTCAAAAGCTAGAATCAAGTCTTTAACACAACAAATAACCAAAAATGAAGGAAATGTCACATTTTCCAACACTTTCTAAGAGCAACTAACTAAAACTAACTAAACTAAGCTATGGATTATGAACTAGGGTTTCAAGCTCAAGAATCAAAGGAATAGTAAAATGGCTTGGAGGAGATTGAACAAGTCCAAAAACCACCAAGGAAGGATAAGGTTGGTGGAGAAAGTGTTGTGCTTTATATATCAAGTCGCAGGGGGAAAAACGTCAAAATGGGCAAAAACTTACAAAATTTTTTGCGATTCAGTCGATCGATTGGAACTTGTCGATCGACTGCTACATCCTCAAATAGCTAAACTTTTTGCCTATCAGTCGATTTGTGCTTGTCCAGTCAATCGACTGGCATGGTTGCTCCAGCTCAGTTTTTCTCATTTTCCTCTCCAGTCGTCCGCTGGTTGTCGTTCCTTGTTAGCGCTATGTTCCCTTGCTTATCTTCGCTTTTTCATTCCATAGAGAGTCGAATGGAAAGCTCCAAACACGCGTGGGTCCCGCTTGGTCATCCTACAACCAAAAATATAAAAATGAGTGAAAAACTACGAAAACATAATAAAAACCACGCAAACGATACAAAAACCTTAAATTAACAAAAACGGCCTAATCGAATCCTAGCACCCATAACTGCAGGAAAAACACATGCAAACACGACACAAAAGGTAATTAAAACACGTAAAAAAAACGTGCAAATCAACCACCCCACACTTAAAATGATTGATTGTCCTCAAGGAAATCTAATCTAGAATCACAAAACTAGCCCCGGATGATCCCAAACTAATGCACAAAAACCTAATTTGAGACGTCGCATGCTACAATGCTCGTTAGCTCGATCAAAAGTGATGACAAAGATGCGTTGACAAGGATAGTTTAGATCAACTCCCTGAACCTAAAAGTACTAGGTAACCCTTCAAGTCGGTCCCCTCGTCCATGCCCCGACTAGGGTCTATCTATGCTCGAACCGTTAATCAGCTCCCTACTAGCCTCAATCATCTATGACTCTATTTGACAAACAAAATCTAAAAAGGAAAAAGAAATGTGCAAGGGTTGCACGTTTATTACGTAATAAACTCAAGGATTTATATCGTATCCTTGTTTATTCATCATCATTTTTTTCTTTTTCTTTCCTTCTTTTTTTTTGTTTTTTTTAATACAAAGAGGGTACAAAGGCTCCGATCACTTGTTGCTAATAGAAACTTACACATATTTTTGATCGAGCACATGGAGCAATTGACGACTCCAAAATATAAAATAAAAACCCTATAGAGAGTGCTCGATGATGAGGCTAGTTGAAGCACTAGTTCGATATTGAGCTCAAGGATAGCACGAAGCTAAAGTCTAACAAAGTTTCCAACATATCAAATTACCTACGTACACTAAATCCAATCAAAATTCTAAACTTCCTAATCAAATCATCCAAACCGCGTCTCTTCGCCAAGGTTCCAAATAATATAACACGCATAATTCTCGAATTTTCACAAGCAAGCATACAATTAAAAACTAAGGCGAACTCTAACCACCACACACTTAAAACCTAGCAATGTCCTCATTGCAAATTAAGTTAGAAAAAAGGGTAAAAAGTGTAAGGGAAAAGAAAACGCCCCTATCTTCGAGCTTGTGATGACGCGGTTGTACGTAAGTCCTCTCCCAGGAGTCGAGGAAAGCTATTTACAAGAAATGAACAAACAGGGGGTTGCAAAAATAAACTATTTATAAAAAGTGAAAATCTTTTTGAAGTTTTCGAAATTTCTATCTTGTTTGGATTTTTATATAAAAATAAAAAAACACACTATATACAAAAGTACTGTAGATATTTTTATATTATTGTTTTTTTTATTTGAATTTTTCAAGAGTTAGATAATAAATAAATAAAAAACATATCGAATCAAAATAAATCAAACGAAAGTAACGTGGAAGTCTTATGAAAAAAAAAACAAAAAAAGGATAATAGGAGAATCAATGACGTCTCCTACGTCGGGATTGGAGGTTTTCATCCTCATCCTCTTCTTCCCCCTCTTCTTCTTTGGTCTCTTCGCTCTCCTCCTCATCGTCGTTTCCTTCTCCTTCGCCTTCGTCTTCCTCGTCGTCCCGACGCAACCGACTCTCCATCAAGATGAGGCAGCTTTGGAGGGCGTGATGTGCACAGTCGTTCCTAGATTTTCCCGCCCTTAACTCCTCCATGCCGACGTCGATCCGGTCTAAATGCACAAACACTTGGCATTGGAACTCGTGCCAACCCATGTCAGGACTTGGGCAGGTGCTCGGGCCTTTGTAATGCAGGATTACCGTGTGGCTCGTGCTTGCTCCGAATGGCGTACCTGAACTGGTGTTCAGGGCTTCTTCGGTGTCGACCCCCTCATTATGGCGCCGCTCATATTCTTCTTCTTGTTATTGGCTACGGCGTCGGGGGCGTCCGGGGTTTGCGGGAAAATTGAGGTGGAAATCAGAGTCGATCGACTGAAACTCCCTTTTTTTTTCTCTTTTTTTATGTGTGTGTTTCTCTTTTTTCTCTTCGCAGTCGAATGGGTGTGGGGGGAGAAGATCGACTATTTTATAAAAGTCCTGCTGGGTCCATGTCAGTGGGGCAGTCGGTTGACTGCTTTTTAGTCGATCGACTGCTCCTTGCAAAATTTGGGGGCTACTGTCCTTTAGTCAATTTGGGGTGTCGCAGTCGATTGGGCTATCGATAGACGGCTCTTTGAAAACTTTGGGAGCTATTGCCCATCACTCGATTTCACCATTTTCAGTCGATTGACTTCTAACCAGTCGATCGACTAGTTTCAGTCGATCGACAGCAATACTGCAGCCATTTCCCTGTTTTCGATCTCCTTCTTTCCCGAACTTCCTCGATTGCTCCTACAAAAACCAAAAAACATTAGTTAACGCAAATGAAGAAAGGATATACATAAAATCAAAAGAGAAATAAGAAAATGTTAGAAAATCATGGGTTGCCTCCCATGTAGCGCGTTTGTTTAAATCCGTTCGCTCGACTATCCTTCGTTGATTAGATGACTCGTGGCTCATCTTGCAAGTTCTCCTCCTCTACGTTCAATCAGGCCTCATTATTCACGGGAAGCTTGGCGAAGTTGATCACGGGTTTGGTTTCTTCTTCTCTCAAGTAAACGTACTTGAGATGCCTCGGATGGGTCTTAGGCTCTGGCTTCGGTGTAATGTCCGGTTCCATGCTCGCTCTCTCGAATATCCCCTTCACCCCATCTGATAGAAACATTAACCACTCGTCGTCCTCGATGACCTCATCCTCAACTCCTTCTCAAGACTCCTCAATCACTTCTTCTATTTGGTCAATCATCGCACAATCGGCTTGAAAAGAGGATGGGGAAACGACACTTAAGTCGTGGGTCAAAAAATTCACCCATTCCCCAAAACCGATAACGTCAACTTCCCATTCTTCACGTCTATCACGGTGTTCGTGGTTGCCATGAATGGTCGTCCAAGCAAGATCGTGTGCTAAAATTTGATCGAAGAATTCTCAACACTCTAATTTTGAGAAATCATGTCCGCAATCGTACGGAGTCAATTAAGGAGCGGTAAGTTTTCCCGAGTCGTGTCTCTCGAGGATAGATGTTATCGGCAGTCGGTGTTTTTACTTAATCTCTTGTTAATCTTAATTAAACTAATCTAATTTAAGAAAGCAATAAGTCATTGATTTGGGTTGAGTTTTTAATGCTAATACTTGAATCAAAATGAAAACTTTGAAGTTCCTAATTAAGACAAAGATTAAAAATGTTAAAAACTTTCTTAAAAATCACTAAATTAATGAAAGTAATTAAACCCTAATTAAAAGCCTTAAATAAATTAAAAATTTACTAAACTAAAGAAAGCGTGTAAATGAAAGAGAAATTGAAGGGAAAATAAAATCTTTGAAACTAGAAGAGGTCAAAGGGCATTAAATGTGTAGAAGTCAAATAATTTAAACGGGAAAGTTCCATATAACTTTCAAGACCAAATACTTGTTTGAACAAATTGGGAAAAAAGCTTCATAATCATGCTACAATGGAGTTTTTGCCAAAATAAGGAGAACAAGCTTGAGGATTGAAATGGGATTTGAAAATTCAAGGAAAAAAAACAAGACCTAAAAATCAAACAACCAACAACAAAGCAATTACAACGACATAAACACAACACACAATATGAAGGGGAAAGATTACTACCAATATTACTCCAAACAAGCTCCAAGGTTTGTTATAATGTTCAAAAGCTAGAATCAAGTCTTCAACACAACAAATAACCACAAATGAAGGAAATGTCACCTTTTCCAATACTTGCTAAGAGCAACTAACTAAAACTAACTAAACTAAGCTATGGATTAGGGTTTCAATCTTAAAAAGCAATGGAATAGTAAAATGGCTTGGAGGAGATTGAACAAGTCCAAAAACCACCAAGGAAGGATAAGGTTGGTGGAGAAAGGGTTAGGAGTTTATATATCAAGTCACAGGGGCAAATATGTCAAAATGGGCCAAAAGTTATGAAGTTTTATGCGACTCAGTCGATCAACTGGAATAGCAGTCGATCGATCGACTGCCCCATCCTCAAACGGCCAGACTTTCTATCGAGCAGCCAATTTTTGCTTGTTTAGTTGATCGACAGGACTAGTAGTCGATCGACTGCATGCCAGTCAATTGACTGGCGTGGCTGCTCCCGAATCGTTTTTTCTCGTTTTTCGCTCAAGTCGTTCACCGGTTGTCGTTCCTTTTTTGCGTTATGCTCCCTTTCTTGTCTTTGCTTTTCCATTCCATATCGAGTCGAATGGAATTCTACAAACGTGCGCGGGTCCTGCTTGGTCATCCTACGGCCAAAAATATAAAACCAAGTGAAAAACTACAAAAACATAAAAAAAAGCCGCGCAAATGATACAAAAACCTAAAACTAAAAAATACGGCCTAATCAACTCCTAGCACCCATAAATTCAAGCAAAACACATGCAAAGACGACACAAAGAGGTAAAAAAAACACGTACAAAAATGTGCAAATCAATGGTTTAAACAGAAACACAGACATATACTATGGAACATTACGTACACCAGACACATTGTAATGGATAAAGGTAATCTTCTACTCACATGCAACAGCCTACCCAAATATGTGATTCTGGCGAAGATCTTCTATTAGCTCGTCCAACTTTGCCTTAAAAATTCTGTAGACAATGTCTGACCTATCCTCGGTTCTAAGATTACGTGCATCTAAGAAACGAACAATCTCGAGCCAACTTGGATTGCACGTGAACGTTATGAATAAATCAGGATAACCGAATTTGCGACATATGGCCATCGCATCTTGATAGTTTTATATCATGAAGTGGGATCCACCGGTAAAGGAAGATGGCAATATAATACGCTTGCCCCGAGCAGATGGATCAACATCACCGCGCATAATAACATCATCTAAACCCGTGTAGATATCATACCGAAGTTTCTTCTGAATAAATCGAATATACTTTAATTGAGCCATCTCGACCATGGTATACGCATCCACGACAAGTTGCTAAAATAATTATCTTGACAAAAGAATAATAGAGGGCTCGTCCTCCTTATCATGAAGTCTGAATGCAAAGTATTCATGGACACTGATATATTTCCGTCCCTTCTCAATTTTCTTCTTTCTCTCCATAAACAAAATGTTCTCTGTGTAACCATCCTCCCCATAAGGTAACAACAGAGGATACAACAAGGCTAAATACGATCTATTCAGCTCATTTATCATGCGCAAAGAACCACTCCGAGATTAAACCATTGTGTCCCTATCCCCGAGAGTAGCATCAAATTCACCGACAACCAACACGGAAACTTCATTTCAAGTGAGGTGATTACATGTACATTCATCCCTGTTATTGGTCCTCTATCCAATAAGATGCACCCGAACATCAGTATGACCACACTCCTGCATTTTATCCTTTGCATTCTAAATATCTTCACAGGTTCATTCTGGTCATCCAACATTTACTTTAGCCCGTCAAAAATCTCTTCATGCAGATTATTAGCCAATCCTACTTGCCTACATCACAACACAGTCAACACAAACGACATTTCATTAAATATAAGCCATGCTGTAAATAATATCAAGACTTTCAAAATTATAAATATTATAATTATTTGTCACGCAACAAACCTCACTAAATTCATCCGGTGGGAAACTTCATGTTCTGTATCATATACGTAAAGCTCTACAAACTTAGGGGTTCCACCATTTTCTGCCAATAGACCACCAATCAGATGGTAGTTCTGACCGTGTATTCTAAAAATGGGAGGACCACCTCCTTTGTTTACATCACTATCAATCCTCCCCCCCATGGACGTAAAATAGAACATACTATTATATGATCTAATGTTATCCTGAAAGTGTTTTCTTCTACTGTTGGTTCCATACAATAGTTCATGGAGAAACGTAGGTGGTTCCATCAACCGGGGGTGGTCAATGATGTCGCGACTACAACACCCATTGTAGTTGGTACGACCTGATTTAATGGCTAGCTCCCATACATCCCAAATAGGCCTGGTTGGGAAGACCTGAGCTGATGCCCCAAGAGAGGAAAGGAAGGAGGGAGAATGAGCCCATAATTAATGAGAATTACCCTGATCTGATTCGAAGCCTCGAATGGGGTTTCGAGAGATCAGGTCTGGAAAACATAATAAAGAGAGGGTGGCTTGCCCTTAGGTTGGCCTTGGAGAAAGCTTCTTGGTCAGGATGACCCGGGCAATGGCCCAAGATTCACGGATTCTATTTCTGGGATCTCGGGAGGGCCCTAGTTGGTGAAAGCCATAACTATCCAAGTTCAACAGCTGGGGAAGGTGTGACATTCTAAGCATTTCAACTCCTAATTTTGCTTATTCCGATCTAAAATGCTTAACTGACTTAAGCATCGGAGAGGTTTCCACCGGAAAACCCTTGGTGGTCTTTTCTAACGTGTTTTTGTTAGAGCAGGTCAGGATACTCTCAGGAAGAAGAGCAGGTGTTCTCAACATAATTTTCAGGGAAAAACAATTGACACCGTCTGTTGGAAAAGTTGAACAAAGCTAAAACGTGAGAAGGAAGCCTAGAATTAGATGGACTCAGGCGAAACCTTTTGGCGGAGTGATTCAATCTTTTTTGCACCCTAAATATATATTTTGAAATTAAAACATTCAAGCTTGCTCGCAAGAGTACGAGGAACTTGTAGGGTGGTAAGTTGACTCAAGTCGATTCTCTCGAGGACAACTGTTTGGTTTTTTAGATGTTTTTCTCAATCGCAATTAAATATATAATTCATACAAATTGGGGGGGTTTTAGAGTTTTGATTTAATTATAAACAAGGGAGTAAATCAATATTAAATTTAAACTAACTAAACTAATTAACTTTAACTAAAATTACCAACTGGAATTAAAAAGAAATAATTAAACTAAATCAAATAGCATAAGTAGCAACAACGAATCTATAAAGCATAAGTAAAATTGAATAACCTAAAGCAATTACTATCATGAATCTTAAGAAAGGAGTTAAATAGTACAAACCTAATTGCATAATAACTTGAATTCAACTATCCAATGTCCAAGCATGAAATAAACACAATTTAAAAACTGAAAGATTAAGAACTAAATTATCCAAAATATCCCAAGTATCAAACATAAAGTAAATCAAGAACAATTTATCTAATCCTAGGATTAACTAAGAAATTAACTAAGAAAGCAATAAAGAGTTTAGAAAACTTATTGAAACTAGTAAAAGCGATTAAAATCTCCAGCTACTTCGAAGAAAAACGTTGATCTCGGACGAAGATTAATCCCGAACATAAAATCGAAGCCTTGGACTCGCCGTTCTTTGATCCTTGATCTAGGTCTTGAAATCTTGTTATGAGATGTGGAAATATGTTTATTCTAAGCCCAAATACCCTAGGATGGCGTGTGTTCTCTGGAAATCCGAAATATCAAGGGTATTTATAGTTATAGCATGTCTTGGCGCACAAGAAAACCTAAAAATGCATTTTTGGGCAGTCGCGTCGACCGACGCGTACAGGGGCTCGGCGTCGATGCTTCCGGTGCGATCGCATCAATTGGGCAGAGGCGTCGACTGACGCAGTCTTGGATCGACGCAACAGAGAGTTACCTCGGCTTAGCGTCGACATAGTGTCGACCGTTGTGGACAGGGTTGCGTCAACGTAGCGTCAGCTCTTGTGTCGACCGACGCAACTTCGCTGTTCATCTCATTTTCTCGATCTTTCTACTACTCTTTCATCGGAAAGCTCGTTCTCGACTCTTGAACACCAAACTTCATCTATTTACGTGCTGAAATCTTCCGGTTACCTAGATGTAAGGTGAAAACAATGAATAATCACCTATTCTCATCAATTATAATCAAAATACGGTAAAATAAACTGGAAGTATAAAAATACGGAATTAAGCTTAAACTATCCAACTTATACC
Organism: Phtheirospermum japonicum; assembly: GCA_014905375.1. NCBI lineage: Eukaryota > Viridiplantae > Streptophyta > Magnoliopsida > Lamiales > Orobanchaceae > Phtheirospermum > Phtheirospermum japonicum. The sequence continues at coordinate 180,994 of BMAC01000535.1, read as the reverse complement.
AAAAACAATAAGAAAGACTAACTAAGTACTAATAAAAATAATGACAAATATGTACTAATCAACTACCCCACGCTTAATTGGTTTGTTCGTCCTCGAACAGACGATAAATTCAAAGTATAACAAGAAAGAAAGTCCACTCAAGCAATGAGTCGTGTCGTGCAACATACATAATTTTAAAAAATATAGATACAAGTCACCCAACATCAAACACTCCACCCTTATTACATTGTCGCTTCATAAACAAAATCATGCATCCTCTCAAAAGGGTAATATATGGGTGTTCGCTCAAAATCACTCAAGCATTGCTTCGTAGGATGTGTATACACTCAAATCATACAAATGCAAGTACAATAAACAAGAACGGAAAATCAATCTCTTGTCAATCGCAAATTAAGTGTGCTGTCAAAACTAAGAATCGGAAAAGGTCTTTTCGGGTTGTAATGTAAGGCTCTATGGACGGGTATGGAATATATAAGTCGTGTGGCTAACTCATGATCTAACATGATCAATAACTCACCCAACCTAATCTAATCACGAAGTAATATGCTTCACCTCGCTCAAAAGAAAAACCTCACTTAACTCTCATAGCGTAGCCTTTTAAATATAGGCTATTTCTCAACTCGTAAACCGTAAAACCAACTTATCGCTCAAACCACTTAAACACAATTGAAGCTTATAATGTGCTTCTTATTCAACACAACTCGTTTTCCTTGTAAACATTAGGCTTCATAAGAAATAAAATAATAAACATAAGCCTTCATAAAGCGCATAGGCAATGACTAACACAATTCAACTTGACTCACCATCCTTCTTGTTCTTCTTCTTTTTTATTTCCCCCTTTCATAATTTTTTATGGGGTATATTTTTTCTTTTTCTTTTTCTTTTATCACTATATATATATTTTTTGGATGGTGGTCCTTAATTACAAAAATTTCATAATACCCTGGTAAATCTCTAAAACAAAAATAACCAATAAAAATAGCTAACTCCTACCCCACGCTTTTAATGGGTTAGTAGGGGTCGACTCAATAAAATCACTCAGGGCTATAGACATGGATTATTTGGCTATGATTGGCTCATTCGGAATTTATAGTGGCTAAAAATATATGGATATGGCCGGAATAGGGTTTCTTTCTGTACTTTAACCTCATTTTCAAAGTCAACTATACACAGCGGTTTCAAAGAGATATTAAATCAAAACTCATTCAAGCACATGCAATGATGATAAACAATCAGGCTACTCACTGGCTTTTTGCATGAAAAAGTTTGAATTGACGCTGCTTTTAAGATTTTGTGAAATCAATTACGTCCAAGTACCATTTTACAATATATAAACAATAATTTCAAAAAGTTATGCACTTATACACGCTCAAAAGACAAAAGCCTCTAATCATACTTAGTAAACTTCGACAGGCAAGCCATACAAACATAATTTAGCGCAGAAATAGCAATTAATCACGTTTAAGTATTTAATTATTACAGGCCAAATATTAAAAATTACACAATTAAGCAATAAAATTCACACTCGACTACCCCCCTCTCTAAAAATCCCGGCAATCTCATGATTGCCACAAATACATCCAAAAATCAAAAAGAGGAAGGAAAAGGAAACATCCCTGAAATATAGAAGGTCGAGCCACTACTCGGTGATTTGTGCAATTGGCCATCGCTTCAACGTACGCGATATGAAATGTCCTGAGAAAGACAACAAATAAAAGCAAAGGAAAGAAAATAATAATATTTTTGGATTTTTTTTGTTTTTTGTTTTTTTTTTAAATAACGATACAAAGATTTCAGAACTCGACGTCCATTCCGGGCTGGGGGAACGATGCCTCAAATCACTCCTTGAGTCTTGAAATACGAGCTCGAATTTTTTTCAAGCTCCGTCGGGCCGGGCCAGCTCCATCGTCGCTTCGCCAACCTCGTCGTGCGGTCGAGACGAGGATCCTCCATGAGTAGTGGATCGCACTCGGGGTGCAGGGGCACGTGTCAAAGAAAGTGGATATGTACCGAGTGGTCGAAGTCCGTGTTTGGACGGATCGAACCCGAAGTGATGGGCTAGGCTTGTAATGTATGGCGCGAAGGAGAGTAATGATGATTTGTTTCCCGGCGTACCCTTAGTAACATTGTAAAGTCCGCTCAAAATCAATGGGTAAAGCCGGGGTCGATGACCGTTAACAAGACATTGAAGAACAAATAACTCGGGCTTGGTCACGTACGTGGCCTCGTTTTTACATAAGACGATGTGGGCTAGGATTTTGTAAGTGACGTAATGGGAATCATCTTGGATTTTTGAGCACGGGAATCGCTTGAAATCGCCCGTGTTGCCCCCGGTTATCATCCCCCCAAGTGAGGATAAGTCGAAACCTTTGACACTAATCGGGTGGTCCCCTTCGGTTGGGAAACCAAAAAATATTACAAAAAATCTCCTCGTCCACATATATTTCGTTTCCACCTAGCTTATAAGTAAACATCTCGTCATTGTGAATCTTCAAGGTTGCGAAAAACTCGAGCATCAGCTCGCAAAAACCGGGAAGGTTCATTCGAGCAAAATAACCACAACCGAGGCCATCGACTTATCGAGAAATATCGGCATGATCCTCTGAGCCTTCTAACGCTTGCTCCTCTATATCGTCTATGTTAATAACTCGATGGGATGCGAATTCCCATCCTTGAATATTTTCGAAAAATTTGCCTTCATTTTTTGTCGTAAATCAGAAATGGTGCTCCGTATTTCCCCGAATATCTTTGCTTTTTCCCGCCCGAGACATTACAAATGTATACGAAGTTGAACGGAAAAGAAGATATTGAAAATAAAGTCCTAAGGTTCTATGGGGAATTTCTTCGAACACTTTGCGTGCGTGTTCAACTAATTATGAACTTGAGTAAATCTTCAACCAAAGGTCTCCCAAACACAACCAACAACAATCAATATTAATCCCAAGATAGGTATAGCGAAGTACCTCGATGACTATATATTGAAACGAACTATTCCTCCGGAATTTTACACCTTGACTCCTTGAACCCGAATTGTGAAATTTGTTTGAAAGATGGAGATGGAAGGAAAAATCTGGATTGTAGGTAGTGTGGGTTCAACTGCTGGTTGTTTTGGCTAAATGGGTTTTAGAGTGCAAGAATTTCCTGGAGAAGTAATGAATTTGTTAGAGAAATAAAGCAAGAAATCAGAAAATTGGAAGTTGAGAATTGAAAGGTGAATGAAAGAGTGAGAAAAGAAAGGTTTGGATAGATTTATAAGCTGCTTCTGGACTTTAGGCCGCGGTTCAACGAGTATGGGTCGGGTCGGCGGGTAAAATCTTAGTTTTAAATGTGTTCTGGGCTGGGTTTGGGTTCGCGTCGACGCTGCGTCGACCGACGCGAACAAGTCTCGGCATCGACGCGGGCAGAAATGCTTCGTCGATTATTCCTTCGCTTGATTTATCAATTCTCCTCGTTCGAGTCCTTCCATCTGTTTTAAAAAGATAAAAATGCAAACAAAACATGAAATAAACTGAAAATAAAATTGATAGGCGAGAAATTGTGCTTTATTTAATGGTTTAATTCCTATATTTTTATGTGCTTAATATTCTTATATATGTTTATTTCTCGTATATTTATTATTATGAGTGGTCGAGCACCAATTGTGTATTTTTCTCTTATTTTGCAGTAATTAGGTGATAAATTAGTGAATTGAAGATTTAAGGATGATTCATAAGATTTGCACGAGGAAACGAGAGACAAAACGAGCGAATTGGCAAAGAAAGGACGATTTTGGGCTATAGAGATGGGCTATCACTGGGATGAACCGTTATAGAAAGCAGGAGACAGCTAACATCACTGCCAGTCAAGAACCATTATAGTATCCTTCGAGCCTGCCAGACTGCCGAGCACGGCCGACCAAGCCTGCCGAGCGCTGCCAAGTGCTGCCTGCGTCGCTCGCCCAGTTCGCCCGCGTCGACAATCTAGATCGACTGACTCCAGAAACGTTATAGAAACTCCTGGCCGATGCACTTGCCCACGAACTCTCTGTTGGGTCGATCCTAAACGCGTCAGTCGACGGACTGCCCAGAAAACGCGTTTTTAAGGGTTTCTTATTGCCCAAGACTTCCTAAACCTATAAATACCTCCCTTAAACATCAAAAACGTCTTAGACATTAATCCGAGGGTTCCAAGGCACCAAAAGGAGCCCAATTCAACCATTCATCAAGAGCTTGAAAATTGAAGACTCAAGATTCAAGATCTAAGCTTTCTCTTCCCTTTCTATCCAAGAACTATTTTTTATGTCCTTATTTCCTGTTATTCTATGAACTCCATGAGTGAGTAGATTGTTTTATCTAGTCCTAGGGATGTTGAAACCCTCGTGAAATTATGTTTTAATTAATTTATGCGTATTTCTTTCGTTCTTCATATGAGATTGCTTGTGTTATCTTGTTTACATATCATGATTGCTTATTTCATGACATGATTGCTGAATTATTGGTTTGGATTGGCCACCTAGATTAGGGATTTGGTTATCAATTGCTAGAAAGAGAACTGCTTCCCGTGTAATTGTTGTAGTTTCGATTTCTCTGAAGCAACTAATGGTCGTGTATCATTAGGGGTAACACAACATAGGTTGAATAAACTGAGCTTATGTGTTTATTACTTAGATTAACCTATTTGCCTTGTTATTAATGTTGTTGTTGGGTTGAATCTAGAGAGCTTATTCTAGGTTATTCAATAATTAGAATCAATTAAAGAGCTTATTTTAATTGAGTAAACGGTAAGGGCAAATGCGAGTAGCAGAGCTTATTGTTACTTAGGGTTTTTAGTCGAATGTGAAGAATGGATTATGATATTGTGATTGATTAAATAAGTGGAACGAGGGTGGAAACGGAACTAGGACTGGGAGCTTAATTGATTTGTTTCATTATTTAAATTCTTTAGTTATTTATTTTTTTCTCTTAGATTAGTTTACAATTCTCACCCCGTTTGTTTATTATTTTATTCGAATATGAATAATCACAAATTAATCCACACTCCTTGTGGGATCGACCCTTGCTTGCCACTGCTACTAGTTAGTAGAGGAAAGTCGAGGAACTTTATAAATATTATTTGTGACGCTTCAACGACGAGCGGTCAAAAATACAATAGGATACAAAAAGCTCGGGTTGCCTCCCAAGAAGCCAAAATCTTAACGTCGCTTTCCCGATGCTACATTGTGCGATTAATTCCAAACTTGTGGTGGATCTCCCATCACCACCAACTTGCGACCTCGTATCGGCAGCCCTTTATCGTCATATCGTTTAATTATGTGCTTGTGTACTTGAAAGGTTGACTTTTTGTTCTCATTGTACAAAGTGGCTACTCCATATTCATCCATCTCTTTTAAAAAAAATGGTCCACTCCACGATGAATTGAGATTGGCTTTCGGATCAAACTTATGTTTATGATTATACAGTACTAGTTGACCAATCTCAAACTGCATGCCATTGAATATCTTGTTGTTAGCCTCCTTCGAATTCTTCTCCTTCCTTGTCCAATCATTTTATATGCCTTGTCCTTGTTCTTTGCACGTTTAAAATTTTTGTTAGGGTCGAGGGAATCGTACTTCGAATGAGTTTTTGGTGGCTTCAACTCCACCCTAAGCTCGATCTTAGGTGCTTTGCTCTTCATATCCAAGTCATATTGGAATTCTTCAATAATATCACTTATGTCAATTCCTAGAAACTCGATCAAATCCTCCCCACTCAAACGTTTCTCGTCGACAAACCCATTAAGCTCCTCACGTAAGTCTACTTCTAGTGTATCCCCCACTTTTCTCGAAAAACTGGCGTCGTCCCCGTCGCCCAATTTATCCAAAACCGCGACTCCTTTTAGCTCGTGGATGCATGAAGCAACGGGATCAAAGAATGAACAATCATCTAGCATGGCAGGGGTAGGATTGTTTTGAATATCTTTCAGAGAAAACGTCACTGATTCGCCTAAAACGGTCATTGTCATTCTTCCTTTGTGAACATCAATCAAAGTATGGGTGGTAGACATAAACGGGAGCCCCAATAAAATGGTATGCTCCGTGCTCGCAGTCGGTACTTCGCCAATGTCCAAAATCAAAAAATCAACCAAAATTACCAGCTTTACAACCTGCACTAAAACATCTTCAACCATCCCTAAACGTAGCCGAATCGAGCGATCGGCCAACTGTAGTCACATGGTCGTCGGCTTCCGTGGCCCAAGATCAAATTCTCAATAAAGTGAATAAGGCATTAGATTAATTCCTGCTCCAAGACCCAACATTCCTTTTGCTGTTTGTCCATTAGCCAAGGAAATTGTAAAGCAGATACTTCCAGGATCGAATTCCTTAGGTGGTAATGGCTTCTTGAAAACTGCACTTACTTCCATTGTCAATGTTACATACTGATTTGTCTCAGAGCGTCTCTCCCTTGAAGCAAGTTCCTTGAAAAATCTCACATAGGCGGGCATTGTTTTGATTACCTCTAAAAGTGGCAAGTTAATATTGACTTTTTTCAACAGATTATATAGTTCCATGAATCTTTTGTTCTCTTTAGCTTGACGCAAACGTCTTGGAAAAGGAATAACATCCTTGATCGGTGTCGTCAATTGCCTTGGCGGTGATGGTTTAAGAGCATCGTCTTTGCCAAGGACGTCATTCGGAATCGTCCCTTAAATGGATCCAGGAACATATCTATTAGAAGATTTATGCAGCTGATCTACTGGTTTAGAAACATCGTCCTTGCTAGGAGTTGGTGTTTTGTCCTCGACTTCGACTTCTTCATCCTGGTCAACTATTCCGTTGTCGATCTTCTTTCCACTGCGAAGGACATGAACTGCCGATGCCTGTTCTACCTGGCTTGGAAGTTTACCCTTCTTGTTTGAGAGCCCAGCTAGGTGGGTCGATAACTGACCTATTGCTGTTTCTAGTTTCCTTTGCCCAGCTGTATTATCAAGAATAGCCTTTTTCATTTCAGCTATATCATTTCGAACTTGCGCGAGTCCATCCTTGTTTTTAATAGTTTCGGCCACTTCATTCTGCTGCCAAACAAATAGCTGATCAGTTGATTGAACTGTAGTAGAAATCTGCTCTTGCGTATGGAAATTATTTTGAGGTGGTGGCAATGGTGTTTGCACATGTGGTGGAGGGTATTGCTGGTCGGGTGGCATATAATTTGGGTTTCCGGGGCCCCACTTAAAAAGGGGAGAATCACGTTGCACATTGAATCTCTTAGCGGGTTGCTTCCCTTGATTAGAAAAATTCTTGAGGGCGTTAACGTCTTCGTGTTGTTCACTATTGAGCGGGCACATGTCGGCTAAATGTTTGGGGGATCTGCATTGGTGACACATCGCAGCAACCTTCCTTAAAGAGGCCTTGCTCGCCCGCTCGGCTTTCTAAGCTGCTAATTTCTCGTCAAATATTTCCTCACACTTCGCCTTGACTAATTTGCCGTCATCTAAATCAGGATCGAGGATGGATATCTCATTAAATTTTAATTGACAAGGTCGAGAGTTGGTTTGTCTAGACTTTTCGCTCTGCTTCTCCAACACTCGTCTTGCCTCGGGGGCCATCAGATTACCGAAGTCTCCTCCTGCCGCTATTTCAACTTCCCTTTTTCCATGATACAACAATCCATCAAAGAAAAACTGGTTAGTCATCTTCGAGGAGTAGTTATGGAGGGGGAAAGCTTGAAAAAGTGTCTTGTAACGCTCCCACGTTTCATGAAATAACTCTCCCTCTAACTGTTCAAACGTAGCAATTTACCTCCGGAGATGCCCCGTTGTTTGTGCTGAATAATATCGATTTAAGAACTTCTCACTTTTCATCTCCCAATCAGTCAACGATTTAGGTTCTAGGGATAATAACCATGACTTTGCTTTGTCCTTAATGCTATAAGGGAAACAAATCATTTGCACCTCCTCTTGGTTAAGGCCATTAACCATAAATCTGCCCACTTCGTCAACAAAATAGTTCAAAAACGCCAAAGGGTCTTCATGGGCACCTCCGTGGAGAGTCGGGAGTAAATTAAGTTGATGCGGTTTAATCTCCACTTCCCTTGCGGTTGGTCCAATAACAATAGCTGACCTAAAAGGTACAACCTTCGGACGCGCCAAATCGCACTGTCTAGGTGCTCTATCTCCCCTCGGTTCTCTAACTCGGTCATTAGTTCTCTCGTAACGGTCGTCATATGCGTTCCTTTCGTAATTATTTTCACGCTCGTATCTCCTTTCAAAATTGTCCTGTTCATAGCCATGGTTTTTATTTGCCAACCAATCATCTACCCGTCTATGATTGTTAGCATACTCGTTATGTTGATGAAAATTATCTTTCCTTAATTCCATGTTCTCGATGTTGTGATGGCGGTTGACATTGTTGTTTCTCTCTACATTTTGTCTTATAATCTCCATGTTGGGTGGATGATCGACTACGTTGTTAAGTTAGTGATTAAGTTCTTCGTTACGCTGTTGGTTAACTCCTTCATTTCTCCCCGCATCTCGTCTCATATTCTCCACGTTTCGCTGATAATTAGCCCAATAAGCTCGGAGTTATGGTTGTCCTTGGATAATGATTGGTTCACTCCCATACCCATTTCGAATGTGACGTGGAGGTGATCTTGGTGGGGAATCACCGTTTCGGATTGATTGTGCTCCTAACATTGTTTCGGGAACTTGGTTTGGATCAATGGTAGTCGTAATGGATGAATTAATTGGATTTATGGGAATAGTCCTTGATCGTGCTTATTTTAGACGGTGAATATTGTCGAGTAATGGCGCAAGTTCGGGTCTAAGAGATCGCCTCCCCTGCATGCACTCAAAAACAACTCAATGCACTAATGGCAAAGATCCAATCCAAGTGCATAATAAAAAGAAAATAATAACTCAAAAAGAAAATAAAATGAAAAACATCCTTAATTCCTACTCGTTGTCCCTGAAAACAGCACCAAATTTTTGATTCAATCTTTTGTGCACCCCAAATATATATTTTTAAATTAAAACATTCAAGCTTGCTCGCAAGAGTACGAGGAACTTGTAGGGTTGTAAGTTGACTCAAGTCGATTCTCTCGAGGACAACTGTTCGGTCTCTTAGATGTTTTTCTCAATCGCAATTAAACATATAATTCATACAAATTGGGGGGGGGTTTGAGAGTTTTGATTTAATTATAAACTAGGGAGTAAAGCAATATTAAATTTAAACTAACTAAACTGATTAACTTTAACTAAAATTACAAACTAGAATTGAGAAGCAATAATTAAACTAAATCAAATAGCATAAGTAGCAACAACGAATCTATAAAATATAAGTAAAATCGAATAACCTAAAATAATTACTATCATGAATCTTAAGAACGGAGTTAAATAGTACGAACCTAATTGCATAATAACTTGAATTCAACTATCTAATGTCCAAGCATGAAATAAACACAATTTAAAAACTGAAAGATTAAGAACTAAATTATCCAAATATCCCAAGTATCTAACATAAAGTAAATCAAGAACAATTTATCTAATCTTAGGATTAACTAAGAAATTATCTAAGAAAGCAATAAAGAGTTTAGAAAACTTATTGAAACTAGTAAAAGTGATTAAAATCTCCAGCTACTTCGAAGAAAATCGTTGATCTTGGACGAAGATTGAATCCCGAACGTAAAATCGAAGCCTTGGACTCGCCGTTCTTCGATCCTTGATCTAGGTCTTGAAATCTTGTTATGAGATATGGATATATGTTTATTCTAAGCCCAAATACCCTAGGATGGCGTGTGTTCTCTGGAAATCCAAAATATGAAGGGTGTTTATAGTTATAGCATGTCTTGGCGCACAAGAAAACCTAAAAATGCGTTTCTGGCCAGTCACGTCGACTTCGCGTCGACCGACGTGGACAAGGGGCTCGGCGTCGACACTTCCAGTGCGCTCGCATCGACTGGGCAGAGGCTTCGACTAACGCGATCATGGATCGATGCAACAAAGATTTACGTCGGCTTAGCGTCGACATAGTGTCGACCATCGTAGAAAAGGTCACATCGACGTACCGTCGACGCTTGCGTCGACCGACGCAACTTCGCTGTTCGTCTCATTTTCTTGATCTTTCTACTACTCTTTCACCGGAAAGCTCGTTCTCACCTCTCGAACATCAAAATTCATCTATATACGCGCTGAACTCTTCCGATTACCTAGCTATAAGGTGAAAACAACAAATAATCAACTATTCTAATCAATTACGATCAAAATACAGTAAAATAAACTGGAAGTATAAAAATACGGAATTAAGCTTAAACTATCCAACTTATATCAAAAACAATAATAAAAACTAACTAAAGTAACCAGCAGGCATGCCGGAGACGGCAGGACCATTGGCAGCAACTAGGTCTGGCATACCGCAGCCCTCGCTACAAGATACTCCACCGACAAGGGGTGGGCTAGTGAATGACTCTTTTCTGAGATAATTATATGACCTCATCGGCAAGGCAGTGGAGGTGAATGTAGAAAAGAAATTTGCTGAACTTTCATTGCCACCCTCCAAAGTAACCCAGCCATAAGAGACGGAGCCACCCCAGACCACCCAGCGTATGGCCAGAGCCCCCGCCCAGGATGTGGAGGAAAACTTTTCTGCCTCAGATAGCGACACTTCAAGCAAATCTGACCCAGACCTCACTGAGTAGATGCAAAATCTACAGCGAGAGGTCAGGGAAGTCAAACAAAAGATGGCGGGTGCGGCCGCAGGCCAAGTACATAGAAGCACCCAATTTACAGAGTCCGTCATGCATGATGACTTACCAGCTTCATATAGGTCTATGTGCTTCGAGTATAATGGGACAACTGATCCATGGGATCACCTGAGCTGATTCGAGATCGCGGAAACCCTACACAAATTTTCAGACGCTGTTATGTGCTGGGTCTTCCCCACAACCTTCACAAAGTC
>BMAC01000535.1:102367-130381 GCA_014905375.1 Phtheirospermum japonicum | reverse complement strand
TTATGTGATTAGTTTATGCTTAGTTAATGGTTCTTGGATTCGTATKATTCAATTGCTTAGCGATAGTTTCTTAAATTCATGCTTTAGATACGTTAATTAGCTTTTAATTTTCGTAGCGTTAATCGATAATTTAGTTATTGCTCTTAGTTGATAAATTAGAATAATTAGTTTAATCAGCTTTAGTTTACTGCTTAGTTCGTAATTGATAATCTAGTTTAAAGTAATTAGTTTAATTAGTTTTAATGTTAGAATCAATCTATTCAAACCCCCAAATGTATATGTATGTTATTCGTAATTGAGAAAAACATCCGAAAAACCGAACAGTTATTTCCTCGAGAGATACGACTCGAGTCAAACTCATTACCCTACAGTTACCTCGTACACTTGCGAGCAAACTGACGTGCTTTTAAATTAATTATTAAAAACGGGGTGCACAAAAGTTTGAGTCAAAAATTTGGCGCCGTTGCCGGGGAATCAACGAGTAGGAATTAAAGATGTTTTTCATTTTATTTTCGGTTTGATTTATTATTTTATTTCTATTATTTTTACTTGGTTTTTGCCATTTGGTACGTTGACGTGTTGTTGAGTTTATGCAAGGAAGGCGATCACTTCAACGCGAACTTGTACCATTCATTGACAACATTCACCGTTCAAATCTTCCAAGACCAAGACCCGTTCTTATTCCCGAGGACAATTCCTCGACAGCAACTGATTTTACTTGCGATCAAGTTCCCGACATTATGTTAGGAGCACATTCAGTTCGAAACGGCGATTCACCACCGAGATCACCACCACGCCCCATTCGAGCTGGGTATGGTAGTGAACCAAACAAGTCACACTCTACTAGACATGACGAAAGGAGAAACGAAGGAGTTAACCAGCAGCACAACATAGTCAATCACCCGCTCAACATGGAGAATTTGAGGCAAAATAAAGAGATGAACAACAATGTCATGCGTCAGCACAACGTCGAGAACGTGGCATTTAGGAATGAGGATGTTTTGCAGCGAAACGCCTATGTTAACAATCAAAGGCACGTGAACGAGTGGTTGGAAAATCAAGATCATGGTTACGAGCAAAACAATTTCGGCAGGAGATACGAGCGCGAGCACCATTACGCACATAACGACCACTACGAGAGATCATATGACCAAGTTCGAGAACCAAGGGGAGATCGAGCACTTAGACAGCGCGATATGGCACGTCCAAAGGTTGTACCCTTTAGGTCCGCCATTGTTCTTGGACCGACCGCGAGGGCAGTGGAAATTAAATCGCATCAACTCAACCTACTCCCAACCTTTCATGGGAATGCGCACGAAGACCCCTTGGCATTTTTAAATTATTTCATTGATGAAGTTGGCCGATTCGTAGTTCATGGCCTTCATCAAGAAGAAGTGCAAATGATTTGTTTTCCGTACAGCTTGATGGACAAGGCGAAGTCATGGCTACTGTCCTTAGAGCCTGGTTCGTTAACTGACTGGGATATGATTAGCAAGAAGTTTCTAAACCAATATTATTCAGCCCAAACGACGGGGCATCTTCGGAGACAAATTGCTACCTTTGAGCAGTTAGAAGGAGAGCTATTTCACGAAACGTGGGAGCGCTACAAGACACTTTTGCAAGCTTGCCCCCACCACAACTATTCTCCGGAGATGACTAACCAGTTCTTTTTTGACGGTTTATTGGACCATGGGAAACGGGAGGTAGAGATAGCAGCGGGAGGAGATTTTGGAGATTTGACAGCACACGAGGCAAGACAAGTGTTGGAGAAGCAAAGCGAAAAGTCTAGACAAACCAATTCTCGGCCTCGTAAGATGAGAGTTAACGAAGTTTCCATCCCCGACCCTGATTTAGATGATGGCAAGTTAGTTAAGGCGAAATGTGAGGAGATTTTCGACGAGAAATCAGCTGCTTGGAAAGCTGAGCGAGCTAGCGAGGCCGCTGCACAGAAGATGGCTGCGAATTGCAACCAGTGTGGATCCCTCCAGCATTTAGCAGACGCATGTCCAAACAATAGTGAGCAGCAAGAGGAGGTAAACGCGATCCAGAATTATTCGAATCAAAAGAAGTACACACCACAATGTGACAATCCTCTTTTCAAGTGGGGCCCGGGCAATCCAAATCATATGCCGCCTGATCCGCAATTTCCCCCACCGCATTATGCTCAAGTACTAGTGCCACCGGCACAAAATATTTTCATACACAAGGGCAAGCGTCGAGTGCAACTCAACCAAATGATCAGCTGTTGGTTTGGCAGTAGAATCAAGTGGCTGAGACGATCAGTAATAGAGAAGGGCTTACAAAGGTGAATGCGAAGATAGACGAACTTTCAAAGAAGGTGAGCGGAATAGACCAACTTTCCAGTATTGTGCATGATCTAGCTAAAAACATGGATAGAATGGAGAGAACTATGGGTCAAATAGCAACCGATATTGCTAGGTCAAATAATGAGAAAGACAAGCTACCAAGCCAACCGGAGCAAGCATCGGCAGTTCACGTCCTTCGTAGTGGGAAGAAGATCGAAAATGGCATAGAGAACCAAGACGAGGAGCTTGTTCCTAAACCAGTGGACAAGATACATAAATCGACCAATAGATACGTGCCTGGTTCTATTCAAGGGAAAATTCTGAGCGACACCTCTGGCAACGATGAACCACCGCAACCGAAACAAACAACGATGCAGTATAAGGATGTTGTTCCTTTTCTGAGCCGATTACGTCCATCAAGGGAGAACAAGAAATTTATGGAGTTGTACAATCTCTTCAAGAATGTGAATATAAACCTGCCACTTTTAGAAGTGATCAAGACGATGCCCGCCTACGTCAAGTTTTTTAAGGAACTTGCCTCAAGAGAGAGACATTTGGCGACAACTCAATACGTTCCGTTACCGAAGGAAGTTAGCGCAATTTTCAAGAAACCATTACCACCTAAGGAACGCGATCCTGGCAGTTTTTGCATAACGATTTCACTAGCTAATGGGAAGAAGGCAGTAGGTATGTTGGATCTTGGAGAGGGCGTTAATCTAATGCCTTATTCGCTTTATCAAGATTTTGATCTTGGACCCCTCAAACCGACAACTATGCGCCTACAGTTGGCTGATCGCTCAACTCGACGACCGTTAAGGATAGTCGAAGATGTTTTAGTGCAAGTTGGAGAGCTAGTACTTCCATTTGATTTTGTGGTTATGGACATTGGTGAAGTTCCGACTGAGGACAACGAGCACACCATTTTATTAGGGCGCCCGTTCATGGTGACTTCACATATTCTTATTGATGTTCATAAAGGGAGGATGACGATGACCGTTTTGGGAAAAACAGTGACCTTTTCTCTGAAAGATATTCACAACACTCCCTCTCCTATAATGCAAGAAGAAGATTCATTCATTGATTCCATTGCATCATGCGTCAACGAATTACGAGAGATCGCAACTTTGAACAAGTTAGGCGACGGAGACGACGCCGGAGTTTTTATCAAGGGAAGGAACAAGCAAGTCAATTCGTGTAAAGGTTACGAGTCCGATGATCATATGCATTTAAGTGGAGAAGAATTGATCGAGTTGTTGGGAATTGACATACGCGACATAGTGGCAGAGTTTGGAGACAATTTTGATGAGGAGTGTTCGCACAAATTCGAGCAAAAGGTGGAGTCAAAACCACCAATAAATTGTTCAAGGCACGATTTCCTTGACCGTGGCGAAAATTCCACTTTCAAAAAGAACACGGGCGAGGCGTGTTTAAGCGATTGGGCGAAGGAGATGAAGAAATCAAGAAAGGTTCGCACGAGTAAAGTAAAGAACTCGCAATTTGAGGTTGGAGAATTAGTCTTGTATAATAACGAACGTAAGTACGACCCAACCAATTTTGGAGCTTCATGGAGCGGACCATTCTCGGTTAAAGAATTTGATGAGTACGGCGTAGCCACGTTGTACGATGAGATTGGTAAATCGTCCTTTCAAACTCACAAGCATAGATTGAAGCCTTATCATGACGGGCGAGGTAAAAATAGCAATCGCAAGATGGTGGAGTTTGGAGATCCACCATACGAGGGGAGATAAACGAGCAAGATGGCGTCGAGCAAACGACGTTAAAAATTGCGCTTCTCGGGAGGCAACCCGAGCGTTATGTATCCTTTTGTATTTTATTTCTATTTTTTTATTGTTTTATTTTGGTTTTTAGTTGTTTAGAACAGTTGGAAGAACTCGGACAAGGAGAATTGATCGAACGAGCGAAGGAAAAGACGCCCAGGTATCCGCCCGCGTCGACGCCGAGCACCTGCTCGCGTCAGTCGATGCGGCGTCGACGCTAGATACCAAAAATTTGTCTTCTGTCGCGTCGACTGACGCGGCGTCGATGCAGCGTCGACGCCAGATGCCTGGAAATTTATGTTCTGTCGCGTCGACTGACACGGCGTCGACGCGACCCGTGGACCGGCCCAGAAACGTTTAAAAACCGGATTTTTGGCCCATGAGAGTCTTGACCCGCGGGAAACCCAGAAAATTCCCTTAAAAGTAGCTTCTCCCTCCCCTCTTCTCACTTTTCTTCTTTTTTCCAAAATCATATTTTACCTTCTCTTTTGCAATAATTTGTCTTTCAACAATTTCCAGGAATTCAAGCACTACAACACCGCCCAACCCAGAAATTATCTCAATTCATATACGTCAATACATCCAGAACGGGCTACAAGTTTTGAGGCAAATTTCGGGCTAAAAAGGTTGAAACAAATTTGGGCAACATTCCGGAAAACGGGCGAAATTCGGGCTACAACTCGTTGAGGTACTTCGCTTGAAACTTCTTGGAACTATTTAAATCATTGTTGGTTGTGTTGGGAAGATTTTGGTGCAAGGTTTGTTGAAGTTCTTAGTTGATTGAACACGCACGCCAAGTGTTTGACGAAATTCCCCAAAGAAGCACAAAGTTTTATTTTCAAGGTTTTTCAATCCCGTTCGCTTCGGTATTGTTTAATAATGTCTCGAGTGGGTAAACGTAAAGATATCTCAGGGAAATACGGCGCACCATTCCCGATTTTCGACAAAAAAGAGGGGGACATGTTCAAGAACATTCGGAAATGGGGATTTGCTACGCATCGGACTTTGAACGTCCAAGGGATTGCGGATGCGGCCTCGAATGGGTCGGACCACCACACCGATCTTTCGCGATATGTAGATGGCCTCGGGTGTGGGTACTTTGCCCAAATGCACCTTCCCGGTTTTCGAGAACTCATGCTCGAGTTTTTCTCGACTTTGGCGATTCGGATCGACGAGACGTTCTCTTGTTGGCTAGGAGGGAATGATGTGGTTGTCGATGAGGAGATTTTTGGCAACATTTTTGGTTTCCCGACCGTAGGGGACCACCCGGTTGGAGTTCAAGGCTTCGACTTAGCCTCTTTTTGGGGGATGATTACCGGGGGAAACACGGGGGATTGTAAGAGATTTCCTTGCTCGAGGATTCGAGACGACGCCCTCTATGTCGCCTACAAGATTCTCGCGCACATCATTCTATGCAAGAATGAGGCCACCTACGCGACTAAAGCCGAGCTTTACGTTCTACAGTGCCTCGTTGATGGACGTCCGGTCCGGTTGTACCCTCTAATCTTGCTTGGATTCTATAATGTTACCAAGGGTACTCCGGGAAGCAAGTCGCCACTTCTCTCATTTGCGCCATACATTACCGGCCTCGCCCGTAACTTCGGGTTTGATCCGGCCGCAAGCGGACTTAGCCCGCTTGGGACCTCTTCACTACCACTCACGCGTGCACCGGAACCCCGAGTGAGGTCGTCGACTAGAGGAGGATCTTTGTCTCGACTATACGATGACGACGACGATGGCGACGAGGATATGGAGCAAGCCCGCCGTTCTACTTCGGGCCCGAGTCCCGATTGGGGGCAATTTTTCGAGGAGAAACGGGCATTTCAAGTGAAGATGTTCGATAAGCTCCAAATCATCGATGAGAAGATTGATGCGAACCACGACCAAACCGTCGGAGTTTGAAGAAGATGCGAGCTCGCATTTCGAAGCTCGAGGAGCGATTTGAGGCGGCATATCCCACACCGAGCATGGATGTCGACGAGAACCACAACGAGGATGATGAGTCCCGCGAGTTCTAAACTCGTTCTATCTTTATTTTTATTTATGCTTTATTTAAAAACAAAATTTAAGAAAATGGAAAATATATAATCCAAAAATATTGTTATTTTCTTTGTTTTTGTGTGTTTTACTTTTCTTTTAGGGCAATTCACATCACGTATGATGAAGAAGTGGTCAATTACACAAATCACGACTAGCGGCTCGACTACTATTATTTCAGGGATGTTTTCTTTTTCCTTCCTCTTTTTGATTTTTGGATGTTTTTGTGGCAATCCGGAGATTGCCCGGATTTTTAGAGAGGGGGGTGGTCGAGTGTTATTTGTATTGATTAATTGTGTAATTTTATTTGATACTTGGCCTGTAATAATTATATGCTTAAACGTGATTAATTGCTATTTCTACGCTTAATTGTGTTTGTATGGCATGCCTGTCAAAGTTGACTATCTATGATTATTTGTTATAGTCTTTGAGCGTGCATAAGTGCATAATTTTTCAAAATTTATATTATATATTGTAAAATGGTACTTGGACGCAATCGATTTCGCGAAACCTTAAAAACAGCGTCAATTCAAAAATTTTCATGCAAAAAGCCAGTGAGTAGCCTGAGTGTTTATCATCATTGCATGTACGTGAATAAGTTTCAGTTTTGATATCTCTTTGAAACCGCTGTGTGTAGTCGACTTTGAAAATGAAGTTAAGGCGCATATAAAACCTTATTCCGGCCATATCCATATATTTTTAGCCACTATAAATTCCGAATGAGCCAATCATAGCCAAATATCCATGCCTATAGCCATGAGTGTTTCTGAGACGACCCTACAACCCATTAAAAGCGTGGGGTAGGAGTTCGTATTTTTATTGGTTATTTGAGTCTTGAGAATTTTTATTAGGAATTTATTAATTTTTAAATAAGGACCACCATCTAAAAAAAAGAAACAAATAAAAAAAGAGAGAGAACCCCCATAAAAAGAATAAACGGGGGAAAAATAAAAAAATGATAAGAAAGATGGTGGGTCTTGTGTTAGTAATTGCCTACGCGCTTGTAAAGGCTTGTGTTTTATTTTTAATTTTCTTATGAAGCCTAATGTTAAGGGCAAGAGTTGTGTTGAAAAGAAGCATATTTTGAGCTTCAATTGTGTTAAGTGGTTCGAGCTTAAAGTCGGTTATAGAGTATCGAGTTGAGAAATAGCCTATGCTTAAAGGCTACGTTATTAGAGTTAAGTGAGGTTTTTATTTTTGAACGAGGTGAAGCAACTTGCTTCGTGATTAGATTAGTTGGGGGGGTTATTTAGCCACACGACTTATATATTCCACACCCGTCCAAAAATCTTTACACTTCAACCCGTAAAGACCTTTTCTGATTCTTAGTTTTGATAGCACACTTAATTCGCGATTGAAAAGAGATTGATTTCCTGAGCTTATTTACTGTGCATGTAATTGTATGATTTGAGTGTATACACGTCCCATGCAGAAAATACTTGAGTGCTTTTGAGCGTACTTATATATATTATCCTTCGTGAGGAAGCATGATTTTATTTTGATGTGACAATGTAATAATGGTCAAGTGTTTGACGTTGCGTGAATTGTACCTATATTTTCAAAATTACGTATGTAGCATAGCACGACTCTTTGCTTGAACTAATTTTCATTCTAGTTATACTTCAAAATTATCGTTTCTTCGAGAACGAACAAACCAATAAAGTGTGGGGTAGTTGATTAGAGTAGATTTGTCCTTGTTTTTATTAGTTTTTTAGTTCGTTTTTATATTTGTTTTTGGTATAAGTTGGATGATTTAAGCATAATTCCGTAATTTTATAATTCCAGCTTATTTTACCGCATTTTGATCTTAATTGATGCAATTAGGTGTTGTTTCGTTGTTTTTCACCTTACAGCTAAGTAATCGGAAAAGTTTAGCACGTAAAAGACGAAGATCGATGTTCAAGAATAGAAGAACAAGATTTCTGGTGAAACGAGTAGCAAACGATCGAGAAACGGAGACCGACGCTGAGTCGCGTCGACTGACGCGACCGTCGATGCACCGTCGACGCGAGCCGTGCCAGCGAGTCATGACCGCGTCAGTCGACGCAACGTCGACTCTACGTTCTGAAGCGTCAATGTCGACGCACCATTATCGACACAACATCAACGCAACTTGCTGAAGCGTCGATGTCGACGCACCCCGTCGACGCTCCTGCCCAGCCGATGCGCGCACCTGCTGACCAGACCTATCGAGTGCTGCCGACCAAGTCAGCCGAGTCCCGCCGAGCGCCAGCACGCTTCAGTCGACGCTCTGTCGACGCGACGGCCCAGAATTCGGAAATTAGGGTTTCTTGCGCGCCAAGAATTGTTATATCTATATAAATCCTCATTATTTTGGGTTTTAGGGAGAGAGCCACCAGAGAGACGATATCCTAGAGTATTTTAGCGTACAACAACAATAATTCCACATCTTATAACAAGATTTGGAGACGAAGATCACGGATCGAAGAGCGACAAGTTCGAGACTTCAATTTCGCATTCGAAACTCAATCTTCAACCAAGATCAGTGTTCAAACTCCGGAATAGCTGGAGMTTTTCATTGCTTTCCTTAGTTTCAATAAGTATTTCTAAACCCTTAGATAATTTTCTAGTTAATTTTTTAGATAAATTCTTAGTTAATTCTAGTTTTAATTAGTTTAATTGTTTCTTATGCTTGGATATTGGATATTGGTTAATTTAGTTTACTTATGCGGTTAGTTTATGCTTAGTTAATGGTTCTTGGATTCGTATGATTCAATTGCTTAGCGATAGTTTCTTAAATTCATGCTTTAGATACGATAATTAGCTCTAAATCTTCGTAGCGTTAATCGATAATTTAGTTATTGCTCTTAGTTGATAAATTAGAATAATTAGTTTAATCAGCTTTAGTTTACTGCTTAGTTCGTAATTGATAATCTAGTTTAAAGTAATTAGTTTAATTAGTTTTCGTTTAATTATCGTCTTAGTTTATAATGTTCGAATCAATCTATTCAAACCCCCAAATGTATATGTATGTTATTCGTAATTGAGAAAAACATCCAAAAAACCGAACAGTTGTTTCCTCGAGAGATACGACTCGATTCAAACTCATCACCCTACAGTTACCTCGTACACTTGTGAGCAAACTGACGTGCTTTTAAATTAATTATTAAAAATGGGGTGCACAAAAGTTTGAGTCATATGCCCGTTTGGGACTTTTGCCTTCCGACTGATGCCTTTTGGGCTATGTAATGCCCTGGGGACATTCCAATGGTGTATGCTCTCAATCTTCTCAGATATGATTGACAAGTTCCTTCAAGTCTTCATGGATGACTTCTCTATTTATGGAGATTCGTTTGACGAGTGCTTGAAGAATCTCGAAGAAGTGCTAGCCCGTTGTGAAGAGACAAGCTTGACCTTGAGTAAGGAGAAGAGCCATTTCATGGTTCTAAGTGGGCTAGTACTCGGGCATGTGGTCTCGGGAAGTGGGATTGAGGTGGACAAAGCCAAAGTGGAAGCTATCGAAAAGTTACCCCCTCCCCTCAACGTGAAAGACGTGAGAAGTTTTCTTCGGCACGCCGGGTTCTATCGTCAATTTATAAAGAACTTTTCAAAAATCGCTCGCTCTTTATGCCGGTTATTATGTAATGAAGTCCCTTTCGAATTTAGCGAAGCTTGTGAGGATGCTTTCTTGGCAATTAAGAAGAGTCTCGTGACCGCCCCCATCGTCGTAGCTCCTGATTGGAGCTTGCCCTTCGAAATTATGTGCGACGCCTCGAGTGAAGCTGTGGGGGCCGTCCTTGGCCAACGCGTTGACAAGCTATTGAGGGTTGTGTATTATTCGAGTGTGACGTTCAACGATGCTCAAGAGGCGGAAAATATGATGACAATGACTATTCATTCCGAGAGCGAGGAGGACAATGATTATTTCGACCCCAGTCGTCCGACATGGGCAAAAAATGATGAGTCAATTCCTTCCTTCCGTTTGTACGGCATGGAGGACACCGATTCCGAAAGCGACAAGTAGGCGATGCGGTGGAGGAATAAAGAGCACGACCCTTCTTAATCTCTTAAACTCTTTTAATCTAGTAGTTTTATATGGTTTTGTAACATATTTACTATTTGATTTTCTTGGTTTGTTTTGGAGACGTCCGGACGTTTACTTCATGACTTTGGGGATTGTTTTACTTTCTTATGTAGTTTTGGAATGCGTGGTTCTTATGCTAATTTTCTTGAGTAGATGAATGAGCGTGATTATGATTGTTTCCCTCGTGAGTTTTTTTGTTTTCCGACTCCATCCATAGTTATTTTGTTGTGATAATAGAGTTCATGAAGCTGGGAGGCCCAAACTATGTTCGGTATTGTTAGATCTTGTGAATTGGCTATGGAATCTAGGTGAGTGACACATCTAGATCATAGATCGAGTCCTTGATCTTTTTTATTTTGAGTATTTCATATGTTCATGCTTGTTCTTCAATTTATGCTTTTTACCTTAGCTATTAGAATTGTTGTTTGATTTTGTGATTTGGCTATGGAATCTGGATGAGTGACACACCTAGATCATAGATCGGGTCTCAGATCATTTTGATTTTGAGTGTTTCATATGCTTTATTTTAGTTTTTTTTATTTTCATGCATGGTTTTGTGTTAAATCTTAGATCCTTTGTTTCTTTTTATTTTTCGAAATGATTTAAACTTTCACGTCAACTTTTATTGCTCTTTCCATTGGATCTTTTAATTTTTGCTAATTTGCATTATTTCAAATCTTATGATCATTCATTCATAGTTGTACCTTTGGCTTTCATGCTTGTACTTGGTGAGACTTTGCTTTCTATTGCTTATTTTCATTATCGCTTGCAATTTCCATAAGGCACACGCTCGAGGCATCCTACCAACTTGCATTTCCTTTTATTTTATTTCCTTTACTTGCTTTAATTTCGTAGATTTTTGTTTTTTCCTTTATTCCCCAAGCTAGAGACACATAGATTCATGCTAGCAATCGAATTACGATAATATCGAGCCATGAACCCACTTTTCTTATTTCAACACCACTATTAACTACAAAATAAAATGGCTCCATTGTGACTCGGCTTGGTTAAGGTTTTTGATTTGCTTGTAGTTTCTTTGTGTTTCTAGCTTTCTTTTGTATTTGACATTTTTGTTAAGTATGCAAGGTACTTATGGCATTGGAGGTTACATTCCCAACATGGGAGGGCATGGTGCAAACCACGTTGGGAATGAACTGATGTATAATGGTTTTGGCAACGTGGGAGGGCATGGTGCAAACCACGTTGCCAATGGTGGAATCAGCTATGGACAACCTGGCATGGGAGGGCATGGTGCAAACCATGTTGGGTATAGTAGTTACACGGGTACGAATGTCCGTATGGAGGATATGGTGCTTCCAATCACTTTCTAAATATGCATAATTCGACATCCGGTCCATATGGTGGTTATAATGCTCCCAATCAATTCAAGAATTTGTCTAATTGAGGCTTTGCTAGTACGAATGGGAATATTGGTGGACAATCTCCCAATCCCGACCCGTATGGCGGTTATGGTGTTCCCAATCATTGCTCGAGCATGTCTAATGTGGCTTTGTGAGTCCGAATGGGATTGTGAGTGTCCAATATTCGAATACCGGCCCGTATGGAAGCCCTCATACTTACAATTTTGGTCATGCCCCAACTGGAACCAGAAGTATTCCTCCAAACCTCGGTCCGTATGAGTTGTTTGGAGGTGGGAGATCCATTGTCGCAAGTGGCCCCCTATTCGCAGTATGAGAGATGTTAACAAACCCTTTTGGGGGGTGTTTACTACTCCCGAGCCAAAATCTTCTCAACCAACATATTCTAATACTCATGTAATGATCTTGGCTTTATCCTCTACGGAGCTTGAGTCGATAAAGAAAATAGTGGCTTTGGAGGATCAAATTGCTAAGTTGTCTAACCCGAGTCCGGACCCTTCTTGTGCATCGTCTGAAATGTTTGGTTATGATACCACGTCTTGTCCTTCAAATACTTCATTAAATATATTGTTGCCTCATTCGGAGGACGTGTATGGGGGTTATGGGTATCAGCCGGGACCTGGTTATGCTAGACCATCTTTTGCTCCACCGCCGACGCATAATCCTCTTTATCATCCTAGCAACCTCATGCATCCGCCTATTTAGTTTTTCCAATACTTATACGGGTGTTACTCCTCACGTGGGTCCACTTGACCGGTGAATGCTCTCACCCCACCTTCCGATCCGAGTCTCTTGGTCATTATGCAATCTTTTTCCATGGCGTCGGCCTCGTTCGACACTATGTTCAATGATCTTGAGGCTACGACCAATGGATTACACACTAACTTGAAGCAACTAGAAAGCGATGTGAACATGCTAATTCAAGCTAATGAGGACGAAATATTGCCAAGCTGTTTTGCATGTAATTGTGGTGTTTTTCTCGTGTTCTTAATTAGGTTTTAGTGTCATTTTTAGTGATTTTGAGTCGAGTTTTATTAGGTTTTTCGTTTGTTTTCTCGTTTTGTTTTTTTTTTCGTGTTTCTTTTTGATTTTATGTTTAACTTGTTTAAATGGGTGCAATTTATTTGAGGATTGGTGAAGATTTTAGATTTTTATTTTCAAATTCCTATTTTATAGGATAAGGCATTGAGGACAGAAATTCAAGCCAAGAGCAAGTTCAAAAATGCCAAAACTTTCTGGAATACTGGCCTAACCTCGCCCACATCCTCGCCTGCCCTCGCCCTACCTCTCCTGGCCTCGCCCAGCCTCGCCAAGCAGCGCCAGGCGGCGCTGAGGTTCGCGCAGGATGCCGTGCGCCAACCTTCGCCCAGCTTCGCCCGCACTCGCCATGCAGTGCTAGGCGGCGCAAAGGCTCGCCCAGGATGCCGCGCGCCAACCTTCGCCCAGCTTTTCCAGCCGCCGCCCACATTCACCTAGCATCGCTCCTTTCACGCCCGTGCACTGTCCAAGGTTCACCCAGGCTCGCCCCGGATCGCCTCGCGTCAAGCCACACTGAGAAATCTCAGTCAACATGGACCAATTTTGGTCAAACCTGAGATTTTCAAGCCTTTTTTGGCTAAATTGGCCCATGTAAATCCAATTAAACCTAGTATAAATAGGATACAACTTTCATATTTGGAATTATCACTAAAATTCCCCAAACTTGCATGGGTTTTGGGGTATTTTCTCTCTCTTATTCTTAGTTTAATTTTGAAGATTGTCTTGGGTTTGTAAGCTCAAGCTGAATCCAAGTACTCCCTTAGATGTTTACTTTGATGCAATTTAATTCAAGTTTGTATTCTTCTCTTTTAATTCAAGTAAGCTTTCCTTTATTTTCATGCTTTGTTCTTAAATTTCATGCTTGTTCTTCAACTTATGCTTTTTGCCTTAGCTCTTTGATTTCTTGCTTGATCTTGTGAATTGACTATAGATTCTAGATGAGTGACACATCTAGGTTATAGATCGAGTCATTGATCATTTTTATTTTTAGTTTTTCCTATACTTTATTTTGAATTAAATTTTCATGCATAGTTTTAGGTTGAATCTTAGATCTACTCTTTGTTGCTTGTTATTTTTCATAAAGCTTTAAACTTTCACGTCAACTTATCTTGCTCTTTATATCCATGCTTTCGATTTTTGGTAATTTGCATTATTTGAGTTTTAATGCATCATTGTACCTTGTGCATGCATGCTTGTACTTGGTGAAACAATGCTTGTTATTGCTTGTTTTCTTTATTTGCTCGCATTTACATTGAAGGCATACGACCGAGGTATTATACCCACTTGCTATTTCAATTTCTAGGATAGTTTAGCTAGTTTAATTGCTTTATTTTCATTTTATTTTCATTTCTCAAGCTACAAACACTTTGATATCTTGAATCGAATCGAATTCCAATAATACCAAGCCAATAACTCGTTGATATATCTCAAAACCACTAAAACTCTCCTAACACAAGCCAGCCTTCGCATCCTCTTGCGGTCACGATCCTTGATAAGTGTGGGGTGGTTGATGATGAGCTTGTCCCGCCGTCCGAAGGGTAGGTGGTTTCTATTTCAAGTATTCTTACTCCTTCCGAATCCACCCCCATGGACCCCTTGTTGGCAAAAGCATTTTCTGATGGCCTAAATCTCTACCCTTTAAAGCCCTTATGCCCTATCCTTCTAAAATTTCTTTTGAAGAGTGGTTACATGGGGATGTGATCCAAAAATTGGTCGAACAAGTTTATATAGAGGAAATGAGCATTGAGGATGAGTTTGACTCGGGGGCTTGTGCTAAAAGTTGTGGAAAGGATGATGAGACCCTTGTTCACCTCGACGATTCATTTGTGCTTGAATGTGACCAAGATTTGAGAAAGAAGGATAGTATATTTGTCGCTGAGTGCATCGACGAATCTTTGGCGGGGGAGGTGGAGATTGATGATGACCGATAGTAACTAAAATTCTTCAGAAATCTGCTGGCGTAAAGTTCTTGTCTGATCGGACGAAGGTATTGTCCGATCGGACAAATGCCACTGCCCGCTGCTTCGATCGGTGTGCTGGTTTGCTCGGCCGGTGTGCACGTCATCAAATAGTCTGATCGGAAGTATGCACTGTCCGATCGGTGATTGTCCTTATGGGCTACTTTTGAGCGTCTCTCCTTCTATCTTTATGCCTTGGATTCTTCGGACGCTCTAGCTGTATGAGAAAATCACAGAATTATTCTCGAATGGACCAATTATTGATCAATAAGTCGGAAAGTTAAGTAAAGAGACGAAAATTGCAAAACGATGCAATTCAATCCAGTCTTAACCCAAAAAAGAGAATAAAAAGACTAAAATAAGACTCAATTATGTACAGATTCGTAACAAAAACGTACGAATCAACCACCCCATGCTTAATTGGTTTGTTCGTCCTCGAACAAACGAAAGGATCAAAATCAAGAGAAGTGACGATAGTAAGATCTTAGAGTCATGTTGTGCATATAGCTTAGTTTTGAAATTATAAACACTTTTGTCGAAAACCATGAAGCTAACTCGTATTACTGTTTCACCTTGAAATCTAAAGAATGTGTCCTCTCAAAAGGGAAATATATAATGGTGCACTCATTCGCTCGTGTCTTCCAAAAGGTAAGTGTGTACGCTCGAATCAACATAAACATGCATTCAACGACTCGTGAAAATTAAAGACTCTTTTATCGCATAAGTGAGCACATTCAATCAAGAATCGGATTAGGACTTTTAAGGGTTGTAGTGTAGGTTCTTTGGTAAGGTATGTCATATATAAAGATGTGTGGCTAACTTGCGAACGAACGCAATCAATAACTCACTCATTCTTATCTTAAAGCATAGAGCATAATTCGCTCCTCATCCTTCTCAAATAACCATATACCATTATTTTCTTAGCCTTTCATTTCTAAGGCTATTTCTAACCCCCAAAACCCTAATATTAGCCCTTTACAAATAGGCTTTATATTTTTTATTTTTTTTATCTAGATGCTCTTATGAACTTAAGCACCCTTTTTATCATTTTTTTTATATATATCCCACTGATTTTTACCCTTCAATCGCCATACCCAATGATCAGATAAAACTCTCATCTTACAAATTTTTCGAAATAAGAGCTACAATAATGCTCGTGGCTATCAAAGAGATGGAATAAAATCTCGAGGGGGCTTATTTGGGAAATTTAGTGGTTTTTTTTTATTAATAAGGCTGGAATTGGGTTTTATATGTGCCTATCGTCATTTTCAAAATCCAATGAACTCATGCGATTAAGAGACTTCTCAAAACACTTATCAAATCACAACATGAAATGTTGATAAACACACAAGGCTTCTCACAAGGTTTCATTTAAACTTTTGAAAACGAGGTGATTTGAGCTTTTAGAGTTTTGCAAAAATGGTAACGACTAAGTGTTGTTTTAAATAAATATATAAGTATTGTTTGAGAATTTTGCACTAAAACAATGCTCAAAAGACTCTGATCATGGGTAAATAATCAACAAGGGTTGACATAGATGGTTGACTAGCATTATGTTACGAATATGTGACTAAGTTACTCAAGTTGGTTCAAACTAAAGCATGCATGGACTCAAAATGATCACTCGAGGACTGTGCATTTGTCCGACCGGTCATAAAGCTAGACCGATCGGACTTGAGTCCAGTGGGTACTTTCCGATCGGTCGCCTCTGTGTTACCGACCGGACGGGCCTGTCCCCTCCCCCTATCAAGAAAATTCAGAATCTCCTGGTTGCTAAAACACGAACATGAATCATAGGGAAGAAAAATGTCAAGAACCCAACGCATGCAAATGAATAAACCACAAGTTAACCAAAGTCATCACCATGCAAAAATAAAAGGAAATAATGTTACAATAACCCGAATAAATATCAAATATCCTATAAAGCGATAAAAGTAATGGGCCCGCCTACTGGTCCATGTCGTCCGGAGGTGGAGGTGGGTAGCGTTGCTCGAGACGGGAGAGGCGCTCGTCGATTTGAACAAGGTATCCATGATTCGCCTCGACACTTCCGGTCAACCGGGCAAGATGTTGATTGGTTTCCGCCCAGTTGTTTCTCATTGTCGCCAATGTGCTCCGGAAATAACTAGCCTCCCCCCGAGTTTCCTCAAGCGCGGCCCAGGCGTCTTGGCGAGCATTCCTCGCGTGCTCCTCTTGATGGATGCGCAACTTCCCCATTTGATCCATCATGCGTGCTTGAAAATCCTACTGTTGCTGCCACTGCTCGTCTGCGAAATAAACACCGTCTCCATAGTTACCATGATCGTAAGTTCGCGAACCGGTGTTCCCATTTCCTCCATTATCCTCATTCATGGTCTCCTCTCCGTTATCCTCCTCATTTTCCTCGTCATTATCTTCCTCATCCTCGGTTTCATCATCGTCACCGTCGCCATCATCGTTGTCAGAGTTCTCGATCGCCTCGGCTCTTAACCTCTCCCCTTCCGACATGAATGTCGGAATAGCAACGTTCCGCCCATTGTTCATTCGGCTCTCGACCAACATCGCCATGCTCGGGTACACGATGTCGTTGTCGTATAGTTCGCAACCGTGGTATCGTGCGAGCTCCGTGATAAAAGCTCCCAAGGTGAGCTTTGCCGTTTTCTTCTCCCTCACTTGTTGAACATTCTCGATCACGGCTGTCAAGAGTGGATAAATCTTTGCATTTCCGAGATGGTACGCAATCCATAACGCTCTCAACTCGGTGGCCGAAATTCTCGTGGCGTCCTCTTTGCCCAAGAACACTTGCATGAAAAATTTGTACGTAAGATAGACGGCGTTGGATCGCAAAGATGTCGAGTTGAAACGGAGTCCAGGTTCCGGCGTGTGCTCCTGAGAGTTTGTTCCACCAATCATTTTTGTTGTATTCGTCGATTTCGAAACCCGATCTTGGGTTTTTCCGGCTATCGATCCCAAAAATTTCACCGAGATCGCCCGCCTAAGTATGGAATGTTTGGTTCTGGAAACGACACTCGAAACTCCCATCGGCTAACGTTTGAAACTTTGTAAAGAACTCGAGCATAAGGGTGCGATGTCCGGGTTGATTAACACCGGCCCACTTGATTAATTAGAGGGCTTCGATGCCCTTGATAAACTTTGTTGTCGTCTTATCCCCCGTGTTAGCCTTTTCCTCCCAAATTTGAGGTTGATGAAACGAGGATGATAGACATCCCGTTTAACGAGGGATTTGTAGAGTGTAACCTCTCATTCGTCCTTGAGGTCGAAGGGGGCTACCCGACCCCGGGTGTTGCTCGGGACTCGGCTTGAGGTCTTTCCACGTTTTGATCGAGATGACGATGTGATGGCTGATTCGAAAACTCAAAAGATGCCACAAATGTTCTCACGGGACTTTTATCGAACACTTAACGTGCTTCTCAAAAACCCAACCAAGTTCAACTTCAATCCTTACAACCCAACTCCAATTACGACTACACCTGCAATTCAACTACCCAAACAATTCAATATAGTCGAGTTATAGCCATTATACCTCGAATTTCTCGTTTTGGAAATGGTGGGGAAAGCTTGGTGCAATTTGGGCAATTGGTTCTTGATTCCCAAATTCTTCGGGCGGATGCAATTTGGTGTTTCGTGTCAACGATCGGACTTGTTGCTTATCTTTATTGTCGAGTTTTGAACTTGTAAGTGATGAATTGGGAATTTCCGCTCTGCAAGGAGGAAGAAGAGTTTGAGTTGAAGTAAAAGTTTGCGTCTGAAATAACAGACTTTTTATAAACTGGGACGTCGTCCGATCGGTATGTTATGTGGTCCGATCGGTATGTTATGTGGTCTGATCGGTATGTTATGTGGTCCGATCGGACTAGAGTCCAGTGGGCTCTGTGCGATCGGTCTAGATGCTTGATCGGTCGGACCGCGGTCCAGTGCGTTTTGTGCGGTCGGTTGAAGTGCTTGACCGGCCGGTCTGCACTGTTCTCCGTTTTTTTTTATGTAATTTTTTTAATTATTATTATAGCGATGCCCTGCAAGAATTCAACAATGAAAATCAAGTATGAGCCATTCAATTCATAAAATAATTCATTTATTCAATAATTCGATCAAAGATGCTCGTTTATTTAAGACAATAACTTTAACGTCTTATGCGCTCGTCCAACCGGTTGTCAATAGGTCACCGACCGGTCAGTTCTGGAAATTTGTAATTCGCTCGTTCAACCTGCAGTGGCACCTGCCAAATACTCTACCCAATGAATAAATACAAATATATACACTAAAGTAGAAAAACATATAAGAAGAGCTTGGGTTACCTCCCAAGAAGTGCAACGTTTAACGTCTTATGCTTGACGATACCTCAGACGTGCCTCAACTTTCTTGAGTGGGATCATTGAGTATCACCACTTCGTGATCTTCTGCAAGATAGGTCCCCCATGATACATTTTCACACGATGGCCATTAACTTGGAAAGTGGAGTTGCTCTTTTCATCAAGCAAAGTCACGGCTCCATATTCGTTTATGTCGGTAATCAAGAACGGACCGCTCCATTTTGATCTCAATTTCCTTGGGAATAGTTTGAAGCGAGAGTTAAAAAGCAAAGCTAACTTACCGACTTCCAAGCTTTTGGGGACGAGTTTTTGTCATGTGCTTCCTTCATTTTCCGCTTGCTCGCCTATGCTGTCTCATATGAGTCGTTGCGAATTTCTTCCAGTTCGCTTAGCTCAAGCTTCCTATACCCTACGGCCTCATTCAAATCAAGGTTCAATGTCCGAATTGCCCACTCCGCTCGATGCTCCAATTCGACGGGAAGGTGGCACGCTTTTCCATAAACCAACTGAAATGGGCTCATGCCCAACACCATTTTGTAGGCTGTATGGTAAGCCCACAGTGCATCAATCAGCTTTGCTGCCCAGTCCTTACGGTTCGTTTTTACGGTTTTTTCTAAGATACCCTTGATTTGCCGGTTGCTTGTCTCTACTTGCCCCGAGGTTTTTGGATGATAAGGGGTTTCCACCTTGTGACGCACCTCATACTTGCTCAGCAGTCGATTAAAGGCCCTATTGCAGAAGTGGATACCCCCGTCGCTTATGATCGCTCTCGACAATCCGAATCGGCTAAAAATGTTCTCTTGGATGAATTTGAGGACGATCTCGGAGTTAGCTCTTTTTGTGGGAATTGCTTCCACCCATTTTGACACGTAATCGACTCCTACGAGTATGTACTTGTACTCTCCGCTCCTCAGAAAAGGACCCATGAAATCGATACCCCAAATATCAAAGATCTCGATCACTTGATTGGGTACCAAGGGCATCTCGTCCTTTTACCCTATTGCTCCCGAACGTTGGCACCTATCGCATGTTTTGCAATATTGGTATGCGTCGGCGAAAAGTGAGGGCCAATAGAATCCGGCTTGGAGGACTTTGAAGGCCGTTTTCTGGCTTCCGAAGTGTCCTCCCTCTTCATGGCAAAATCTTTGCACACCACTCTTTTCTTCATCCGGTATGCATCTCCGAAAAAGCCCATCCTTGCAACGTTTGTAGAGATAAGGATCGTCCCAAAAGAAACTCCTGCATTTAAACAAAAATCTCTTTCTTTCTTGCGAAGAAATATGGTTAGGGATAATCTTAAAAACAAGGAAATTCACAAAATCATCATACCATGGTTCGTTTATTTCTTCAATGGCATGTGCGCTTTCGTAAGGGAACACATCATCCACAAACTCGACTTTATTTGGTTCTCCTTCCACTAGCATACGGGACAGGTGATTAGCAACTACATTTTCGCTCCCTTTTCTGTCCTTAATTTCGACGTCAAATTCTTGCAAGAGAAGAATCCAACGAATCAATCGAGGCTTGCTTTGCATTTTGGCGAATAAATGACGAAGTGCTGCATGATCAGTGTGCACGATGACTTTGGAACCGACGATGTAAGAACGGAACTTATCCAAAGAGAAGACGACCGCAAATAGCTCTCGTTTTGTAGTAGTGTAATTGCGTTGGGTGCTATTCAACATATAACTGGCATAATAGACGACCCTCAGCATTTTGTCTACTCATTGGCCCAAGACTACCTCGACTGCTTCGTTCGAAGCATCACACATAATCTCGAAAGGAAGAGACCAATCCGGCGCAACTACCACTGGTTCTTGTGTCAATTTTTCTTTCAAAATGTTAAAGGCACTAAGACACTCACCATTGAATTCGAAAGGCACATCCTTCCCAAGCAACTTACATAACGGGTGACAGATTTTTGAAAAATCGTTAATGAAACGTCTGTAAAAGCCCGCATGTCCTAAAAAGCTCCTAACTCCTTTAACTTCCTTCGGGGGCGAAAGAGTTTCAATGACGTTGATTTTCGCTTTATCAACTTCCAACCCCTTGCTCGACACCACATGTCCCAATACAATCCCGCTTTTCACCATGAAATTCGACTTCTCCCAACTCAAGGTTAAGTATGATTCAACACAGCGCTCAAGAACTTTTGTTAAGTTTTTTAGGCAATGAGAGAAGGAAGAGCCAAATACCGAGAAGTCATCCATAAAGACTTCGAGAAGATCATCGATGAACTGGGTGAAGATGGAAATCATGCATCTCTTAAAGGTCGTTGGGGCATTGCACAATCCAAATGGCATTCTCCGATAAGCAAACGTGCCAAAGGGGAATGTGAATGTGGTCTTTTTCTGATCCTCCGGAGCGATTGCAATTTGGTAGTAGCCGGAAAGTCCGTCTAGAAAACAATAGTACTCATGCCCTGCTAGATTGTCAAGTAATTGGTCCATGAATGGGAGTGGGAAATGGTCCTTCCTCGTCGCTGCATTGAGCTTATGGTAGTCAATGCACATCCACAACCCGGTGGTTAAGCGTGTTGGGACAATTTCTCCCTTTTCATTTTCCACGATCGTGATGCCCCCTTTCTTTGGAACAACGTGTACTGGGATAAACCACTCGCTATCGGAGACAGCATATATGATCCCTTCTTCGATTAACTTGAAGATCTCCTTCTTGACCACCTCTTTGAGCATAGGGTTTAAACGTCATTGTCCCTCTCGTATCGGTTTCGTTCCTTCTTCAAGATCGATCTGGTGCATGCATGTGACCAGACTTATCCCCTTGATATCACCGATACTCCATCCTATCGCTTGCTTGTATTTTTTTAGAACCTCAATAAGTTCTCTTTCTTCATGTTCCGCCAATTCCGCAAAGATAATTACGGGCTTCCTCTCGTTAGACTCAAGAAACATGTACTTGAGATGGCTCGGAAGCGTTTTTAGTTCCAACTTGGGCTCCAAAGTGGGTCCAATGGGTGACTCGGTCATTGGTTCTTCATTAATTTCGAAAATAGTGACCACCACCTCCCCGTTTAAATCAAGCTCGTCGTCATCGGCGTCATAGTTCTCAATTGGTATAACACCAAACAATTCGCTCACACATTTGTCCACCGAATCAAGGTAAGAGCAGTCGGGACCAATCATTGGTGATGGAATATTTTGTATATCTTTGAGTGAGAACGTCACTGATTCCCCAAGTAAGGAGAGTGTCATCTTTCCTCTTCCCACATCGATCAACGTGTGCGATGTTGCCATGAAAGGTCTGCCCAATAAAATAGTGTGCTCCTTGCTTACCGCATCCACTTCTCCAACATCCAGGATTACAAAATCCACGAGGACTACCAATGATCCAACCTCTACTAGAACGTCCTCGACCACTCCTAACGGATATCGTAAAGAACGATCAACCAATTGAAGCCGTAAGCTTGTTGGCTTCATTCTCCCAAGGTTGAATTGCTTGTACAGGGCAAAGGGCATCAAGTTGATCCCTTCCCCTAAGTCAAGCATTCCACGCGCTTTTTGCCCATCTCCAAGGGTTATCGTAATGCAGAAACTCCCTGGATACTTTGCCTTCGGTGGCAGCGTATGGTGAAAAATTGTGCTCACTTCCTTGGATAAAATCATTCGTTCCTTTCCTTCCATTTTCCTCTCCTTAGATGCAAGTTCCTTAAAAAACTTGACGTAAGCTGGCATAGCCTTGATCACGTCGAAAAGTGGGAGGTTCACGTTCACGTCCTTCAGCATATTGTAAAGTTCCATTAACTTTTTGCTCTCTTTTGCTGGTTTGAGACGATTGGGAAATAGTACGGCGTCCTTTATTACTCGTTGTGGTCTTTGTTCCTCTTCAGCTCTCTTGTCCGGCCGGTCAGTCTTACTTGTCCGGTCGGTAGAAACCTCCTGTCCTCTACTCCGGTCGACTCTGGGTTGGTGTGGTCAGACAAAACCTTCTGGACTCCAGTCCGATCGGTCGTCTTGGTAGTTCGATCGGTCAAGCCCTTCGCTGCATTTTTCTGATTTGCTTCGGCACGTTTCGGTTGAAAAGTTCCCGTCAATGATCCCGGAACATATGGGTTACTTGATTTTTGAATTTTACCCACTGTTCCTCCTTCACCATTTGAACTTGTCTCTTGTTCATCTCGTCTATCCACTATCTGCTCGTCTTCGGAGTCTTCCCTCTCGACTTCTCGTACTCCGTTATCGACTTGCTTCCCTCATCGCAACACATGCACCGCCATTGATTGCTCGGGTTGTCTAGGTAGCTTTCCTGGATCACTTGTCGTTTTTACCACAGAAGCCGAGAGTTGTCCTATCATCATCTCCAACTTCTCTAGTTGCTTCCTCGTTCGCTTGCCCTCCTCGATTGTGTAAAGCGTTTCCTCCCGATTACGTAGAGTCTCATGCTCCAGTTGTTGTCGCCATAATCTTAGTTCAACGTCAGAGTTGATCGGGAGTGGCATTTGCTGCTGTTGCGGTACTTATGGGTATTGTTGTTGTGGACTTTGTTGGTATTGCGGCTGTGGCGATTGTTGATATGGTTGTTGTGGTGCTTGATACTGTTTTGGAGGGTATTGAGAATAGTTTCCTTGCCCCTTATTTTGATAAGAGTTTTGGGCACTCGGTTCTCCTTGGCTCTTGTTTGGGAATGGTCGTGAGTCCGATTGCTTGGGGTTGGGTACGTAATTCGAGTTATTTGGAACATAACTCGAACTTGAGTTGTATTGTCCAGTAAATTTCTTCCCGTACTTGCTATTGGGTTGATAATTTTGGACCGCATTCACCTCTCCCTCCTCTTCTTCATCGAACACAACGCCACAAGTGTCCATTTCATGTCCAACTGCTCCACATTTTTTGCACATTAAAGGCGGAGGTGTCGAAGGTTCCTCCTCTCCCTTTATTTTACTTGTTAATAGTGCGACTTGCTTTGTTAGCTCCTCGATTTGGATTGTTGGGACTTTGTACCTCCTCGGTCGGAAGCTCGTTTGTTGCGATTTTTCGCTCATGTGCTCGAATAAGTCCCAAGCCTCTGTGGCGGTCAATTCCCAAAAACCTTCGGCTTTCACCTCTACTTGCTGTTTGTAAATCGAAAATAGCCCTTCATGGAAGTAATTATTGACTATCTCGGCGCTATTGTTGTGGTGTGGACATTTTTGTAAGAGTCCTTTATATCGCTCCCATGCATCGTAGAACAATTCCCCCTCTAATTGTTCGAAGTTTGTGATCTCTCTTCGCAATTTGGCAGTTGTTTTTGGGGAGTAGAACCTACTCACAAACTTCTTATACACCATCTCCCAATTAGTCAAGGAATTGGCACTAGTGCAGAAACAGTTTTCTAAAATGCCCTGTTTCAGGTATTCTAGATCGCCCTGCTCAGGCGTTCTGCTTAGAGCTGTTCTAGAATATCAGATTTTCCAGATCAGCTTTTTGAGGCGTTCTAGAATATCCGATATTCTAGAACGATTATTTGAGACGTTCTAGAAAAACAATTTACCCGTTCTAGAAAATAGTTTTCCCCGTTAATATGTTCCATAAAATAACATTCCAGATCGGTTACAAAAAAGACGTTCTAGAAAATGTATATTGTAGAACGTCATTTTAGAACAGAACGTTCTAGAATAAACATTTTCTAGAACGTCTTTTTCTAAATGACGTTCTAAAATATACATTTTCCATAACGCCATTTAGGAAAAGACGTTCTAGAATATACATTTTTCAGAACGTCAATATGGAAAGCGATCTAGAATATACATTTTTCACAACGCCTTTTTGAAAGAGACGTTCTAGAATATACATTTTCCAGAACGTCAATATGGAAAGCGATCTAGAATATACATTTTTCACAACGCCTTTTCGAAAGAGACGTTTTAGAATATACATTTTTGGAGAGAGACATTCTAAAAAATGTATTTCTAGATCGTCAGCCTCGGAAAGATGTTCCGGAATATACATTTTCCAGAACGTCTTTTTCCTGGCCGGAATTTTACTCTTAGCAACTCCTATGTTTAAAGCAAGATGTTGTCTAATTAGACCACGAATTACGCCATTTAGGATATGTTTGAAGCAAGATGTTGTCTAATTAGACCACGAATTACGCCATTTAGGAAAAGACGTTCTAAAATATACATTTTTCAGAACGTCAATATGGAAAGCGATCTAGAATATACATTTTTCACAACGCCTTTTTGAAAGAGACGTTCTAGAATATACATTTTCCAGAACGTCAATATGGAAAGCGATCTAGAATATACATTTTTCACAACGCCTTTTCGAAAGAGACGTTCTAAAAAATGTATTTTCAGATCGTCAGCCTCGGAAAGATGTTCCGGAATATACATTTTCCAGAACGTCTTTTTCAAAAAAATCGTTCTAGAATTAGACATTTTCCAGAACGTCTTTGTGAAAGTCGTTCTAGAATTGACAGTTTTTGAATTCCAGTTTTTTTTCATTTTTTTTTCCCAGATCTATTCAGCCCTAAATTGAATTTTTTTCACAAAACACCAATCATTCGTATAATCAAAAAATCATCAATTAATCACAATAATACACACACCAAAATATATCAATACGAACAACATAAGTCACTAAATACACGATCACCAAATGTTAAAGTAGAAATCACCAATAATACACAATTCGCCAAATACACGTTCACCAAAAATACGAGTACCTATTTTATTACCATTCAAGTTATCCATAAATAGTTTGTTTGTGATCAAGCAATAACCTCTAATAAACACTCCGTCCAACGTCTACGTACATCATCAATGTCATCGTCCGACTAAGGTTGTTCCATGTTGAGTGCCTGCAAGTCAATGAAAAACCGGAAATAAATCTTTAATTTGAGAACAGAGAACATATATATATCCCCTTGATAATCTGATTTCGAATAACACAGAGATCAAAAAATCAACCACTGATGATAGAGTTAAAAATATTGTTTATAAAAATAATAGGGACAATTCCCAACTAGAAGGTGGGCTGTGTTACCCCTATATAATCACATGCCAATAGAAGTTGAACACCGACTCTAATTTTATGACAATACTGATAGTCAACCTATTGTATATGCTTTCTCTTTTCGAGTATCCTTTCTAGACTTGGCAATTTCATCCAACATCACA
The DNA here is from genome assembly GCA_014905375.1 of Phtheirospermum japonicum. Classification (NCBI taxonomy): domain Eukaryota; kingdom Viridiplantae; phylum Streptophyta; class Magnoliopsida; order Lamiales; family Orobanchaceae; genus Phtheirospermum; species Phtheirospermum japonicum. Next base: position 104,413 of record BMAC01000535.1, on the reverse strand, counting down.
CATTAGGCTATCTTCTTTTCCACTTCCATATGCCTTGAGAAAGATTAGCATATCTAATGAGAATCATCAGCACAACACATCAATATTCCACGCCATATATCTTACTTGTAGCACATCAGTCGAGGGCACTTTTCATCTTCACACTTGTATATCTTTGCATTGGCATATCCAAGTTTGATTGTAATATTAAGTTCCAGTTCATTTTTAAAGCGAACAGTCTGTGCTAAATAGGAATCCAGATCAAAAGATTGAAAATTAAACCCAAAATTAATATTTTCAGTATAAAATACAGTGCCCATTATTGCTCATTAAAAAAAAAGAAAGGAAAAAGCTAAAAAATCATAACAAGAATCATAGGAGCATCAAGCCACGAGCAATGAAGCTTAAGTATGAGATGCCTTTTCCATAAAACCAAACATAGTCTCAATATTAGATATTGTGAATAATGCACTAATTAGTTTCAAAAAAGACTTTTTGCAGTTATAAAATGCTTTTCTAATAAAATGGATATACAAAATAATAGCTAGTTGGGTTTATGTACCTGGACACCAGATATGGCCTTCACGACTGTTGATTTCCCATGAGCCACGTGACAAATGGTGCCTACGGGATAACAAATAATCAGCATTGATTTCAGTATACCCATACTTTTACTCAGGAGTTACAAAATCAACAATGAAATTAATATTCAAAACAGAAAAACATGAAAAACAAACAGTGTTTATAAGACGAAGCAGTTCAAAGTAAAAGCAACACAAGCTTACCAATGTTTATTGTWGCTTGGCRTGARATAACCTYAGGTGAGAGTGGATGTAGTTTTGTTACATCCAGCTKGCTCAAGTCCTGCTCCACCAAGCCTTTCCAAGACATTTTGCAGTCTTTATAAGTTGATCTTAGTTTGCCTTTTGGATATCAGTAATGGCCTGCAACCAAAAGCCATCATTATTAGCTGCAAATGCAAGWTGAGTTTGGATAAATTAACATGAGTTGCACCTGTATGCACATATAAAACWGGCGAAGGAAAAAWAATCGGGTAAAACGACTGAAAAACTTCAGATATTTAAAGGATGAAGCTATTCAATAATATCAKATCATAGATTRGRTCTTARCGGGTGTAAAGGCCARYRAAATCTATTCACTGGCGGTCAATTAAGAAACTTTGAAGATCACAGAGTACATTGCACGAATCTCTTGCTCTAAATGAGAGAAAAAGTTAAGTTACTCTTACTCCAAAGTTACTGGAGTTGAAAATCAGCCATTAGATTTTGGATCCACACTTATCTCACAGTGCATAGTATAAATAGTGGCTTCTTAATTAACTTCTTAATAAGCTGAATGAGGCTCCCATTTGAGAATGTAAACGTTCGTAAACTTACAGGAGCAGCATAAAAATTGCTCATACAGAATAAAGTTATCATAACAATAAATTTATATTTATAATTACCCATTGTGTCTAGAAGAATTAAGTTACAATAAAATAACCCTATATTTGGGGAGCAAAAGAAAAAAACATATCATAAGAAAAAATATATTTTAGAATCATAAATAGAATAGCATATGGATAAATAATCGTGCACACTAAAATAAAAAAGAAAATTAATGAAAAAAAACAGCACATGAGGAATAGCCACCGATTCATGAATCTGAGCACCTCAAACGACTATTGAGTCGACAAGAGGAAAAACGACCATTACATTACATGATAGTTTTTTTTCCATGGAAGAAAATTAATAATCACGTGTTCTAAATGGCTAGAGCCCTATTATTCATTTTATCCATTCAATCAAGCTTCTTCTCGTTCTTGATTGGTAAAAAAAAATAATAGCATAGCTTACAAAATATGGATGTCACTCCCAATTTTATTTACACCACAACTATTAGAATATTATATTTTCTTTTATTATAGAGTAAACCTTGTTTGAGAAAAATGAAAGCCATGAGAAAAAATTAAAAATAGCATCGGATGTTATGAAGAGTCCAAACAATCAGAGCCATGTTGGACTCATGAGGTATGGGTACGACTCCTATTTTGGAGAGTCCGAGAAA
>BMAC01000535.1:35310-50722 GCA_014905375.1 Phtheirospermum japonicum | reverse complement strand
TGTGTGTGTGTAAAGATAAATGAAATATATAAATTTATAATTAAATTATAAATACTTATTTAATATATTTTTAAGGTTAAGAAATCATTAAAAAAATACCAAAACTACAAAGTAACTTTGAATTTTATAAAATTAGTTTAAAAAATATTCAAAACTTCTAAATAATTATTTAAAATATTAAACCAAAAAAAATATATAAGTAATTGTAAAATCACATAAGTAAAATATAAAGACTTACAGTAATTTTTTTAAATTATATTATAATTCTATAAATCTAAAAAATACAAATTTATTAAATACTTATATAAATTTAAACAATATTTATTATATATTTTTTCTGATCTCAAATTTTGATATACTTAATATTATATTATATCAGTTAAGACGTTTCTACAAAAGTCCTCCAATAGTTCCGTGGCCTAACAACTCTTTTTTTTTTGATAGTTTTGTTATTATTTTATGATATTTTAAATTTTTGTCTTTTTCATGGAATAATTATTTAGAAGTTAATAACACATTATTAAATTTTTATAGAATAATAATATCATAGAATTTTATTTATTTATTTTTTAATATTTATTTACCTTACTTTATAAATTAAGGACTTCAATTATTATTCTATAGTATTCTTAAAAAATCTTTAAAATTGATTAAATAATTATATTATTTCAACAATATTTTATTATATAATATTTATGATTTTCAATTTTGAGATTTATCTAATATTATATAATAATATTTTATAAAAAAAATATCAATAGTATTATAAATTAAATAGAAAATTCATAAAAGAACTTAAATTAGCTAATAAATTCTAAAATTGAAGTCTAGGAATTATTAAATAAATATTAGAAAAATACATATATCATAAAATATTATAGTACTCTTAGTTTTAATTACTACCAATTTATTTGTTTGATGTGATTGATTCAAACATAAATAATTTATTACTCTTAGTTTTATTATTATTTTTTATGTTTAATATATATAACTAAAGTTATTATTTCAATAAATTTGAAAAACAAAAGACTTAAAAATATTATAAATTAATATAAGTCGTTAAATATCATAAAGTAATTTCAATAAATTTTAAAAATAAATATTTAATCATTACTTAATATATTTAAGAAAACAAAAACATAACATAAATTTAATAAAGTATAATAAAATAAATATCAAAAAACTTTTAAACCGTAAAAAATATAAAAAAAAAAGTTTGATTATCTGCTAAATAATTATTTCAAAAATCAAGAAAGGAAAAAAATGAATGTTATAAAATAAAGAAAACTACTAAATAGAATTCTTATTCTTATAAATTTGAAATTTAAAATAATGTCATATTTTTTCTAGAAAACATATAGTTATTTTAAATAAATATAAATTTTATTGATAAATTATAAATATAAATTATAACTGTAACGCCCCAAATAAAATACTACCTTAATAGTAAATAGTATAAATAAATAAACAAACTCTCACCTGAAATTTGTTTTCATAAACATAAAACACAATAAAAGGAAGTCGACAAAAGAAAGTTTTAGACGAGTCAGTCTTCACCTTGAAAGTCGAAGTCAACTTCATTCGCATTATCGTCGATATCTGGAGAGTTTGGTTTTAAAACAAACGAGAGCGTGAGCTAAAAGAGCTCAGTGAGGGCAAGCAAATGAAATGTAAATTTTCTTTTAAAATATAAAACTGACAAGAGTTTAGAAAATAATTTTCATAAAATAATCAAAGCACTTGGTGTGCAAAACTATTTTCATGCGTGTAACAAAACTTTAGTTAGAAGCTTCAAAATTAAAATATTTTTAGAAAGATTAAACAATAGACTTTTCCCAAAATATAACCAATTATCGTATTTAAAATACACAAGTAATGCAAACTTATTTTTGAAAAAATTAATTGGAACAGTTAACAGTTGAACAGACAGGAAAATCTGTCTCGTTCTAAAATAGACAGTCCAATTAGTGAGTGTCCGGGTACGGAACTCTAGAGGTGGCGCGTAGCACTTAGCTCTCGAAGGACTCTAAAGGTGACTCCCACGCGTAGTACTTAGCTTCCGAGCCAAATTAACTCACATAAACGTAGAATCAATGTCGGTCAAACATGACCCATACGTTTCCGCTCACCATGAAAGGTGACACTCCAGGCCGAAGCCTTAGTCTCCTTATCCCTCCCAGTAGGCTCGACGTCCATTTAGGAGTTCATTTAGCCTTAGTCCGCACAAAGGTATCATTTGAACTCCTTATCAAAGGTATCATTTGAACCCGACCTTTGAATATAACAGGCAGTAACAATCGATAACAGGCAGTCAACAACAACAATCGAGTTCAAATGATACCTTTGATATAAAGTCATATAATTGAACTTATGATTAAGCACAAGGGCAATGCACACTTTCATATTTTCCCTCAAAATACTGTGATTGGACAATCATACAATTTTTATATATTTATGAAAAGATTATGTGGTAGTTTTGATTAATAAGATTAAGAGTAATTGTGATTGGACAAGCGTACAAGTATATTATATTTGAAGAAATTAATATTAAATAATAGCTGGTTAAACGGTTTGATCCATACCTTGTTAGCAAATTTATACATTGTGGGTTCAATTTCCATTGGTTTTGTTTTGCGATTTTACTTTCTTATTGAAATTGCTTCAACATTTACACATTTTCTATTATATTCAAATTACACAAAAGTTTGGGAGCCAAAAATTAATTTTTGAGAGATAAGGAGTTTGAACCCACAATGTTTAATATTGATACCTAGCCCCAACCACTCCACCAAATGCTCTTGATGTTATATTTTATAAATAAAGAAATATACATTAAAAAAAAGTTTAATCTTTCTTTAAACCCTACATAACTTACCAGAAATTCATTTTAAGCTTAATACAAAATCTAATACTTCTCATAAATATAAAATAAATCCTAAATAACTATTTAATAAAAAAAATTGAAATCAAAATATAAAATATTATAATATAATACTAAATAAACATCAAAATATTTTAGTGGCTCAATTGCTTATTTGTTGGGGAGAAACTAATCCAATTCGTAAAATCAAAAAAAAAAAAATATATATATATATATATATATATATATATATATATATATATATATATATATATATATATATATAGATAGATAGATAGATAGATAGATAGATAGATAGATAGATAGATAGATATAGATAGATAGATAGATATAGATATGTCAAAAAATATTTTAAGTTAATACATTTATAAGATAATTTTGTAAAATAAAAAACTTAAACATATTCTATAATAATAATATAATTCGCTAAAATTATAAAGCAAGTTAAATAAATATTTAATCATGAATAATTACTTTATTTATTTTTAAATATAATTGAAATATTATAAAATAAATATCAAAATAAAATAGATAAGAATATAAGAAAGTGAGATTAACTTCTAAATAAATATTTCACACAGAAAAAAAAGGTGTTCACAAAAAAAGATGTTCACAAAAAGAGATTTTGGGTAAAGAGATTAATTTAGAACTTTTGTAGACAAACATATAAAAGTTATAATATGATAATAAATAAATTTCAAAACTTGAAATCAGAAGAAAAAAATAATAATCTATTATTTAAATTTATAAACTTATTTAATCAATTTTAAAAATAAGAAACTTAAGAAATATTATATAATAATAATATAGTTATAGAGTTAGTTAAATAAACATAGAAAAATAAATAGTTAATGATAAGTAATAAGTTGAATAATACTTACATAAAAAATATGTAGTGATACCAAATGTCACATTATCAAGTTGTTATTGAAAATGTCACGTCCTAAATCTTGATGTGAATGAAAAACTCATATTTGTCATCATTAAATAAGACTATAGTGTCAAAATAATGTTGTCACTATTTTTCTTGAAATAGTGACAAAATATGGTGTTGTCATGAAAAGAAACTTATTGTGACACTGGATGTCGTCACCATTTATCATGAAAAAAATAATTACAAAATATAGTTTTGTCACGAATAAAAACTTATTGTGATACCAAATGTCGTCAACATTTATTACTTATTTGTCGCTTAAAGGTTCTTTCCTACCCATTTTTCTTGTCATTCCATTATTGTGACAAATTCTATTTAATCGTCATCAAAATATGTGAATCAGTGACGAAAAACCAGATCGATAAGGACAAAAATAAATATTATCGTTAAAATGTATTTTTAAGTGACAAAAATAAAAATTGTCACTATTGATAAGCATATTATGACAAAATTTTATGCGTGAAAAAAAAAATCGCCACAAAACATATGATTTCTTGTATTGTCTTGTAGGCTAATGGAGAGATATTTAAAACATATCTTTTGAAAATCGGCAAGATACATATTATATTTTTATATTTAATAGTTAAAAGATAACCATATTACTTATCTTCTGTATAGAATCTTCGGTTACCAGGATTCTTAAAAATAGAAAATACTTTTTAACAAACGCCGAGGATTTACCTGCAAAAAAGAAAATTCTAATTTCAAATATATCATATCACAAACTTCTAAATAATGAATCTAAATGATTTAATATTTTACCTAAATTTAGTTTTAAAAAAAATATTTTTCGAATCTCTATCATTATATTCTCTACAATTATTATGGAACATAATAATTGAATAATTTTATTGAGTTTTTACAACTTGGATATTAAGAAATACTGATAATTTGTGATCTTTTCAAAATATTAATATTTTCTTATGTTTATATCTGAGATTTTTTATTGTTCAAAAAATCTACAAATTTAAAATATTATTCTTTTTCGTATCAAACTTTCTTAAATACTTGTATATTAAGAAATAATGATAAGTTGTTCATTTCTATTTCTTTTTTCAACATTATTTATATAAACAAAAAAGCTCAAATAACTATTACAATTTTATCATAATAGATTTTCATAATATCTTATTAAGGCAGATAAGAAATGTAGTTCACAACTTAAAAGTACAAATATTAAGTGTAGTTCACAACTTAAAAGTGTACTCAATTACCGTTGTTTGTTTATTTTAGAGCATGCATTAACTATCTGTACTTATATTTATTATTAATCATTCCTTCATATCGGCGAAGATCAGAGCATGCGATAACTTTCTGTACTTTATTAAACTATGCTATGCGAATGTATTTGTGTATAGTATTAGTGACTGTAATTTATTAACTTATTTTATTTGATGTATGTTGTGGTTGATAAATAATTCATGTTATAGATTATAGGACCCCCTGCCCAAAACTTGGAAACAAAAAAACCCTCCGACATTAGGCAACAATCTTTTAAACTACTTCAAAGATTAATCTTTTAAAGATTAATATTTCATAGTAAAATATGTATAACAAGTGAGTTTTTATGACATTCACATAAAAGACTTTTATTTGTAATAATTATCTATACACAAAAGTTAATAATAATAGAACGGTTTTATTAAGTAATATAAAATCTGAAAAATATCAGATATTAAATCACATAGATACTATCTGAGCATATAATGTTTTCTCCCTCAAATTAAAATAAAAAATCGAAATCCAATAGCAATACCAACTGAATAATAAACCAAAGTAGAAATAATAATAATAATTTAATAAATATTTAAGAAATGTTTCATTCCACATCATCCTGTACAATTCCTCCAATTCTCGGTTCGTCTTCCTCATCAATCCCAGCATCACAACCTTCTTCGAAGTTTAGGACTTCCTTCTGCAACGATTTTCCATTCTTAGAGAGAACCCTAGATGTCTTCGATGAAGTGGAAGCTATCTCATCGCCATCGAACATCAACTTCCTTACGGTTGAACTCTCACCATCCAGCTCCATGACTTCGACCTTTTTAATAGGAGTAGTAACCTCGTCCTCGGAATAGGCGTCCTATTCAATTGTTTCAATTTAAAATAATACGTAATTTCACAAATTATGATTTTTATTTGATTTTCAAAACTACAAATATTCCACTAAGTTACCATCCCATTGTCGGTCTCCTCCCTTTGAATCGATGTTAAAAAGTCCAATTCCTTCAACAAAATAAAATGATAGATGAATCACAAAACGTTTTAAAATAATTTCAAACATCAAAAAAAAATTGAAAATTTTGATAGATTTTACTATCAATCAAAATCTATTAATTTCAAAATTAGGCTAACTCACATTCTTCTCGAGGGTCAACTTGTTGTATTTCGCTACTAAAGATTGGTCGATAATCAATCGCACAACTGAAAATGCACTTGATTCATTATGAATTTGTCCCATATTGACCTTCACCTTAAACAGAACCATTTGATCAATTAGTTTAAGCAACTCTTCGGGCAGATCTTCATCGGTGCGATTCTACATTGCCAAAAAAGACCCAATTAAATCTGTTTAAAATGCAAACACCCTTCGCCAGATCTATTAAGATTTATGCCCTACCTCCAAAAATTCAACCCGAAGGTCATGGAAAGACCTTCCAATCAATTTTTCAGCCTCCCGATCCCAACATAGTAGGGATGCGTTAGCCGTGGAGTCCAAGACTTCAATCCTTACTTTGAACCTTCATATTAAGAAAAACACGATATTAAATAATTGTCTATAAGATTAAGTATTGGGTCATTCATTTACTTCAATAACTTAATTTATTACCTAAACACGCCCGAAGAAATCTGTCTCATGCATCCCCCGCACTTGAATTGATTCTCATCTTCCTCAAGCTTTCTATGGCACTTTGTGCATGCATTGTACCACTAATCATCGATAAATGAACTAATAATAGCACATATCCAAAATGTGCATGGCTGTATTGAAAATAGTACTCTATTAAAAAACTAAACATTAAAAATAAAAATCTAAGAACAACACAAATCCACAACAATTGTACCTCTTCAACGGTATACAAATAATCGACTAGATGGAAGACGACATTGCCGGAGGCAATCTCATCAACTTCACTACGCGATAGCGTTAAACTACCGCGGCTAATACTCTTCGTCGGATTATTAGACCCCTTTGGAATTCTATATTTATTAAAACTCACAGTTTAAAATTTATTAAATAAATAATAAATACAGTATTATCAAACACTAATAGAATTAATCATATTTCAAAAAACATACATGTTTTTAAATTCGACAATTTCTAGCACCGAACCGGAAGTAACCAACTTCGTCACCTCAAATGATTTTGATAGAGTAACTGTATCTATAATTATAAAATTATAATTATTTTAATAGAGAGATTCTTTGAATTAATTGAAATTAAAAGAATAATTAAAAAAATAATTTAAAATAATTAAAATAAAAAGAATAAAAAATGTGATTCTAAAAATTCCCTTAGAATATACAGAATCTAAAATCTAATTAAAAAACAGGATTTAGAAATATAAAATATACAAAATTTAAAACTAGAAGAATAAAACATACTGAATTGAAAAATAGTTTAGAATAATAATTCGAATAAAAAAACTGCAATTAGAAAATTTCTTGGAATAAATAGAATCTAAAATCTATTAAAAAAACATGTTTTAAAAACACAAAATAAACAGAATTAAAAAATAGAAAAATAATTCATGCTGAAATTGGAAAATAGATCAGACTAATAATACGAAATAAAAAATAAAAACTGCAATTACAAAACAATTATATTATTACCTCTATAGACCTTTGCACGACACATTTGCAAAATCATCACCGGCGGTTCCACGGACAGACCACTTTCGAAAGCCAAAATTTGGTCAACATATTCGCCCTAAAGAGTACAACTTAAGCGACGACCACTATAATACCAAACAATAAGAAAAAATAATTATTGACTCCTAATTATATATAAAAAAATTTAAAGGAATAACTTATTAATTAATTAATTAAGCAATCTAATAACTGAAAATTGCCTCAAGTCTTCGAGAATAATCTCGATCAATCTTACTCGATGTCCTCCCATCAATTCTTTCTCTTGAGGGTTACGAATTTCCGCCACCTTTACAATTACATCTACAATAACAAATTTAACTTAATTAGTTAAAAAAACGACCATTTTTTATATGTTTGTTATTATTCAAAATATTAAGAAATTTACCGAACAGCATTGTCTCGTCAACTTTGTTGACGTTGGTAAGTGTTGAGAAAGGTATAAAATCAAAGACGTAATTGGGGAAAGAATCCTCTTTCACGTCGACCAAAATTGTTTTCGCATGAAAAACAATTTTGAATTTGGCCACAGTAGTGCGGAACTTGCAAGTGTTGTTCTCTATTAATAGTTTCTAATCGCATAAACGCGACCTTCAACTATTTTATTTTTTAACAATTTGACATTGATCTATTTTATCACCCCAGTAATGCGTCCTCCCTGTTTTAAAGTAAGTAGATACAATTTATTTTAATTCGACACATTAATTGACTAATGATGAGTAGGTATTTCGAAACTATATAAATCTCTATATAAAAATGACAAATAATTACCTCCAAATCATGGAATACAATTTCCATAGAAGTTTTTTGATCCTTGTCGTCGAATCCGGGTCTCGCAAAGAACTGAATGACCCTAAGCTTAAGATCCTTCTTGTTTGTACGGTCGACGTCTTTTGTCGGTCCGAATAGCATTGTCCCAAAAACCCTAGTTGCTCAAGTTTTGAAAATAGAGAGAAAACAAAAACACATTCGGAAGAGAATGAAAATGATTTTTTTGCAAATAATAGAACCCTATATTTATAGGATGACTTGCGTGACTTTCGTGAAACCCTAAAGATTGTATATTTGGGATACCGTGTAATCGAGAAAAGATCATATTTAGTATCCATTCATTATAGATAATGCATCTATTTTATATATTCTTGTAGATTTATTTAGGTGGTTTTTGGAATTAAAAAACTATTATGCTCTTATTGTACACAAATAAAACATCCTTAATTAGGCTAAAAATAGTATGCAATCGGATATTTAAAGAATAATATGTCTATTAGGCTAAAAATTGTTGAGGAATTTATTCTTGACAATAATTCCTATTTTGTTATTTGCCTTTCTTGGGCACAAAATAAGTTAGGAAACTAGATATAGGACAATATTATGTTTCCAAGTTTATGCACAAGACTTTAATTATGTCTAGATTGTGTCTAGGATTTGTTTTTAGGTATTTACCAAGTTTAGGATCTTAGAATTGTCTATTTAAGACATTAGAAATCCTAAAGCTTGGTCAAACGGTTTTTAGAGGTTTGACGCACGGATCTCTTGAAGGCGCAAGGCAAGACACAAGACGACGCACAAGAGAAGAAGAACACGAAGAAGAAAACTACTTGGAGCCAACGTTCGTGAGAAACAAGATCTTTGAAGTTGCGTGACCAACGGAGAAGATCTTGCCATTCCGGCAACAAGTATTTAGTATCAAGTTTCTTGATATTTAGTTTTCATATATTACTTCATATTTTGTATTGAACTTAAAGTAAAAGTAATATAGTTTTCGGGTTTGTACACCCAAGTTCACAAGTATTTACTTGTGAACTGAATTTGTTAAATTTTGTTCTCGTATTTTATTTTCCGCTGCATAAATTTACGTTACTCTGGTCGATGTTGTTAACTGGTGTTGTTAACATTGATTAACAACATCGTGAATTTGAGACTTATTTTTAAAACCATAGACCTTCTAATTTTACAAAAATAATTATGCAATCTGATATTTCTAAAACAAAAATAATATTATCTTTAGTTGCATAATCTACAAAGATTTTTACAATCTCTCGATTTTTTTTTTGTTTCTTAAAGGTGCCCTTTTTTTTGAACGTTTTGTATAGGTCCTGCATTAATAAATACCTTTTCAACAATAAATCTGATTTAATGTATTTTCCTTTTTTAATTTTTTTTGTAGAAATTTTTACATTGATTTTAAAATTAAATAATATTTTGCTTAATTTTCCAAAAATTAAACGTATTTAATTAAGCTAAAAAACAACATTCAATCTGATATTTTTTTTAAAAAATGATATTATGTTTGGTTGCCTAATCTACTGCGATTCTTTGTTTAAATCTGTCAATTTTGATTTTATTTTGTTGCCTAATTCTATTTTTTGAACGTTTTTTATTGGTTGATTTTATTTATAAAAAATCGATCCATCTCAATTAAATAAATTAAGTATCTTTAATTCATCCCAGTGCATTAGAGTGATTTCAGGCAACAATTTTTTTGAATAAAAAATCTGATTTAATGTATTTACTTTATTTAGAATTCTAATTTTGCAAGTGAATCGGATTGAATCAACTACCGATCTTTTCAAAGTCCACGCATGTGAAAGATACCAGAATATTTGGAGTTTAATTGTGAATGGATATCAAATTTAGAGTTTATTCCGATATGCTTTATTGTGTTATTGTCATATTAGTTATATTTGGGGCCTATAATTTAATTTATTTTCATGCTTTATTTTTCTTTATTCGGGGCCTGTAATTATTTTTATCTTTATGTCTGCTTTTGTCATGCTTGTTTTATTTATTATTTCAACTGAATATCAGATATATATGGCTAATAATCAGATGCACATTATATAAGATATATATAAAAATTGTAAAATTTACAACCTCATACAGAAATCAAAATAGATTCTCACGTATTGAGTTAAGAGCATCAAACAATTTAGGTAACAAAACTGAAATATTAATCAATGGCATCCTAATTTGTAGGCATAAAATTTGAAATTCAATCCCCCTATTAAACCTCAAAAGCACCCTAAAACACACACACATGAAATTTTAGCCCGTAAAACACCCTAAAAAACACACGCATGAAATTTTAGCCCGTGTTGAAAAGTCAACGATTGTGAAAAATAAGTGAGTAAATAATGAGATTTCCCGCCCATAAATCCATTCCTTATTTATATTTTTAATTCTTATTTCGGTTGTTCTATCCATTTAATTTAGGTTTTACACATTAATACATATTAAAGCGGCTATCTATAGATTTGCATAAATTACGTCTTAATCTTTAAATAAATGAAAAAATCTCAAGCATCCATTATTATCTCTCTTCTCATCGTTTTTAATTTTATTTTTTTTATCTCCACAATTCTTCAAAGCTATGGAGCATTTTTATTTTCTCATGTTTGATATCTGCCTTTTCTTTTTCAAAAGGATCTCCACAGTGTAAATTGATTTATTGGGATCAATACATACATGCATCACAAATAATTATTTTCAGTTTGCCACATATGTTGTCGGATTTCTCTACAGATTCGGATTTGTGACCTTTGCATGAACCTCTTTCGAAGAACTCTTTCGACCATTAACTTCTTCTTTTATTATCCTTTCCAATTATCTTTTTTTAAGAGTAACTAGTTTTTTTTACACCCTTGCGATGCACGGGGCAGAAAGTTAAATATAGAAATGCAAGTTGTATTTATATTATTTTTATTATTATTTAATATGTGAAGATATAAATAAATAGAGAGATAGATATTGAGAGAAATAACTAAAAAAAATACACACTTGATAAATTATAGATCGAATCCACACGACATACATGAACGTTAAGATCATACGTTAGTGAATACTTCTTTATACACCACATTATTGGTCATCACCACAAACTAATATCTTCAATCCCTTTCGATGGGTGACACGCGACACGGCAACATATAACTGATCATGACTGAACACGGGATTCTTCAGATAAAGGCTGACGTTCGAGAGCGATTGACCCTGACTTTTATTTATCGTCATCGCATATGAAATAGTGAGCGGGATTTGCTTTCTTTGAAACTTGAAAGGTATCCTAACATCGGAAGGTGTTAGACTCATCCGGGGAAGCAACACTTTTTCGCCCGCCTTTGCACCGGTTAGAATTTTGCATTCAAGGACGTGCGTGGAAAGTCCCATAACAACCAATCTCGTCCCATTGCACAATCCCATTGAGTGGTATATGTTACTCAACAACATAAAAGGAGTCCCCACCTTCAGATGCAGCTCGTGATTGAGCACCCCAGAACACATTATACCATTCAAGAATTCAGACGTGTGCAAATCACTCAAAAAGTCACTCCCACCGTCGGATTTGCAGGCACTATCCGAACTCAGATAGGTGTACCCCTCGCTTGAGTTCAAATTGTTCATGTACTCTTTGACTCKYACGTATTTGTCACGATTTTTGGTATATTTGGCTAGTGTTTTAGTTAGATTTGTTGTTAATTTTGGGTATAAGTTGGATTGATTGAGCATATTTTTGTATTTATGTATCTCCGACTTATTTTACAACATTTTGTGTTTATTTTAGGTATTTTGAAGTTTTTCGGTGTTAAGGTGGACGAATGTGGGCCCGCGAGTGGAGTTTCAAAGAAATTGGGCCCTGATTKGGTAAATTACAGYTGACACTGGGTCTGTCATCCACACTGGGTTACCCAGTGTCAATACCCAGTGTTAGAAATTCTGGCAGAATGATCCCTCCGATCGGACTGGGAGACTATCCGATCGGATGTAAGCATTACAAACTCGGATTTTGTGGAGATTTTYAGTTACGGAAGGGCTATTTGATGGCTACAAAAGGCCAAGAACTCAGCCACAWTCAGAGACACGAAAATATCACTAGGAATCCATTCAGGAACCAATAATCCCTCGTCCGGTTCGTGACAAACTGGGTCGAGAAGACAATCTCGAACCTCTTGGGGATGACAACCCAAGAGCGTTCTTGAATCGCTTTTCCTTTCATCCTTTCATTTAATTGGTTGGTGATAACCGCTGGAGACGGAGGCTCGTGACAAGCTTCCAGGATTCAGCGAGGTTCATTTCATTCCCGAAAGAGCTGGAGTTAGCAAGGACTCCTCGTAGTTATTGTGGATAGTATTTTCTCAGAATTTAGTAAACTCTAAACCCTGTTCTTGTTAATTAGTTTGGATTTCATGTTGGTAATTCTTGTTTAGATTATGATCTTGTGATATTATGTTTGGATTATTGTTCTTGGTTTCTTATGGACGGTTTCGTGAGGATTCGTTTAGAGTTAACTAGTTAATTTGCATTATCGTGATTTGGATATTGTGTTTATGATATTGAATTTTTCAATAATCCCTAATTAGAAATCACGGGTCTAGTACCCGGAATCATTTAGAACCATCGATTGGGATCGTCGAGCGTTTGATCTACGAGCTAGGATTGACAACCCTAACTCGTATACTAAGTGTTCGATGAATGCCAATCGATCGTGGAGACGATTCTAAGGCCCTAGACCCCGTTTTATTAATCTTTAAAAAGCTGAATTACATTATTAAAGCTTTTATTAACTTTAGTTAAGTTCTTGCAAAGAGATTGACGCTCTCATTGCAATATTGGTTTTCAATCGTTCGTAGAATTAATTATCTTTTAGATATTAAAGTTCTCAAAACAAAAACCCCCTTTTCCACGTGTTTAGTATAGCATTTCGTTATTTTCTCATTCGTGAAAACAAACACAAAAATAACTTCCGATTAGTCTTCCTCGAGAGATTCGACTCAAGTTAACTTGCCAAGTCTACAAGTGACCCCGTTCTCTTGTGGGAGAACTTAAACCCTTTCAAACGTAGACGCGTATTTGTTTAACTGATTTTAATTTTGAAAGGAATACAAAAGTTCGGCTCAAAATTTGGCGTCGTTGCCGGGGAAGGCTAAAGGTTGTAATTTTTGTGTTTGTTCTTCGTGATCTTTGTTCGTGTTTTTATTGGTTTTGTTTGTGTTTCGTGTTCGTTTATGATTTTTCTTTTTGTTCGTTTTTATTATTATCTACCGGTGCGTTTAATCTTGTGCGTTGAGTGTTGTGATTGCAAGGTACCTTGACGACCAAGATTAACCAAGCCATTTCAAAAAAAAAGAGAGAGAGAGAGAGAAAGAAAGAATGTCTAACCCGTATGCTTGTTTTGATCTTCGACCGACCACTCAATGGAGTCAAGCGATGCGAGACTACGATCCGGATGAGTTCTACTATGAGCAACTCCCTGTATTTTATGGTCTCGCGAGTGAGGATCCATTTAATTTCATCCAAGAGTAAGAGGCCATTACCTGAACGTTCCCTCTTTTAGGCCTTCCGATGGATGAGGTGAAGGTGCGACTCTTCCTCTACACGTTGAAGGGTCGGGCAAGAAAATTATTTATGCATTCAGAACCCAATTCCTCGGGGACGTGGGAGGAACTATACAATTGGTTCATGGAGACATTCTATTCGCCTGAGTGGGATACATCTTAAAATTCATACACTTCAAGACACAAAAGGATCGATGAATTGACCAGAGAGATAGCATCCCTGAAAGCTAAGCTAGCAAGTCGAGCCTTATCAAAGAAGGATATTGAATAATGTGATAGCCGCGGATCACGATGGCATTTGATGAATGCATGTCGAGTGATATTTGACGAAGAGCCACAGGAGGAAGCTTCAGTCATTCAGGACTACTCGAGCTACGACTCTTATGCACTTTTCGGCTCAAATCCCTACTACCCAAGATATGAAGACTATACTCTACCTTCTCCTCCCGACCACTACCAACAAATCCACTATCATCCCGATGCCCCACTCGATAGTGATTCTTACTCAGTCACCCCTGATGAAGTGGAGCAGCTTATGTCTTACGAGCTGCAAATTCTTAATGTAGTAGAGCCCACCTTGGAGTTTGGTGATTCAAGCTTGAATGCTTGTTTGAGAGAGGTGTGTGAGGAGATGGATTCAGTTGAGATCGCCCATTTTGCGACTTTTGATGAAGTTTTAGGGGTGTTGCCATTTGAGATCTTGGAGGATGTTGGCGACTCGAACTAACTTGCTCTTTGTGGAGATGTTGGAGTTGTGTTACCGGATTTGGAGGAGGTTGTATTTTTCGAGCCGCATTGCGTTCTACCCAATGTTTTGACCAATTTTAATGTTGAGGCGGTAGAAGAGTCAATCGAGAAGGAATTTGGGACGGTCGATGATCATTCCTTCTGTTCGACCAATTTCTTAGTCATTCCGGTGACCGAGCATTGTCCCACACTCCGGCTGACTTTGGATCTCTTTTTGGTCATCGATTACTCACGCTTTCGACCTCCAAAGCCAAGTGGAGTATTTATTTCTCTCATCATGGGACCTGCTAGTCGTGCCCACCTTAGTGATCTTCATCACCCGCTTTTGCTCTTGGAGAACACTAAGTCATGGCATGATCGTCATTTATTTTTGGATCCCAGATAACATCACTTTTGTAAGTCGTCGAGCAAAAGACGTTAAAAATTGCACTTCTTGGGAGGTAACCCAATATATCATTTTTCTAGCTTAATTCAAAAAAAAATCATTTTTGTACATATTTTTGTTCTTGATTAACTTGAGTTGGATAGGTGTGGTAATGGTTTGTTGAGTTGTGCAGAAAAAGTGTAGAAAATGATGCTTTTTCAGGACATCCGATCGGATGAGAGGAATTGACCGGTCGGACAAAGCACACTGGACTGATGTCC
>BMAC01000535.1:10148-25592 GCA_014905375.1 Phtheirospermum japonicum | reverse complement strand
CCGTCGGCAGCGCTCGGCAGTGCGTGCGGGCGTGTGCTGGGCGCTGCGCTCGGACACGGGGTAACCCAGTGTCGAAACACGTACCCAGTGTCAGCCGTAATTCTCCAAATCGAGGCCCAATTTCGCTAAAACTCCACTCGTAAGCCCACACTCGACTATATCCAGACCAGAATACTTCAAAATACCTGATTTAAACATAAAATTAATTAAATATTATTAAAATAACCATATTAAGTATAAAATCAAAAAGAAACACGAAAACAACAAAACGAAAAAACAAACGAAAAACCTAATAAAACTCGACTCAAAACCACTAAAAATCAACATAAAATCCTAATTAAATACACGAGAAAAAAACCACAATTACATGCAAAACACCAGCCTCATTTCCAACCTTTACCAAACCTTAGTCCCGTTGCCCTCTCTGCTCCTCTCCAGAAATGGACTCTGGTCCACTCCGCCGCCCATCCCGGCGCTCAAACATTCACTCCGCCGTTCATATCCAGACAATATCCACAAACTAATTCCACAATCCAAACGGCTCAATTATTTTCTTTCCTATATCTAGTTGATCTGAATTCAATCTTACCGATACAATGAGATTTACAATTTAAACACCGCCACAAACCTTTCAGATCTATGAACTTCGAGAACAAATTACACCAGATTCAAAACTTGCAGGGATACTAATCAGGTACAGGTTCTTCAACCAAAAAATTATATCACAAATATAACTTTCTACCATTTTTCATAGATTTTGAACAAAATCTGTCTTTTCTTGCTGGAATTTTGAAAATAATATTCAATCTGGGTCAAAAAAATGTTTATCGTGTTAGATCTACTCAAAATATATATAGACCTGAGCTTAAATAATTCTATCGATATAGATTTATTCATAAAATGTATAGATTTGTTTCATAATCGGTCAATCGTGACAGATCTATAAGAAAATGCGTCGATCTGTTTCAAAATCATTATACTTATTAGATCTATAATAAAAAGTATATCGATCTGATTTTAGCTGAATCTACTGTGTTGGATCCATTCAGAAAATATTTTTTTCGTATTCTAATGTATCTCTCCGTTTCATCGGAAACTCATTTCAAGGGAGGATCTATTTACCAAAGATGGATTACGGATCCAGTCGAAAATTTTAGGCTGAACAGTGATGTAGAACAATCCTTAAACAGGTAAAAATCTTTATATCTTATTTATTTAAAAATTACTACTGCCAGTTATCATTTTTATTAAATCATCTATTTTTAAAATTAAAAAAAACAAACAAATAAATCGTCAGATTGCTACATGCACAATTATCTCAAGGGTTTGTTTTATTTTAAAATTGTACAGGTGTGGATTTTTGTCTGCATGCTATTTCAAAAAATAAAAAATAAATAGACAGGTTGTTGCATGTACAATTATCTGAAGGGTTTCTTTTATTTTGAAATTTAACTGATGTGAGTTTTTAAATTAATTGCCAATAATTACATGTGACTTGCATATTTTATGTTTAATCAAATGCTATTGTTTGGTAATTGAGTCTGCATGCTGTTTAGTCCACATAAAAAGAATTGATTAACTAAATCACTGAATGATTAACCTATGAAGCATATTGAAATGTGATTTATTCTTTAAAACAACATTAGTTTTATGATTTGAAGTTATTAATATTTCAGCCTTCTTTTAGTATGTTAGTGTGTTCTTATTCTGCTATGAATATGTTAACAATTTGTAATTGAATCTCTTCTTATATACAGTAGTTGCATGTTTAATCTTGTATGATTGCTATTGTTTGGTGTTTTTTCTTCAATTTTATATGATTGCTATTATTTGGTGCTTTCTATTACAGTATTATGCATGTTGTTTTATCTACATGGCAGAAGTTTTTATGTAATCACTGAAAGCCTAATCTGTTAACCTGTTCACATATGGGTTGTTCTTACAAAACAATGTATTATATAAAATAATTTATGTTTAGCAAATAGTAAACATTTTTATTCTATTTGAGTATGACTACAGAGTCAACATTTTACCTGAGTATGTTATGTTCAAAATTGTAATCTCATTGCTTTTCAATTACTTAAGTTAGTTCAATTTAACATACTTCAATTTTACATGGAAAATGCTACTCAGAAAAGGGAGGAAGCAAGCAAGAACAGAGTACCAACAACAGAAAAAAGATAAGTACACAAATTAACTTTCTGCACATAATACAATTCATACTTTTACAAATTGAATTATTTTAAAAGATATGTCAAAGTTTATCGGCTGGAAACCTGACATGACCTATCGTGGTATGATAATGCCTCCGAATGGAGTCCAGGGTCTAAGTAGGTGTAACAATGCCACAAATGAAGACATATCTTTTAAAAAACTGACAATTGAAAAGAGCACTATATAATCAACTGTTGTATACTTACAATGCTATGTTTATTTATATATGTTTGATATAAAACTTATTGCAATGACATTGCAGGTTAAGGAACATAATACTCTGGATAACAAACATAGCACGAAAAAGATAAGTATCACAGTGTCATCCTTACATTTTACAAATAGAATATATATAGTACAATTAAATACTAACTATGTATTGATATATCATAGGTCGAAGATAACATGCAAAATAACACATCTCGGGAAAAATAACTTATAAGACTGCACATAAACAAGTAAAAAATAATTTCTGAACATGATTCTTTTTAAGTTTTTCAAAACAACCTAATAACATATAAATACAATATAAATATAAATAAAATATTAATTTCTCTAATTTACTAACTGCATATTTGGAGGATTTACAGGGGAACAGATATGACAGTTTATCACTGATATTACGTATAAAACATAATTAAAAAAAAAGAATTACCTGCCAATGTATTGTCTGTTTGTGCTCTTTTACGTATGATATCAGTCTTCTTACCCATATTGCCCACAACTAATGCGCTGCTGCAATTACTGTCTTCGGTTCTGTGTTTTTATTTAAATGTATGTATGAGTGTTCTTTTAATAATACTTTAAACCCTATTACACTTGCCGGCTACGCGGCAGTAATCTTATAGGTAATCTTATAGTAAATTTAAAACAAATCTTTTTAAAAACTAGTAAGATACGAATTAAATCTTTATATTTTATAGTTAAGAGATAACCATATAACTTATCTTTAACCATAAAACTTATCTTTTAAATATAATCTTCGGCGGTCAGGATTCTAGAAAATAGGAAAAACTTTCTAATTATAATATATTCTTTCCTATTTTTAAATATATCATATCACAAGCTTCTACAATTATTAGGGAGCATAATAATTGAATAAGTGAATAATTTTAAAGAGTTTATACAACTTGGATATTAAGAAAAATATATGATTTACAACCTTTCAAAATATTAATATTTTCTTTCAAAATATTAATATTACTATTCTATTATTCCAAAAATCTACAAATATCAAACATTATCTCCCTAGTATCAAAATACTTGTACAATAAGAAATACGGTAGCTTCTAAAATTCTACTGCAACATATACATCAATAAAAAAAGATCGAATAATTACTTAAATTTTATTAAGTGATTGATTTTCATAATTCTTATTAAAGCAAATGTTGCTCACAACTAAAAAGGGTACTCACTTAATTACCATTGTTTGTTTGTTTTTGAGGATGCGTTACCTGTACTTTAACTTTCTTATTACAAATGTGTCATTAATATCGTCGATTATCACAGTATGCGCTAAATTTATATTTTCCAATAAACAGTGATATGTTACTTTCTTTAGTTTATTTCTTATATAACTAATTGGTTAATATAGGAGATGATCATAGAGCATGCATTAATTATCTGTACTTTCTTTAATTTATGCGAATGTGTTTGTGTATATTAGTTATGTTTTTAATTTATAAGATTGTTCTATTTGATGTATTCTCTAGTTGATAAATAATTCATATCATAGATAAATAGAACACACTGCCCCAGAACCGAAAACCAAAAAATCCTTCTACGTTAGGTAACCATCTTTTAAACTACCTAAAATATCAATCCTTAGCAAAATATGTATAAAAGATGAAGCAACATACATTCACGTGAAAGACTATACTATTTTTAATAGTTATCAAAACACAAAAGTTAATAATAATAGAATGATTTTATTAAGTAATTAAAAATTCGAAAAATATCAGATTTTTAAATCACATAAATAATAAATAATGTCAAATCATATAATGTTTTCTCCTCCAACT
Organism: Phtheirospermum japonicum; assembly: GCA_014905375.1. Taxonomy (NCBI): domain Eukaryota; kingdom Viridiplantae; phylum Streptophyta; class Magnoliopsida; order Lamiales; family Orobanchaceae; genus Phtheirospermum; species Phtheirospermum japonicum. Next base: position 21,356 of record BMAC01000535.1, on the reverse strand, counting down.
TCAAAATAAACCCAAAATATCAAAATCAACTTCCAAAACTAAACCAACTTCATAATAAACCAAAGTTAAAAAACACAATAGAATAAATAGTTCAGAAAAGTTTTAATCCTCATCGTCGTGCACAACTCCACCGATTCTTGGTTCATCTTCCTCATCAACCCCCACGTCACAGCATTCTTCGAAGTAAAGGACTTCCTTACGCACCGATTTCCCATCCTTATATAGAACCCTCGATGTCTTCGAAGAAGTGGAATCAACCCCATCGCCAACGAACATCAGCTTCCTTACGGTCGAACTATCACCATCCAGCTTCAACCTTTTTAATAGGAGTAGTAATCTCGTCCTCGGAACAGGCGTCCTGTTCAATTGTTTCAATTTAAAATCAATCAACACATATAATTTCAAAAACTCTTTCATATTTGGAACAAAAATATGAATGTTCAACTTCCTTACCAGCCCATTTCTGGTCTCCTCCCTTTGAATCAAAGTCAGAAAGTCCGACTCCTTTAATAAAATAAAAAGATTTGAAACACGAATTATTTTCAATAAAATTCAAACACCTCAAGAAAATTAAATAAATTGAAAGACTATAAAACAATTGAAACCCATAAATTTCAAAAATATTCTAACTCACATCCTCTTTGACTGTCCACTGGTTGTATTTGGCTACCAAAGATGGGTCAGTGATCAATCGCACAATAGAAAATGCGCTTGATTCATTATGAATCTGACCCATATTGACTTTCACCTTGAATAGAATTGTTTGATCAATGAGCTTGAGCAATTCTTTCGGCAGATCTTCATCGGTGCGATTCTACATTGCAAAAGAATACCACATTAAATTTGTTCAAATAACTAAATCTATTCGCCAAAAGTTAAAAAAATTTATATCCCACCTCCAAGAATTCAACCCGAAGGTCGTGGCAAGACCTCCCGATCCTAGCATAGTAGGGATGCGTTAGCCGTGGAGTCCAAAACTTCGATCCATACTTTGTACCTTCGTATGAAGACAAACTCGATATTAAAAAGTTGTCTAAATGATCAATTAATGGATAAATCATTTACTTCAGTAAATTAATTCCTCACCTAAAGACGCCCGATGAAATCTGCCTCATACATCCCCCACACTTGAACTGATTCCCATCTTCCTCAAGCTTCCGGTGGCACTTCGTGCATGTGTTGTACCACCAATCATCGATAAACGAACTAACGATAGCATAAATCCAAAAAGTAAACGGCTGTATTGAAAATATTATTACTCTATTAAAGATCTAAACATCAAAAATAAAAAATAAAAATCTAATAACAACACAAATCAACAAAAAATTGTACCTCCTCGACCGTATACAAATAGTCGACCGGATGGAAAATGACATTGCCAGAGGCAATCTCGTCAACTTCACTACGCGATAGCGTTAAAATACCACTGCTAAAACTCTTTGTTGGATTAGACGACCCCTTTGGAACTCTAAATTTAAGAAAATACACAGTTGAAAATATATCAAATAAATAAAAAACATTTATTTTTGTAAAACTCTAATTGAATAAATATAAAAAAAAAAAAAAACATACTTGCTTCAAAAGTCTGCAATTTCGGGCACCGAATCAGTAGTAACCAACTTTGTAACATCAAATGTATTCGATAGAGTGACGGAATCTATATATATAAAATTACAATCAGTTCAATAGATTTTATAAAATTGAAAATGATCTTATAATTAAGAGAGTCTAAAATAACTAAAATAAATAGAATCTGAAAATTTAAAAAAATGCGACGCTTAAAATCTATATATATATATATATATATATATATATATATATATACACACACACACACACACACAGAATCCAAATTCTAAAACCAAAAAAGAAAGTTTTAAAATAGAAGAATAACACATACCAAAATTGAAAAACAGAGTAGTCAAATAATTCGAATAAAAAAATAGATTTTAGATCTACAATTAATCAAACAAAAAAAAAAACAGATTTTAGAAACAGAATTTAAAAACAGAATAAAATGCAGAAATTGAAAAAAAATATCAAAGCTACAATTTGAATAAACAAAACTGCAATCAGAAAAAAAAATCATGTTATTACCTTTATAGACCTTTGCACGACACATTTGCAAGATCATAACGGGAGGTTCTGCGGAGAGCCCACTCTCGAAAGCCAGAATTTGAACAACATACTCACTCCAAAGGGTACAACTCAAGCGACGACCACTATAATACCAAAAAATAACAAAAAATAATTATTGACTCATAAATAAATATTAAACATTCTAAACAATTAACTTATTAAATAATTGATTAGGCAATCTTATAACTAAGAATTACCTCAAGTCTTCGAGAATTATCTCGATCAACCTTGCTCGACGTCCTCCCATCAACTCCTTATCTTGAGGGTTACGGATTTCCGCCACCTTTCCAATAACATCTACAAAAACAAATTCAACTAAATTAGATAAAAGATGCTCGTTTTGAATGTGTTTATTACTATTAAAAAAAACAAGAAAAAACATACTAAAGAGCATCAACTTTATTGACGTCAATAAGTGTGGAGAAAGGACGAAAATCAAAAACGTAATTGGGGAAGGAATCCTCTTTCACGTCAACCAAGATTGTTTTTGCATGGAAAATAATTTTAAATTTAGCCACGGTAGTGCGGAACTTGCCGGTATTGTTCTCCACGTAATATTTTCTAATCGCATAAACGTGACCCTCCACTATTCGATTTTTGAATAACTTGACACTGATCTTTTTTTATCACCCCAGTAATGCATCCTCTCTATTTTTGAGTATTTAGAGATAATTTCTTTTAACACGCCAATATAATAACATCGAGTAGTTAATCGAACATATATACATCTATTTATAAAAACAAAATCAGATTCAAATAATTACCTCAGAATCATGGAAAATAATTTCCATAGTTGTTTTTTGTTCTTTGTCATCGAAACCGGATCTCGCAAAAAATCGGACGACTCTAAGCTTAAGAGCTTTCTTGTTTGTACGGTCAATTTCTTTCGTCAATCCGAATAGAGGAGGCATTGTCCCAAAAACCCTAGCTGCCCAAGTCTTGAAAATAGAGAGAAAACAAAGACACATTTGAAAGAGAATGAAATTGATATTTTGCAATTAATAGAACCCTATATTTATAGGGTGACTTGCGTGAAACCCTAGGAATTTTATATTTGGACTATGTGTAACCGAGAAAGAAAATCAGATTACGTATCCCTCAATTATAGACAATGCATCTGTTTTACATATTTTAGCAGATTTTTATGTGATTAAACATAAAACCGTGTTGCTTAATTGTCCACAAATAAACGTCTCTAATTAGGTTAGAAAATAAACTATCTGATATCTAAAGAATCTAAAGAATAAATAAAATAAAATTTTCGACTTTTTTCCGTAAATATATGCCCTTTTAGTATATATATACCGTATCCCACATTTATAAATACATTTTTAATAAAAAAAAATATGATTTAATGTATTTACTTCTTTAGGGATTCTAATTCTGCAGGAGAATCGGATTGAATCCGCTGCCTGTTTTTTAGAAGACTATGGATTTGAATGATTCCTGATTAATTGGAGCTTAATTGTGCAAGGAGATCAGATTTTAAAATGAATTAATTTCGTATGCTTTATTGTTTTTTGCCAAATTAATTTGGGGCTGTAATTTAATTTTTTTTTTTTGATGCTTTGTTTTTTTAATTCTATTTTATTCTGTAACATCCCATTTTTCTAATTAATGTTTGATGGTCCACAACTTAATTGCATGCATGTTAAATTATGTCGAGAGTTCATAATGCGATTCAGTTGAAGTTTTACGAGTTCGCATATTCGAATTAAATTTGAAAATCTATAGAATTTCATGCCAAATTATGTTTTTGGGCTTTACTTTTAAATTGAAATTTATGGGCTCATAACAATGGCCCAACAAAAGAACACCGGTACATTATAGCATTCCTCAGTTCCTTCCATAATTCCTTACGATTTTTCCGGCGAGTGAAAACAATCCTAGAAGATTAGAACTCCTAAACCTAAAATTTTTAACCAGAACCCTTTTTAAACACTTTACAATCGGCCGCAACCAAAAACAAGCAATTTTCTTCTCCAAACACAAAAATTAGAAAATACAAAGTATAGTGGCCGTCATTTACAAAATTCATTGTCGTCGTTTACAAAACTCAGTGGCCGTCGTTTAGTCGCAGGGTGGTCGTCGTACTCAATCAGGTAACTCCTCTGAATTCCATTCTTTTTGCTAAATTAGTTTTTACGTTTTCTGGGGCGTACGCTGACCACAAACTCCTGAAAAATCATAGAAAATAACCAGTCATAGAAATTAAGCAAACCCGAGCGAAACCAACTCCATCCCTAATAGAGTTAGGCAGAGAACCAAAATCTTTGCGACAAATTCAGACATTTTTATATAAAAAAAACTGGGAACTAGACTTTTCAAACCCAGAAATAATTGAGGCCTGGAAGCCCGAGTCAACCGAGTTGATCTGAGCCAACCACTGTTGCAGCCGAGTCGACGCATTAGAATTTCCAATCAAACCGGACGCAACCTGTAACCGAGAATCTGCAAATTCACTCACCTCAAACCCAAAATGGCTGAACCCTGTAACCCGTCGAACCAAAACCATCCAATCAAGCCGTCGCTCCTGTTCCGGTCCGGCCTTGCGCGGCGTCTGTCGTGAGCGAGACGGTGTAAGAGAGTGTGAGGGTTGCGTCGAGTCGAATGTTTCCTTCAAATTAAATCAATTTCTTTGAGTTTTAAATTTTGATAATTTCCGATTTGGGAGTTTGATTTTCAAATTGAGGGTTTGATTTTCAAAAAAAAAAATCTGAGTCTGATTTTCAAAGAAATGTTTRGGATTTCTCTGATTTTGTTGCCTTTGAATTATTGGATTTATTTTGGTTGTGAGTGTGTGTGTGAGCGTGTTTTTGAGAGCAGGGATAGAATGGAGTAGGAGAGAGGGAGACAAAGAGGTTGATGTTGTGTGTGTTTGAGGAATTCAGACGTGTGGTGTGTGTTAATGTGTTGATTAGTAATGGGCTACAGTGTGGGAGATAAAAGAATTTGGTGGTTTGGGCTTGCAAGTGTTGGGTCTGGGCTTGTGATTTTATAAAAAAAAGAGAGAGAGAGAGAAGGGAAATGGGTTTGGGGCTTGGTTGTATAAATCCTTCAATGAGCCCATTCAATTTTTCCAAGCCTATTTCCATTTATTCCATTTTATCTTATTTTAAAATTATTTTCTAAAAACTCAATTGTTCTATCGTTTAGGAAACGAGGATTCTGAGGACTAGGAACGTTTGACGTATCGCATTCAAGTCAAGTTATTTTCTGCAGAAACGAGGTGGGGATATTTAACTCAAAATCCTTTTATATTCAAGTTCATATTAATTTCTCGATATGTTATAGTTTATGGTGATTACATGACAATTATGGCCTTCGGGCAAATGACTATGTATACATAGAGTTGCGCGACAGCACAAAACAATTTTTGGTCAGGGACCTTAATGGGTCCGGGGTCGACGGATCCTTGGGATGGCCCACCGTACTGCACCGAACAATTATTAGTCAGGGACCTTAATGGGTCCGGGGTCGACGGATCCTTGGGATGGCCCACCGTACTGCACAGAACAATTATTTCCATGTTTTACTATGATGCTATGTTACATTGAGAAATTAATTATGAACTGTATCTCCACTGAGTTGTTGTGTACTCATCCCTTTTCATCAAACAATATTTTTCAGGTTAAGTGAAGTCGAGCAGAAGCGTGGTGGTGGCTACGATAATAAATTAAGTTATTTTTGTTTCTACTCTAGTCGAAAGATGGTTAACTTTTTAAGTATTTTATTTCGTATTGAATATTATTTCTCTTTAATTATTCACTTTCTTTGAATAGAAAGAGTTGGATTTAGTTCAATAAAGTTATTTATTTTAATTGTTTGTTTATCTTTTAAGAGTTTCGAAAAGTAACGTCCCTCAAACTACTCTTATTAAAAATATAATTGCTTCCGCTTGTGTTTCTCGCTATGAAAAACTGGGGTGTTACATATTCAGGGCCTGTAATTAATTTAATTTTTATGTTTCGTTTGTCATACTCGCTTTTATCAAAGGACATAAAAAATAAAAAATAAAAAAATGATAATCTCATTCAGTTAAAAATTCATTTTATATGGCTCAAAAATATGTAATTTAGAGATATCTTAGTATATAATTGATTTTCTAAATTCATCAAATGGATCTGAACTAAAAAATTATTATTACGGATATGAATTAAAAATATTAGACAATTCAGTAACAAATAAAAAAATAGAAATTATGTTTCCTAATTTGACATAAATTTCAAAAATCGGTGGCTATATACACAAAAATCACACGCATGCAGTTCTAACTTGTGTTGAAAAGTCAACAATTGTGGCACGCATGCAGTTCTAACTTGTGTTGAAAAGTCAACAATTGTGGCTGTGATATTTAAATTTTCTTTTGGGGAAAGAAAAAAGACAAAACAATTGCCTCACGCATGCAGTTCTAACTTGTGTTGAAAAGTCAACAATTGTGGCTGTGATATTTAGATTTAAAAAAAAATAGTTGAAAAGTCAACAAAAGTGGCTTTGCGCCAAAAAATTGTGTTGAAAAGTCAACAATTGTGGCTGTGATATTTAGATTTAAAAAAAATAGTTGAAAAGTCAACAAAAGTTCTAACTTGTGTTGAAAAGTCAACAATTGTGGCTGTGATATTTAGATTTAAAAAAAATAGTTGAAAAGTCAACAAAAGTGGCTTTGCGCCAAAAAAATTTCTTTTGGGGGAAAGAAAAAAGACAAAACAATTGCCTCATATAACCAGTACTGTTATTATATATATAGATTATTTATCATTTGTGATTGATAATAAAACCATGGGAAGTTGATAGATGAGTGAGAAGGCAGAACGAACGGGGGAGGAGGATGAGGAAGACGGTGATGATGAGTTTTATTTAAGTTTCCCCTTTTTTATTTTTATTTTTTTCATAATTGTTCATAATTTTTTTCATTGATTTCATTCCATAATCTTTTATGTTATTCTATAATTGATCAATTGTTCAATTCTCCCTTTTTGGTCGAGTTATTTGTTCAATGTTTTGATATTAATTATGTAATTTCTAATTGTATTATATAATTGTTCAATTTGTCTCAAATTCCCCCTTTTGATATTAATTCCGCAATCTCAATTTCCCCCTTTTTTATTTCATAATTGTTCATAATTATCTTCATTGGTTTCATTCTATAATTTTTTATTTTTTATTTATGTAATTATACAGTTTTCTCAATTTTTTTTTAAAACAATTTTCATATTTTTTTTATCAGATTATTCATGTTTATTTTGTGTACATATTATTTTAGAAAATAGGAATCTTTAATTCTAATGGAGTATCTTTAACTTTCATCTCCTTTCGCAGGAACAATTGATAGATTTTTGTGCTACTGAATTAAAATTCTTTCCAGGTTTGTTTCAACCTATTTGTTTTTAGATGTACATATTAGCTATTCAGGATTTTTTTAATTCAGATTCGTATTGATTTGTTTGGATTTATATTAATTCTTGGATCCATAGTTGTCACAGGAATCACGTTCCAATATAATTGAAGTATCATCTACAATATATTGAGCCTACATTTACAATATAATCAAATATCGTGATTGTTTTGTAAACCTTTCTTTTCTTTCTATTATGGGGTTTTGTTTTGTTTTTTGATTAGTAGATGATGGGATTTTGAATGATTATGTAGTTTTTCAAATGCTTTTTAGATTAAGTATCATGCTTTTTTTTTTATTGTTAAAATTTGATTCCGTGAATGATCATATTTGTTAGTGTATTGTTCATTCTATTTCTCAGTTTTTGTGTGAGCATTAAATCCGTGCACAATAATCTTGAAGATTCATCTGTATGTTTACAAATATTTTTGGGATCTTTTGTTCTAATTAAATATAAAAAATATTATTTATTTTTTTAAACTCTGTTCAATGTTATTCATTTAATAATCTTCTTTTTCCTTGAACCTCTCTAGATCGTTGGAACAAAACACTCACGCCGAGATATTTTGCTCTAATTAAACATTTCAGCCGACATATTTCACGCTCTAATTAATCAACTCTTTATTTTGATTAAAATAATAATAATGTATACAATTTCACAATTAAATCATTCATGACCATTAGATCTCACCAAAAATCTTCTTAATCTATATAAATACAAACATACAAATATTCATTTAATGAAAAAAGAATAAATTAGTTGACTAATTATTTGATATCACATTATTAATATAGTGTATTAAATTTTGTTAACTTCAAATATTATTGTATTTAACAATCATATTAATTAATTGAATAATTATTCATTGTTTATCAATATCAAATATATTACAATTTAATATCATATCAATCAAGTAATATTAAATATATGATAATTTGTAGCTCATTGATTTTTTTTTTGGTTAGATGATTTATTTAATCACATTGAATTTAATTACCAATCTGTTAACTAATCTGATTAAATCACATTTATTTTAATTACTTGGTTAGATGATTTATTATGGTAATTACTAGTCAAAACCAATTACTTGATTTTTCAATACATAACATCTCATTCCTTGATTAGATGATTTATTTTAATTACTAATATGTTAACTAATATGATTAAATATTTGTTAACATCTCCCCATATATAATGATGGTTTTGATGGCCATTAATTAATATGCATAATATATTTGTTAACAGAATCATCTAACTCCGTAAAAATATATTACCATTTCGATTGCCGAAAATTCAACTTAGTTTTTATATAAAAACTAATATTACGATTTTGCTAATTGTATATATTTCGTAATTAAGTAAATTAACATTCATATTTTAAGGAAAATCAACTTATATATACCACCAAAATCACTAATTAATTCTTTCAAATCAGATAATAAGTCATAATTTAATTTGTAAGATTGATGATTTATGGAAATAATCTATTATACCATTATGGAAATCTCATATATCTCAAATGTGATATATCTCATATATCTCAAAGGTGAATCTCATAATTTACGTATGTGGTTGATGATTAACATAACCATATTGATTTATGAAAATTTTAAAGGTGAATCTCATAATTTAAATTGTAAGATTGACGATTTGTGGAAATAGTATATTATAGATACATATAATATTGTAATTTTTTCCAATCGTGTGAATCTATCTATATATATATATATATATATATATATATATATATATATATACTAGTGTGAAAGCCCGCGAAAATCGCAGGCACATATAAAAAATGTAAAAAAGATGAAATTTAACAAAAAAATAATTAAGAATGTATATTATTATATCAAAAAGAAAAAAAATATATTGTTTCAACTTAAATTTTGAATTTTTATGCTACATTAGTTGTTTTGTTTACAATGATATCATTTCCGTCACAACAAAGTATTTTTAACCCTTTATGATCTTAACTATCAATATTGTGAAATAAAGACCGAGGTTGTGCATTATACGCGAATTTTATAATGACACTTTTGAAAGATTTGTGATAATTATAAAAATAAAATTAAAAAATCTTAAAGTATGATTGTATTTTAAACTTACGTGTCGTCTCGTTCCAATATAAAAATCGTTCAAGTTCTAGTATATTTTTATTTACATTACACCATTTTCACAATAAATAATGTTCGAGTGCATTTATACATGCAATTAACGGATTACTTATTAAATATAGCAAATTACCCATAATGTGACGATCAAACCTGAAAGAAACCGAAATTGTGAAAATATTAAGGACCCCTTGAGGAATATCGAATACATATTTTATAAGGTCCTCATATTCATTCGAGAGATGGAAAATATTGAAATAATTTACATATAATAATTTACATACTATAATATTTATAAGATTATGTAAATTGTGTAAAATAATATTATAATATATTTGGTAAAATAATTAATTAAGTTAATTTTTTTTCTCATTTGTGTTTTAATTGTTAACAAAATTGTGAAGATTCTATTCTTAATAATTATATATTTTGTAGCATAATTTACTATCATTAATATATTTTTCCATTTATAATTCAATTACCAAACGTCCACCAAAATACCTATATGAGTTTATCTTTCTTGTTTTATTCTTTTAAAAAAGAAAAAACTGTAAAATACACTCTTGTTTTAAGCCTATTAGGTTTAATTATTAGCGAGAGAATATACCATGGATCCAGGTGCACTTATAATTTAATTTACTGACATATATTATCACATATAATTGGTACATATCATCACAAGTAATTGAAATTCTAAATCTAAAATTTAAAATCATAAAATTAAAAAAACAAACCTAAAACAAAAAATTAAACCTTTCAAATGGAAATTAATCCCTAAAATAAAAAAATTAAACCTTGAAATTGAATATTAAACTCTAAATCCTAAATTTCTATCACATATCATCACATATAACTGACACATATCATCACATATAACTGGTAAAATAATAGGTAAAATAATAGATTTTTACCGGAACCCTAAAATGGAAAATTAATAAAAAAATAAACCTTAAAATGAAATATTAAACCCTAAGAATAGAAAACTAAATCCTAAAATATAAAACTAAACTCTAAAATGAAAAAGTAAATCCTAAACTTTAAATTTTTGTCATCAGTGTATGCAGTAGCTGCAAGTTCCTTTTGTCCACAATAGACTAAGAAATATTCTTTAATTCTTCTAAGATACTTAAAAATTTTCTTAACTGCTTTCCAGTGTTCTTCGAAAGACACTCAAAAGTCTGATCTCCTCGTCTTATTCATGAAAATGCCCGACCCCTCCGCCAGAGATTCCACCAAGACCGCTCTCCCATTCTCGGTATTTATTAAGCGTTCTCTAGAGACAATTAATCATGGCTATACACATTTGTTTAAAAGTTCTACCGACGACAAAGAATGCAACTTATTTCTTTTTAATAAACATTGCATAAGACACCTCTAACCATATGAACAATGATATTCTGACATAATAAGAACAAAAATCATAAACAGAATCACAAATCTTAAATAGAAGTTGTAAAGAAAAGTAATAGTAATAATTATTATTATTAATTTTCATATAACTGAAACAAACTAAAACTTGAGACTTATAATATTGTACCTTAGATGCAAAATTTTCTCAT
>BMAC01000534.1:892953-939958 GCA_014905375.1 Phtheirospermum japonicum | reverse complement strand
TTGAATAAAATAAATTCCATTAAACCAATTCAATATAAACATACATACATACATACATATATATGTACGTACACACAAACACACACACACACACACACACACACACACACACATATATATATATATATATATGTGTGTGTGTGTGTGTGTGTGTGTGTGTGTGTGTGTTTGTATGCAAACAAAGAAGCCTCATTTGATTTCTCTTTTCCTTTTCAGAACTCCAAAAGGTTTTAAAGATCATTACGACTTCACTATTAATCGCAAACCTCTTGGTCTTATTGATTAGATTGTTTTGTTTTCGAATATTGATAAACTTTATATCTCGAATTATGATTTATAAAAATTATAGTTTTGAAAGATTGTCAATCACTCGCAGCTTTTAGAACCACAGATGTTGTTAAGCACTTATGAACAAATATAAGAAAAACATGAAAATATTAAATTAAAAGAATTATCAAAACATTATTAAATCATTATTAATACCAAACCCCAAACTAAAGGGAGTTTATCTAAACATTTTGAGAATTTCATAGATTCAATTCATCTAACACCTAGCATCCATACTGAGAAACAAAGAAAGATATAACCATATCTTGGCGCTTTCTATAGGTACAATCAAATCTTGGCCATTAAACTTGAGTTTGGGCTATTTTGTAACACTTTTTGACCTATTATCGACCATACTATCGATCGCTATTTTGGTCGATAATGGTTTCCTTGAAAACATGACCCAGTAGAGACCCCACTATCGACTTATTATGGGTTCGATTGTGAGTATTAGAGCCCTGTTGACTTGTGTGTTGTGTTGGCTTGCTCAGGCCTGGTCCAATGACCTCCTTTCTTTCTCAGCTTTAGCCCAAATCTCTAATATGGTTATCCTTAAGCCTTATGAGCTCCAAATTCCTACAAAAACAACAAAAATATACCAAACACGTAACAACGTCTATATAATATAAAATGACACCAAAAGATGTTATATAAGCATAATTAGTAATTGAAACCTAACTAAATAATTCCCAAAATATACTTAAAGTCGTGTTTTATCAAACTCCCCCAAACTTCAAGTTTTATTCGTCCTCGAAGAAATGAAAGAAAATCTAGAAATAAACACAAGTATGGCCATGAAAAAAATTATGATGATGTATTTTGCTTCAGAAGTACAATCTTTAAAGTATAAACACAATATCAAAGACTTGGTCAAAATACATTTAATACCTTTATTTCTTGCTTTTAAAAATCAATAACTCGTATCAAGTGTTGTGCTCATTACAAGTGTTTGATTGAGACGTGTGTACGCTCGATATCATGTCAATGTATGAACTCTAACATAAGCTTACAATTTATTTATCTCTCCTGACTTTAAGAACTAGGGTTTCAACCAAACCCAACAAAATTACTTTGAAACCTTTTAGTTTTTCTTCTTTATTTACTAACTAAAAGTATCAAGTGTTTTTTTTTTCATTTACTTGCGCCCAACATCATTCAACTCAAATAAACCAAAAATACGAAACTCTCAAATCCCTCACAAAAAGTTAAAAATTTTAAAAAGGCTTCTCAAGAGCATGTAATAATCTCATGGAGATCAAGGATTGAGAAATAAAAGCTCAAATGTGGTGAACTGGGGATTATTTTATTTGTAGTTGTTTATAGATGTACAATGATAGAATCGGGTTTTCAGAAATTGTATAAAATATTTCATATCAATCAGACACTTGAAACCTCGAGACAAAACCAAAGCAAGTTTTAAAGAGATACACACATGACCGATAATTCACTTAAGAAAGAAAATGAACGTTTTTATGATTTATCAGTTACAAAGGTCCAATCTCACAAGCATATCATTTGTTTCAAAAACAACAAAATAAAATTATTTCAGTTAGGGTGTAAAAACCTTGTTTTAGTATGTTCTTTGTAAACATAGATAATTTTTTAAAATCAACTCATTATTAGAACATCATCAACACAATCACATGAGGTCCATACAAATGCATTTTCAACAAAAGAAGATCAAATATTATTACACACCTTATTCATCGACACTTTTATTTATAACTCTCAAAAGTAATTATTGTGCAAATAAAAAAATAATTAAAATAATTAAAAACAACTAATGCAATCCTATATTAAAAATGCCAAATTTAAAAACATAATGTTCATGGCCAAAGTAGGCCGTACTCAATCGCCCCAAACTAATCTGGTACTAAGTATTAATAAGTTTGAAATTAAGTGAGTATGTTAGTCATCGTTCTCCCATTGTTGTAAAATATAGTGATCACAATGAGGAATGATCATTCTTGCTATCTACAAGTGCTCGATATCCAACTCAATGCTTCTAGGGGCGATATCCCACCGGTGGGGACAAAGTCTTTGCGATTTGAGGATGAATGTGATTAAGCCATCAATGCAAACGAACTCATTATTGTTGTTTGATTATAGGATAAATTGTTCGATGAGGGCCCACATAACATTAAACATTTTTCCCGATAGCATACACCATAATGTCAAGACTTCATGCTTCCGTATGCCGTTAGTTTTTTCAAGGGTGAGTAACATCGATGATATTATTCTTTGAATCTATTGGAACAATGGGTTCTGAATCTTTGAGGCTTTCGACTTCTGAATATTATAATCTTGGCCTCGTTCCCCTTCTTTTGTTGTTATATTAGCCCAAACTCCCCTTGGTATAGTTCACCAATAATAATTGCAAAAACCACCCTCATGGAGGTTGAAGAGTTCTGTGATTAGGGACAACGTGAGGTGGTGTTTTTTGTTCTTTAATTGGAAGGAGATCACTACCAGATCTCTTGACATCCTCACTCTTGCGAACTCAAGGGTACTCAAAATTTGAACGTCATGTGGGAGTACATTGACTATCTTCCGTTTGTGAGCCCTTCGTTCCACCCAATCCAACTAAAGATTTTGTTCACATCATCTTCAGTTCTAAGCCGTTGGATGCGCTTGGAACTCGAATACTTTTTCACTCAGGCTCCTAGCATGTTAAGATGATACCATTTCTTCCGGCTTTTAAGTGAGAGTAAGTGGACTCCGACATCTTCCAGATCGGTGTTCGAGTTTGGAATGTAGTACTCTTCTTACTTGAATGGGTAATGAGGAGATGATGGTGGTTTTGGGGTAGGTTCTCGTACTTGGAGTTCTCAAGAAGGATTGCCTCCTCATCTTGATCTATCGCATCGTGGAGCTATTTCATACAAATATTCTCAAATTAAACTCAACTCCAAGTAACAAGCAATATAGTAATAATAATCGAACACTCCTCATTCAAGAACTCACAATGGACTTAGCAAATAAATAATGACTTTATAAAGCAAAGAAAATCAAATATAAATACAAGTAAACATTGAAATCCAAGTCCAATTGATCATCATTTCAAAAACTGTCCCCCCAAATATTGTAATACTTCAATCTCAAGGAATTCACATTCTAATGACTCAATTATCATCATATCATGCTTCAATCATATCATAATACATAATGCATTTCAATTGTTTCACAAAATTCTCCTATGAAAATTCAAACTCATGTTCAAATCTTTAAGTAGCCCATGAACCCAATCTAACAAATTCATTATCATAATATATCCCAAGCATCAACTAATAAGTATACATGTATAATTTGAACAAATTCTAAAATCCCAAAATTTAAAAATGAAGAATCCTAGTTGAAAATTTAAAAAAACTCGTACCTTATTGTTGGATTTTTGTTGATGAATTGAAGTTTTCTTGATATGTGTTGTGTTTAAAACTTAATTTCATTGAGAATTGGAAGAAAAATGATGATTTTTGCAAGAGGGGAGGGGTTTTGTGTGTTTGCGAGTAGAAAAAAATGAGTAGGGAGAAAAAAATATGTTTTTCTAGGGTTATACCCGCCTTTGATCCATTATCGACCCCACTATCGATCGATAGTTTGGTTGATGACATTTTTAATTAAAACGGGGACCCATTAGCAGTTCCGCTAGCGAATGATACTTGGGTTGCCAACATGTGCCTTCAAACCGCCACGTAGTAGCGACCTAGCTAGGGACCGATACATGGGTCGCTAGTGGGTCAAAACCCTCGATTTTCTTAATTTATTTTAAATCTACCTATGTATTATACAATGTTGGGTTGCCTCGCAACTAGCGCTTTCTTTTTCGTCTTTTAGGTAGACATTCTTTTATGTCAAGAGCTTGTTTTTCCAAATGATGTCATCACTTCTCATCCTTATCCTAACATTTGTCGCATTCATTTGCTCATGCTTCCTGCATACCAAAAATTTTCACATCAGTACAACAAGAATCAAGGGAGTTGTGTAAAATTTGATTTGATGGTGTAATGAAGACATTTTCAACATTAATGTCGAAATTGTATATCCTTTTACACTTTTTGATTTGATGCACGTTATCATATAATTTCAGAGAATTATAGATTCTCAAAATCTCATGCTCATCATTGATACGCAATGTGAGTTCTTTCTTCTTAACATCAATAAGGGTTCGGCTTGTTGCTAAAATGGACGCCCTAAAATCAGTGGCACATTCTTATCTGCTTTCATGACTAACACTAGGAAATCTACAGGGAAATAGAATTCATCAACATTCACTAATACATTATTAACTATATCCTTCGAGTACATCAAGGTTCTATTCGTCATTTGGAGCGTGATATTTGTCAGCTTGATGCTTTCGATCTCCAACTTCTTGATATAAAAAATGGCATAAGGTTTATGGTTGCACCAAGATTAGATAGCGCGAATGCTAATAAATCTCCCCCAATCGTGAATGGAATCTTGAAACTCCCTGAGTCCTTGCATTTGAGATGAAAATATTTTGGATGACCGTACTACTTCCTCCGTAAGGCTTACGGTCTTATAATATTCAAGTCTCCTCTTCTTTATTATCACCTCCTTCAAGAACCTCCCATAATTCAACATCTGCATCAAAGCATCAACAAACGGTAATAAAAAAAATGAGATGAAAGAATTCTGAAAATTGCTCATCAATTTCTTTTTCTTTTTAGTTCTTTGTGGAAATGGTAATAAATTATAAAGATTAAGGGTAATAGAGTTAGATTTTGGCTTCTCATCCCCTATTTCAATTACTTCTTCAACCATATCCTTCTTGGCAATTTTTTCAACTTCTTTCGCAAATTCTAGTTCAATGTTCAGCTTCTGCGCTCCTTCATAACACATCCCACTCCTCAAGTAAATTGTATTCAATTGGTTTTTAGGGTTTACTTCTGTTCTTCTTAGAGATTACATTCTCTTATTTTGGTTCACAATAATTATGGCCAGCTGTAAATTAAGGTCTCAAGTCCCTTCATGTGGGTCTTAACTGAACCATTCATTTGAGCTATGTCGGCCTCCCTCCGATTCTTGAATCGAGACTTCATTTCACCCATGAATGCGTTGAATATATTTTCGATGCTTTGATTCTTGTTCTTGTTTATCACTCTGTTTCTAACTAAAAACTGGTGGTGGTTAGAGTGCGTTGTTCGGATAGGTACAGGAGAATTTGGGTGATTTCCCATCACTGGATGGTATTGATTCGCATAATTGTTGTTGAAGTTTCTTTGGGTGAATATTAACACCTTCAACCCTTCACATGGAAACTTCACTTGATTGGCTCGTTAACTATCCTAAGCTTTGTGACATAAACATGCCAAACTTGTTATTAATCGCTCACAAATTGTTGTGTAATAGCGGTCATCACATCATTCTCGCTCACCATGGCGACTTTTTTCATCGACGATTGAAGATTATTGGCTACCATCTCTTCAAGTATGGTCATCTCCTCGTGGGTGCTTTTTGCTAACAAAGCACCTCCAGATGAGGCATCTACCATAACCTTTGTTTCCAATCAACCCATTATAAATGTACCAAATTTGTTCGGGAAACCATGTTGAGAGAATCTTCTCAACAACTATCTAAATATTTCCCAAGCCTCGTGTAATGGCTCTCCGTTTAATTGTCAAAATTGTCTAATATTGCCCTTGAACTTCATTGTCTTACTCAGTGGAAAGAATTTGAGTAAAGACTTTTGACATATCTCATCCCACGTGTAAATGGATCCAAATCCAAGTGTGTCATACCAAAACTTTGCTTTATCCCTTAATAAAAAAGGGAATAACTATAGTCTTGTTGAATCATCTAGGGCTCCTTTCATCTTGATGATCCCGCATATATCCAAGAATTGTATCAAATGCGCATTCATGTCATATGTTGCACTTCATCTAAATTTAATTTGTTAAACCATCACTATCAATCCCATCTTTAACTCAAGTTTGTTGTCTTAAATAGATGGTCTGTGTGCTCCACAATAGGATTGGTTATCAATAGGTTGGAAAAGGGTTTGGATGACCGGTTCTGTATTTTATTAAAGTTGTGCTTGCTGTTGCACTTTAGCATGCAATGCTTGCAATTGTTCTTGGATTTGGTGAGTTTGGACATTGATATTGTACGGACTTCCAGTCATCATGTCTTACTCTGTTGGACTTGTTTCTTCTACAAGTAGCCTCAATCTCTAGGTCGATGTATTTTAAAGGTTCTATATTAGACTCAGATCAAAATATAATAATTGTTTAGAATAAGACTAATTTATCAATTATATTATTATCAATACAAACCCCATAGTCCCCGACAACGGCGCCAACAACTTGACAGCTCCCCAATTTCATTAGGGATTTATTAATTTATAATAACTTGTTCGATCTTATGCTCTACCTAACATCAAGTATACGGTGTAAATGTAGTACAAAAGGAGTAAGTCGAACTCCACTAGGATTATCTAACAGTTCAATATTGATAAGTAATATAATACAAATAATATTTAAATGATAGAAAATTATTTGGGTTTGTTATGAACCACGAACATAAATGAAAAAAATTTATCTATTATAACTAAGATCAAAACACAATTTGCAAAAGTTAAGAAAATCAAATGTTTTGAAATATTTCGGGGTTCGAAATCATAATGATTTCCTAATATTCATCCATTTCAGTCTATCAAGTATATTATGATTCAATTCACTTATAAGCCAATCACAATTATAGTTTAATCCTTCTCTCAGAGTGATTAAATAGTTTATTCTAAATATGAGATAACGTGTCTATTCGAAATCATATTTAGAACTCCAATAGTTTTTAAAGATCTTACAACTTTACTATTAATCACAAACTTCTTGGTCTTGTTAATTATAATGTTTCGTATTCGAAAGTATTTGATAAACCTCATTTCTCGAATTATAAGTTATGAAACTTTTATTTTTGAAAGATTGTCAATCACTCGCAACTTTTAGAACCAGAAATGTTGTTAAGTAATTAGAAACAAATATAATCAAAATATTAAAATAAACAAAGGGATCATACTATAAATCAAAAAAAAATTATCAAAATAATATTCAATTATTAATATCAAACCCATGGATAAAGTGAAATTATCTAGACATGTTCATAATTTCATAAATACAATTCATAGAACATCTTAGTATTATTATATTGAAAAATATAGAAAGTGATCAATGTATAGTTGGTGTAGATCTTCAATTCTAATTGTTCCAGTCCAAGCACTCTTACTCTCAAACTCACGAATTTTAGACTATCAATGGTGGATGATAAAGCTTCAAATGATGTTTTGTGTTAAGAACCTGATGTTTCTGGACAACTTTTGGGCCTTTTTTTTTTTAGTTTAAGTCATTAACTCTAATTATGGACTTTTAATGCATGTTGACCCATTATTGGTCACAATATGGACAGCTAGTTGGGATAGTGGTTGCCATGAAAATAGACCCAGCAGCGACCCCACTATCGACCAATAACGAGGTAGATAGTGAGTCTCCGGGACTTGTTGACTTGTGTGTTGCATGGACTTGCTCTAAGCCTGGTCTAATGGCTTCCTTCCTTTCTTAGTTTTGGCCAAATCCCTAGTCTTGTTATCCTTAAGATTAATGGGCTCCGATTTCCTACAAAAATAACAAAAATATACCAAACATTTAATAATATCTAAATAATATACAATGAAACTAAAAAACGTTATATAAGCACAATCAACAATTAAAACCTAAATAAAGAAGTTCTCAAATATGCTTAAAAATTATTTTTATCTGTACGTTGTGACAAAAGTGAATACTAAAAAGAGTATAAGTGTGGTCATATGTAAGGTAAATATAAACCTCAATGAGTAGATCTTTTTTTTGGTAGTTGGACTAAAGTTCAGGGTAATTTGTGTAATTATCCCTATAAAATAGTAAACTAATGACAAAACAAGTTAATCATATGTTTGATTTAATTACAAAATAATAATAATAATAATAATAATAATAATAATAATAATAATAAAATAAATCACATAAAAAACCCCTTGACATTTATTTCGTAAATCTATGAAATCCAAGCTATGAAATCCAAACACACTATCAATGTTTAAAAATATAATACAATTGCCATTTGAAGTATTTCTAATTATATATTTACCATCTATATTTATATATAAAATCACCAATAGGACACGTTTTAAATATATGATTCCTCTTTCATGATTAAAATACAATGAACTTTGTCCAGTTTTGTAAAGTACATTCCTTAATAATGTACTTCTCGACCATTCATTTACCACTAATATTTAATTATCAAAAGTAAAAAAAGCACTATGTTGTAGCACAAATACAAATATATATTTCGATATAGATTGATGGACATTAAACTTTTGGTTATTATAATATTTTCCCAGTGAACTAACAAATCTACCATTCGATATTTTCAAGATGAAGGACATATTTCATTCGAATTATTTAAAAAGACTAACAATGGATGGAATCTTCTATCTTGCATGAAATAAATCAATATGTAAAGATATAATTGGGTTTTGGAATTCCACCTGTGTTACTATTATATTTTATTATGATGGATTGCTTGAATTATGATTGAAGTTGTTTCTTTTGTTGAGATTATTATTATTATTATGAATTATTTGCATTAGCGTTTATTGGATGATTGCAAAGTTTGTTCATGTTGAGTATTATGAGACTGGTTTATTTAGTTATTTTTCGCTATTAAGTAATATATATTGTGTACTACGTTGAGAGTCAATATTTTGAAATGAATGTTAAGGCGAATAGGTAACTGATGGACAATGGGTACTCTTTCTCTCTCTCTCACACACACACATATTGTTTGATGTGTTTTTCGTTGTACATCAATTACATCTGCACAATTATTGAAATATTTATGCTGCAACAACGATTGTGTCATCGTATGTAGCTAATAAATAAGTTTTTTAAAATTTAAAGTGTATAATATATTCTTTTCTTTTTGTTAATAATAATTCAAATTCTTTATCCCTTGATTGTTTTTTTGGATAAAGTTTATGATTTTTTTGAATTTCCTATATTTACCAGCTAAATTGCGAATTTCGCACTATATATATAGGGGTAGGTTCACATGGGAACCAATCCCTGTGTGGGAACTTATAAACTGCTATATTACATATTATGTGATACTATTTATAAATCATGTACATGATATTTAAGATAATAGTAAAAATTAAGGGAACATAAATATAGCATTGTGAAAATATAAATAGTATTTTGCATTATTTAAATTAGAATCACATATAATGTAATATACCCACCTAGAGGATTGGTTTTCACATGATTCTAATCCTATATATATGTGTGTGTGTGTGTGTGTATGTGTGTGTGTGTGTGTTTGTGTGTACGTACATATATATGTATGTATGTATGTATGTTTATATTGAATTGGTTTAATGGAATTTATTTTATTCAATGCTTTTAAGAGAGGGCTTTAAGTAATGTTTTTGAATGTTGGAAATAATACTTTATAAATTCAATAATCATTTGCATACATTTTCAATCTATAAAACTCCTATTCTAACTAATATCATTTCTCATTATCTACATAAGTTTCGTACAAACTGTTAAGTGTATCAATTCGCTTCAGGAAGTTCTTGTCACTTTCAAAAATTCTTTTGGAATTATTGTATATGTAGTTTTGTAAATCTGTGATTTTGAAATGTGATATTAAGACTCGTGATAAACAACACCAGTGTTAACATCAACTAGTTTGAAACAATGAACTTATAATACAACAGGTGTTATGATTGATGTTAGGTAACACCAGTGATAACACCAAAAAGAGAAATATAGAATGACAGCGGAACAAAGATTAATGAACACACTCATTAAACTTTTAGTCCGTAAGTAAAAGTACTTACGGGCATGGGTATTCAAACCCGAAAACTATATTACTTAATCGTTTAAGAACAATTACAAAATGTTTAAGTAATATATGAAAAACAAGTGTATCAAAACTTGATACACAAATACTTGTTGTTACGAATGATCCGATCTCCTCCATTGGTTACGCAACGTTGAAGATCTCTTGATTCTGACTTGTAGCTACAAGTAGGTCTTGTGTTCTGTTTTCTTGA
This sequence comes from Phtheirospermum japonicum, assembly GCA_014905375.1. NCBI lineage: Eukaryota > Viridiplantae > Streptophyta > Magnoliopsida > Lamiales > Orobanchaceae > Phtheirospermum > Phtheirospermum japonicum. The sequence continues at coordinate 929,517 of BMAC01000534.1, read as the reverse complement.
GTACGCCGAGTGCTCTTATCTTCAACCCTAGTTTCCGTGTCTATCATTTGCGTTGTTTACTCTTATAAATAATGAAGAATCCTAATATTGATAAAAAAGTTAAGCTAGAAAAAAGACAAAACTAAATAAATCCTAAACTAACTTTAGAAAATAAATCTAGACTCTTAAATAAAATAAAGTCCAAGAAAGGCAAACACACAAAATGAAAAGAAATCATCGAGAATAATATCCTCAACAGTATATTGTGATAAGAATACTACCAAGCTCTGTGTGGAGAGGACGTATATCTTCTCTGGAAAATGTATTTGCGCGACTCAATCCAAACTCATTTTCTCTTACTCTTTGCTTACTTTTATTTATTTCATAAGTTGTTTGCTACTTTGATTGATTTTATTATCAGCAATATTTTCCAACAGGAAAGTTGCAATTGACTCATTAAACTACCAAATCTAACATTGCTTATGTTTTATTTTAAGTTTTTTCTCAATTTAGGAATTTTGAGGAATATTCTTAATATTACAATTATTATGATTTAACTCCTTTCAATTTTTCTCTCACTAATCATTTCAAAATATTTTTTAATTACCAATCATTTTCAATTATTACTTTACTACTTTTTATATTAGAGTAACTTCAATTTTTATATTTTCGTCACATATCAATTCAAAATTTCAAAAATTTTCATGATTCTTTCAAAATAATCTTAATTATTATTCTCTTTTATTTAAAAAAAATAAATAAAATGGAAACATAGATAAACACAGCTCAAATAATTATTCGCAGCTCTACTCACTATCTTATCCCACTCTCAAGCCTCACACAGACAAAAGCAAATACATATACGTGTGTGTATGTGTGTGTTTTTGAAAGGGGTTGGGGGAAGGTGGGGTTATTAAAGATGCGAAGGTGAGGTCTCTGAACGAGTCTATGCCATTTCAAAGTGATCAGTTAATCCCATTGTGAACAGTTTTACACAGTTGAATGTCAGTTTGCTTTATTCATCGTCTTTAATTCAGTGAATCAGATTGGCGCACAGTGCATATGATTCAGGTCATAAAGTTTAATTATTAGAAGACAACATATTCCGGACAATTATTCGTTTTTCGAAGACAAAAATATCATTTTATATATAGCGCTTTTTCACCTCAAGCTTTAGGTATTGCAGGATCATAACTCGATGAGTTATTATTATTATTATTATTATTATTATTATTATTATTATTATTATTATTGTTTTAAAAAATCATCTAGATGTAGTTATATACCAGTTTGTGTTTTTACTTGAGAAATTAAAACCCTACGTAAATGCATTTTTGAGTGAATGTTAGATGATCAAATCTTCTTGTGCGAATGTGTGAGTGTATGATTTGTAGGCTAGCTAATTATAGGGCCATTTAAAATAAAAATAAAATCTTAGTTTTTTCTTTATTATTTTCTTTTATATTTAAAGCTTAGAATTCGGACTTTTCTCTGTTTAGCGTGAATGATACTCTCTCCGATTCATATTAAATATCGTTTTAAAAGCTAAATATTATTTCAAATTAATTGTAATTTTTAAACTTTTTACCCATTTTTTTCAACTTTAGCCCAACTCATTTAAAGCAATAAAATAAGTTTATGATAGTTAGATAATTAGTAAAGAGATAAAAGAGTTTAATTACGAATATTATTAATTGATTAAGGGTGTATTAATCAAATTTATATGTTTTTTCATTTTTACATAAATTTTAAAACAATACTTAATAAAAAGGGAGGGAGTTTTTGAACTACCAGTAATTTTGATAATTACATCTACAATGGCTTGAGACAAGATTCTCTGTCAGTTTTTAGAAGTATTATGTGCGCATAAATAGTCATATGCTAAATTGCAATTAGCTCCGTACCAAAAAGTATGGAATATGTTATCACTCATTTTAACAGCAAGTTTGAGGATTGTATATAGGGATAGATTGATCGAATTGAAATAAGATTAAATTAATTGATTAAAATAGCCGATTCGATATTAATTTATTAATACAAATGTTATTGAAAAATATAAAAATTATAAATAAAAATAAGTGAACAAAAAAATTGTAATTTTAAATAAAGACTTCACAAACCAATTTTAAAAAAAATAAGAAAATATATGAAAAATGATAAGAAAAATAAATATAATAATCAAGGTTTTAAAACCGGACCGGGCCGGCCGTTTCAACCAGGAACCGGTCACTAGTCCGTCCGGTCCGATAGACTCAATATAACTGGAAATACGGTTAAACCGCATAAAACCGCTTGAGCCGGCCCAAAATCGGATATAACCGAGAACAGGGACGGACACACTCTGGGCCAAAGGGGGGCACTGGGCCCCCCTGAAATTTAAAAAAAAAATAAAGGGTATATATGTTTTTCCATATTTATATCCAAAAAGTAAAAGAAAAAAAAATTACTTACCTACTAAATAGAAACAGAACACAGAGAAACTAAAATCTTTATTCTTCTCTACCGTCTTCACTCCCAATTTCTTTCTTCACAAACTCCTCTATTACGGTCCCACTATTTCTTTATTCAAAAATTCTCAAATCATCTCCTCCTCGATTACAAACGTAGGGTTTATTGGAGATTTGCGTATTAGAGCAGTAAGATTTATCTTAATTAAAGTAAATTTAGTTCAATATTAAATTATTTTAATTTTATATTGTGAATTGCTTGTTTTAAATTCTTTTTCAATTATATTTGTCAATTATCACTTAGTAGGAATGATTAAAAAATAATAGTTAATAGTTTGATTGAATATTTATAATTAATGATAATAATTTATTGTTTGTTTAAGTATCTAATTTATTTTAGTTTTCTTACATATATTTTTTATTTTCTAATGTATTACATACATAAATTAAAATGAAAAGTTAGATAATTATAATTCATTTTTAGTTATTAGTTTTTGAATTTTAATGTGTATTTGGAATTATGACTTTATTAAAAAAATATATTAACTCTTGATTTCATTTGATATATTCCGTATTATTTTTTGTATTATATTTTGGCCCCCCTCATTGAAAATTCTGCGTCCATCACTGACCGAGAACCGCCCGTATTTTTTAGAACCAGCCGCCTAGTAATAATATAAAATGTGGGCCGTATCTTTTTTTTTTTTCCTCAACGCTCAGATTTCAAAGGCCAGTCAAAACAAAACAAGCCCTAATTTTTCACACTCGATCATCTTTTCCTTCTTTCACTTGCAATCGAAAAACCTCCTAACCTTGTCTAAGAGCGTCAAATATCAAGCTATTCAAATTAGGATTTACAAGGTTTTTATTTTCTTTATATTTCCTACTGCTGTTTTTTTATACATAACTATATATGTGTGTGTATGTATGTTATTATTGAGTTTTGATTATATATAACTATATATATGCTGTCAGCATGTTTATATATATTATTTTTGTGTTTTGATTATATATAACTATATATATGATGTCAGCGTGTGTCTGTTGTTTATGAGTTTGGACATTTTAGGTATGTTATGCATGAAAGTTGAAACACCATTTTCCTTTCCAAGTTTGACATCAATTAATTATTCATCACCAATATATTCATTGAAAATCAGAAAACTGTGTGCACAGAAAGAGAATTTTTGTATATATATAATAGGAAAAAAGATTGTATCCATCTTGTAATATACACGTTTTTTGGGTTTGCATCCTAACGTTTTTTTTATAATTTAATGCATCCTGTACTATACAAAATTTTTAAAGTGCATCCTGTACTATACAAAATTTAGAAAAAAACTAGTTTTATTAAATAAAAAATAGAATTTATTAAATAAATATGCAAACCATATTTTATCCTAACGTTTACCGGAACTAGTTTTATTAAATAAATAAAGTTTATTATTTATTAAATAATAAATTCGGTGAATTTGAATATTTAATAAAATATTTAATAAAATATGCCGAAACTAGTTTTAAATAAATAATAAATTCACCGTAACTCACCTAAAGTATACGGGTTTGAAAATATGCAACGTCACTCGCGAGATTAGGTGAGTTTCGGCGAGTTGGGGCGAGTTGGCATGTCGGAGGATGCACTTTCAGAATTTTGTGAAGTACAGGATGCATTAAATTACAAAAAAAAGGTTAGGATGCAAACCCAAAAAATGTGTATAGTACAGGATGGTTACAATCTTTTTCCCTATATAATAAGATTGTTATCCATTTTAATTAAAGTTTATATTATCACATTATGCCAAGTGAAGCAAAACATCATTATTTTTATTTGTTATATCTATTGCGATGTTTCACTTTTCTCTATTTTATTTTTCAAAGATGGACTCATCTCGAAGTTGTCAAGAAAGTAACTCCAAAGTTAATTCACTTTAGTCACCAGTATGAGGAAAAAACTGATAAGGCATGGGCTCACTTTAGAGAAGATAAAGATGCGAATGGAAAGAAGAGTTGGACGTGCTTGCACTGTATTAATGTTTGGAAAGGCGGAATTAATAGAATGAAAAAACACCTTGCTGGTCGAAAACGAGACATTGCTCAATGCAAATGCGTTTCTCATGACATTCGACATCAAATGGAAAAATCTTTGAAGGAGATTGAAACAAGGCAAGTTCTAATATCGTCGAAAGATGATAATATTTATGATGAGCCTGATGAAGAGATGCATATGTCACAACCACATCCACGAGCAAATGAGAAGGACATATTGTTGCCTGCAAGTTCTCAGAATGTAAAGAGGAAACGAGAAGAAAAATTTTATTCCTAATTTGCCCCTAGAACCACTCCAAGTGCACAACCATCTATCAAAAGTGCATTTGTAAGTAAACAAGCCTTACATAATTTTGATATGGCTATTGCCAAATTTTTTCATGATAGTTTCATCCTCTATAAATGCCATGAATTCCAATTATTTTCAACAAATGGTGGATGGTATTGCGGCTGTTGGTCCTGGTTATAAGCACCTACATATTATAATTTACAGACAAATTTATTAGGATGCATGAAAAAACAAGTACAGTTAGTATTTGATAGTTATCGGAGCATTTAGGAAGAACGAGGTTTCACTATTATGGCTGATGGTTGGCAAGATCAGTCAAATCGACAACTTATTAACTTTCAAGTTTATTGCAAAAGAGGAACAACTTTGGTGAGATCAGTTGATGCTTCTGATATTGTTAAAAATGCAACTTATATTTGTAATTTTTTTGTTGAGTTAGTTGAATGGGTTGGACCTAAAAATGTTGTTCACTTGGTAACTGATAATGGAGCCAACTATAAATCTGCTGGTGTGTTACATCATGAGAAGTACCCCTTTAACTTGGTCACCTTGTGCTGCACATTGTTTGAATTTACTTCTTGGCGACATTGGGAAAATGGAGCTTGTCAGCAATCTAGCAAAAAGAGCTTCTATGATAACAAAGTTTGTATACAATCATGCATTTTTGTTAGCTTGGTTGAGGAAAAGAAAAGGATGGACAGAGATTGTACATCCAGGACCAACTCGCTTTGCTACCACATTTATTTCATTAAAGAGTATCCTTGAACATCAACATGATTTGAAAAGGTTTTTTACTAGTAAGACATTCAAGGATTCAAGTTACTTCAAAGATAAAAAAGCTAGTTATGTGGTTGCGATTATTTTCGACACAAGATTTTGGAGTGATTGTGCGGTAATTATTGGTGTTGTTTCTCCACTTATACGTTTATTGCGTATAATGGATACTGATCGGAGACCTTCCATTGGTTATGTCTATGAAGGGATGTATCTAGCAAAAAAAGCAATCAAGAATATATTTAAGAACAAAAAGAGATTATACAAGCCCTTCACATCTATTATTAAGATAAGGTAACAACTTCGACGAGACATTAATGCAAGTGCTTACCTCCTTAATCATGCGTTTGCATATGATAAAGGAAATATGTGAAACAAAAAGGTGATAATGGATGGCTTAGTTTCAAAGAGAATGCATCGACGAAGTGGGAACATTCCAAGATTGATTAGGAAGCTTTAGTCGAAAACTTGCTCTTGATTCATCAAAGAGTATGCAACCAGGTATGATTTTGTTAAAATTAAATTTTAGTTATCGAAATATTAAATATTTAATATACTATTTAGTCATTATTATTAATTATTGTTATTGTTGTTTTGTGCTCTCTTATAGATGAATGGTGGAGAGTGTTTGGATGTAGTGCTCCAAACATACAAAACTTGGCGATTAAGATTCTGAGTCAAACTTCTTCTTGTTCTGGGTGCGAAAGGAATTATAGTATTTTTGAAATAATACATACAAAGAAGAGAAATAGATTGGAACACCAGAGATTGAATGATCTTGTGTTCGTCTATTATGATTTGCGCTTAACAGAAATGTACATTTTTTAATATAAGTTTTATTTTATAATTTATTTTCTTGTAACTTATAACTTTATTGAAAATTTTATATTTGTAAGCTTGATAATCGAACAACTTGTTATGATCCAATTTATTATGAAAGCATTGACAAAACTGGATTTTGGGTTGTTAAAGGAGAAGAAAGTCCTTCACCTATATTAGATATGGACGAGTTGAATGACATGCTTTATGGCGAGGAAGGCCTTCCAAAAACGAGTCATGAAGAAGAAGGTGATTCTCTTATATTCATTAACAAAATACGTATTGTGTGTATGTGTTTTAGTTTTCTTACTGTTTTTATTTTTCTTCTTCTAGATTTGGAATAACTTGTGAGCCAGGTGCAAGAATTACATCATCTTGATGAGCAATTAGAGGAAGGAGATGATGAAAATTATTCTCATGAAAGAATGGTCCACGAAATGCAAGATCTTGTTAATTAGTGATATCAAGTTAAACATATGTTCATTTTAAGTGGAGATTTATTCTATTGCTTAGTTAATAATTTCGTATTATGTAGTGCTTAAATTAATTATTTAATTATTAATTTAGTATTATATAATGCAGAGCTTAAACTTGGAGTTGGTCTGTATATTTTTATTCTTTTTAAGAGTTTTAAATATTTAATTTAGTTGTATGGACTTGATGGACATGCATTGTTTAACACTTAATGTGCAGTATGTAAAGCTTTGGCGCTGTTTTAATAAAATTGCACTTTGGTACTGTTTTGATTTGGACATGTGATTAGTTATAAGCTTTGTATTATGACTTGTGAGCTTCATTAAAACTGCTTTTTTCCACAGCCTACAGATTTTCATTAAATCTGCTTTACCAGATATCCAAACAGAGAAATCATTTTTTTGAGTATCAGATTCTTACTCTTTCCATAAAAGGACAAAAGTTTGAAATAAGATTATGGACTTTTTACAGTTGTGATTACTTGTGATTTTTGTAAGCGTGAAGTTAATTTTTATTGACCGGTTGAACCGTGAACCGATAGCTCAACCGGTTCGATCGCCGATCCGGTTTTAAAACATTGATAATAATAAATAAAATTTTATTATGTGTAAGAAATGTATTTACGTAAAATGTAAAATGATATGTTAGTTTATAAGACAAATATTTTTAGTACAATATAAAAGATAAAAATGAATTTTTCAAATAAGTTCCAAACAAAAGCTTATTATGTCAAAATAAGATATTAAGAGCTTATTGTGAGTTGATACCAAACAATCTGTAGAAGATTATTATTGGGAGAAAAGTAAGTTATAAGCTCCTTCATAAAACTCTATCAAACAGGGTCATAGATAAAAGATGATAGTTAATTGAAAATGGTAATATTCCAAGTCATGGGAGATTTTTATATAAAATTTGGATTGTATTTTTCAAAATAAAACTTGCGAATATATTAATCAGAGACAAAGACTTGTGTGTGACAGTCAATCGTCACATTAAAATTTATTCGTTGATGGATTCAAAAAATTTCCTTAATTCTTTCACTTTAAACTATAAAAGTGTTACTTTAGTACTAATAGTGTCACTTGTATATATCATATTATAGGAAATGACTACGATATCATGAATACACCATGCCCCCCATCCACTACATTAACATCCATTTTTCTGCCCCACTACATTTCTTCTCAAATAATTGAAAGATTATAATTAAGTGAAGAATGATATAGTCACGGCAGCGTAGAATTTTCCCATATTATAAAATGATAAAAAATTAACTGTGACACTGTTCGCAAATTTATCAATTTAGCATTGTATTAATCCATCACAAAGCTGGTTCAATTATATTTTTACATTATATTGAGATTGATAGAGTTGAGATAAAAATCGTGCTTAGAATTTTGCAGTAAATCATATAGTGAAAGAAAACTCACATTTTTTGCTCAATAACTCGATGAACTAAAATAAATTTATTAAATGTCGACTACCATAAACATCGTCAAAGGAGTGAGTAGAAAGTTTACCAACTGCCTGATCAACGGTTTTTGTCCATCGACATCTTCATCATCGGTAACATGACACCGACGGGCTACTCCTTCCCCACTTTTTATCTCCTCCAGATGTCCTCGCCTACGGATGTGGGACACTTCCCTTTGTAATCCCATGTCTACCTCAACTCATTGAGGCGGCTTGACCACTTATTACCTATATTGGCATAAAAGGAACCCTCCATGGTGCTCTCAGAATATAAACTTGGGTCCCAATAACATTGTTTTATAAATATATATATATATATATATATATATATATATATATTATAAAACTATTATATTTATTACAACTAAAAATATATATATATATTCCAAATGAAATGATTAGTTAATTACCAAGAACTTGGGCCACCACAAATCATGATGAGATAAAGGGATATGCTCATATTTCCACCTATCAGGGTGAACACGAGCCTCGTGGATCCCTCGAGGAATCATCGGTAACTGTATCAAGTAACTCCATAGCCTAACGAAATTATGGTTAATTAGAGCAATACAGTAATAAAAAGATTTTTTTAAATTGAACATTACTTTAAAGTTATCTAACTCGGGTTGAAGACATGGACCTCGATCATATCCGGACGTGGTGGCAAGAGTCCTCTGGATGTACTGGCATTGGACAGGGTGGTTGGAACGGTCAAAAGTGGAGTCCCTCCTGATAAGTCCATCATATCTTCATCGTCATCTAACTGATTGTCTGACGTTGAAGATGAGCCAAGAGAAGCACGATCCGAAGATGGGCTGAGAGAAGGATGGCTTGAAAATGGGCAGAGAGAAGTACCACGTCGACCACCTCTAGGTTTAATTTTACATGTTTTAACCAATTTAACTTGTCTCATTTCAAACTAAGATACGGGCAACGGTACGAACGTCTCATATTGATTAAATATACATTTATGATCGACATCAAGGAGCTTATATTGAGGATGAAAACTTGAGACTTTAGGAGCTGGATCAAACCACTCACATTTGAACAGTAGTGTGCTCTTGTAAGGCAACTCTCTATATATGAGTCTAATAACTTCTACGAGATGATCGTAATAATCATACTCATCATCCCCATGGTTTGTTACTAGTATAAAGACACCGTTTCTTGAAGTTGATCTACCTGATCCATATAAAACAATGAGAAAATTGTATCCATTTATCTTGTAACCATGATATGTAGTCATATATCATGATGGGCTTACTTCTAGACTCTTTATGAACTCGTCGGTGATGTTGTACATGAGATCTTACGTTAATAATTATGGAACATCATAAAACTTATTATTTTTTAAAATTTCAACTGTAAATATATATAGGAAAGGGTTTAAATGAGAACTCCTCCTTTATTTGAGAACTTGTGGGTCTTATATCTAATTAAGTGGATGGACAAGTTTTTTTTTTTTTTTCATATTCGATAAAGAATATTATGATTATATAATAAAAGCATTATGATTATTTAATAAAAGTAATATTTCTCAAGTTCTGAAAAAATGTTTGGTTCTCATTGGAACCCATATAACATATGCTGAAAACTATTTATACGCTGTTTAGAGGAGCTCACATATATTTCGAACTAATTAGCAAATTTATTTTTCAATTCTTTGTTAAGCCCATCATTTATAATGTTGCTTGACAACTTTTGACGTCCTTTGTGAATATAAAATTTTTCTTAAATTATTATGTAATGCTTATTTCATTAACCAGAATTTAAAAATGATATTTCGAACCTCATAAAATTTTGGACTTCATCATAGTTTAGTAATACGTAAGTTCTCGCCGCAGCGAATTCTTCTTTTTCCAAGAATCTTTTTCTCGAAGCTGTGAACATTTCATTTTTTTGGACACCAGAGAAACGTCATCATCATTGTCTTCTCCATTTTGGACACCATCATTACGAGGCGAATTTATTCTTTTTATGACGACATAATCTTTAAAATAGTATGAAGTGAATGTTAACGCCTCTTCACTAAGATATGTATTCATTATCAAGCCCTCTATGCTCGCCTTATCTATTTGCAAAGATACTTCTTGAATATATACATTCACCTATATTTCAGTGGATTCGCAATTCTCGCCTCATATGCTAAGTGAGCTGGCAAATGCTCCATTAAGTTAAAAATACTAAGCTAAAAGATCATTTCAATTTGATAAAAAATTAGAGGAATATCACACTCCAAATGACTCATATCACCAGTCCTAAGAACTCAGGAACTGATGTCTTTGAAGAACAAACTCAACTTTTTTAGGACCTTCCACACTGGATGGGGAAATTGTTCTCGAAAGGCAAATGGTATCAACCTTTGCATGAACACATGACAGTCACGGTTCTTCATCCCGAGAAATATTTATCCCTTCATATTAATGCAACACCCTTTATTTTATGCATATCCATCTTAAAATTGAGGGGTTTCCACTCATTCACACAATACATGATGCCTTATGAAATGTGTAAAAAGCTTTATGATAATTTCTTGATGCATCTTGTTGTAGCCCTGGACGAAAGCAATATTCATTCAATTCATCCCTTGTCTTGGGAGTGTATTCTGACATGCCCTTGACGTTCATCATTGTGTTGAACACATTATCGAACACATTTTTCTCGATGTGCATAGTATCTAGATTATGCCAAATTGAATTTGTTCTCCAGTACGACAAATCCCAAAAGATGCTTCTTTCCTCAAACCACTTGATCATGGTATTTTTCCATTGAGACGTGCTTCATCTTGATTAGTAAATTTTAGAAGCCCAAAACTTTTTGTCTCTTCCAAAACCTTCATTCTCGATCAGACTCTCAGTGATGGAGTCTCCATTTTTATATTTGTCTAAAGACTTTGTTTGTCTTTTCTAAATAGATGACCACAATCAAGAAACTCACGATGATTATCAAACCAAGATTCTTTGTGCTACACTTGAGAGTAAATGCACCCGATTGTTCCATGCAATATGGAAAATCCATTCTCCAAGCTAATTTCCTAGCCATGCTCAAACCAGAAAACATGGAGTAGGTGGGAAAATTGTTAATTGTCAATATATAGGCTACCCGCAACCGTCAGTCCTATTTTTTTTAGAGATATCATATAAACATGCAACAACTATCCGTAAACGATTCAACTCTTCAATTAGAGGTTGTAGAATAACATCCAACTTATTCTTTGGACTTTTGGGTCCAAGAATAAGAACACTTATAAACATGTATTGTTCTTCCATACACATCAATGTAGGCAAGTTGTATGGTGTGGTTATCACCGTCCACGAGATATATTGTGCTCCGAAACTTCAAAAACGTTGCAAACTATCCATGCAAAGGCAAAATCTTACATTTTAACTTTTAACGCCAAAATTTAGATTAGTTTAACTGAAATGTTTCCATGCCTCCGATTCTGATGGGTGACACATGCCACCATCTTCAATAATGTGTTATACATGCCAACTCATGTCCTTTGCAGTTTATTAGATGCGTACAACCTTTGAAATGGGGAGCTAATAAAAATAATACATCTTCTTGTACACAACTCTGGCCTTATGTCAATTTTCTTTTCATTGCTTAACAGGTTTAAACTAAGGTTGATTACAAAACTTGCAACAGGTGGAAATTGTGTCTCCAAATAGATCATACAATTGTTCAAGCAACAATCTATCTTCTAGACCGCTAAGCTCATACACCCAATAATTTTTTGCTACTATAAAGTTTATCTGATACATGATTGTCTTTTAGCACAACCTCTTTGATTAGAACAAGTACCTGATCCTAACACTTTTGAGACATGAGATTCTCTAACTTCAAATTCATGATATGGGCAGCTATAGAAAAGTGATATTATTTATCACACCTGGAATATAAAGGTGATTTTTGGGTCTCAACACGTTGTAGAAGTTCTGGGCCTCAGGATTTGGCGGTTCTTCTACATCAGCAACCACACCGAAGTTGGGGCTGGCTACAACGTGAACCATATTAATATACGTATTTGTATATTCTTCAGGAGCGACACAAGATGATCTTCCAGCATTAACCTTAGGGTCAACACAATGCGTGGAGCTTAGATTTGCTTCTTCATAGAAGGTCCAAATATAGTAATCTGGTTTGAATACATTTTTAACTATGTGGTACTTGATATCATTGACATCATGGTAATTACATTTCTACATTTAGTATGACTACAAAGACATATTAATTTTTCTCGTTCCTTCATTGCATGATACTTGAGTGAAAATTGAATGAAATTCTTCACTCCTTCCATGAACGTGTTGGACAGTTATCAGTCCACCCTCCGTTTATATATCTAACTATGATCAAAATTCATTTTATGATTTCTTAATTATGGTTAATTATTATATAATCACAAATAATGAGTGATATAAGGTGATTAAATTATAGATATGTTAGTGGTGTGAGGTTGCCTATATATGACGTTTGAGTTTTTGGTAAGGTCTTTATCAAATTCAAGAATGTGATGGGGCAGACAGGTTCTTTGCAGCCCTAATGCCCCCATTTATATAAACATATAATGATGGAAACTTGGACATCGATTATTATTTTTATCCAATATTCACGCCAATGGTCATTACCCATCGGTGTCTCATCAGAATAATGAACCTCCACCGAGGGGTAGCACCCATTGGAAAAGTACCATCAACTAAACCATCAACATACCGCAATGTAAATTTGGTGCTTACGATTGGCGTCATTTTTCTGTCGATAGCCCGTTGGTATATGCTGATGGGTTAATGACTATTAGTATAATACATTTGTATTTACAAGGATTTCTGGAGTGATTTCAATCTTTCCCATAGTTAGCGCCACTTAATGTGTGTAAAATGTTTTGCTACCAAGAACCGGATCGGACAACCTCGAATTACCTTCTCTAACCATTTGTCCTGCAAAACAATCACCAAGGCACTTTTGATGTAGATACTCTGATGTTGAAGTCAAATGTGTTGAAATCGATGTATATGCATATAAAAGAGTTATCAGGGTTACACTAGAATGAGTCCCTCTTTATAATAAGTAAAAAAATTGATAACCAAGAAAAGAATTCATCTTACATAAGGAAAATAGGTCTACTTAAATCAAGAGTAGATAGCTTTCCATAAGGACCTTTAACCTTTCAAAACACATTAAGTCTTAATAGCTATTGGTCTTAGAAGCCAAGGTTTGTAAAATATGATGACCTTCCATCGAGCCTATTTAGCTAACATATGGCTATTTGATCTCGTTAAGCTCGATCAAAAAGAACTATCATCTTATGTCTTATTTAAGGACTAGCTAACATATGGCTAGGTTGTCCCTTTAGTAGGCTAACTTAGCCAATGTCGGGCTAGGCAGTATTAGCTCGAATTCAGTTAAGTCGACATTACTACCACTAAATATAGTGGTACAGATTCTATTTATAGGTCCAATTGCGTTAAAAAGGGTCCTTTTATGTAAAAAGGGACCACTTGGTGGAAACGGCTTAGTGCTGTGCAGTAGCTGCCGAAGGCCACCGAACCACCACTAAAGCTCTTATCGAGAGAATAGATCTTTCACCAAACGCCATTTTCTCATTTTTTTGAGGTGATGAACGACATCCATGACATTACCTTTTCCCTAGTCTCACACTTCTTATAATCATGGTTTTAAATTAGTACATTGTGATTTTCGGGGACCATCTCCTGTTCATAAATATTCTAATCATATATATTATATTAGTTTGTTTATTAATTCAAAAGGTTCGCATGGGTTTACTTCTAAATCCAAAAAATGAAGCTCTTCTTGCATTTATTAAGTTAATTCAGCTTATTCAGTCTCAATGTAAATCAAAACTCAAGTGTTTCCAAAGTGATGGTGTCTCAATGTTTCAAAACTTTGGCTCAGTCCTTAAGAAAAAAGAAATAACACAAATAATATTCTACCCTCACACTTCAGAATAGAATGGAATGGCTGAGAGAAAACATAGGCATATTTTAAAAGTAGCCCTTAATCTCATGGCTCAATCAGGTGTGCCTCGGTATTATTGGGTTGATGCTTTCGGAATAACTATGTATCTCATTAATAGACTACCTACTAGGACTCTTCAGTATAAACCCACTTTTCAATGTCTATACTCTTCATTACTTGAATATACCAATCTCAAGGTTTTTGTTTGTTTGTGTTACCCTTATGTTAGACCTCTAAACAAACACAAACTTCAGTTTAGATCTGAACCTGCTACATTTTTCGGATATAGTGATGGATATAAATGCTTTAAAGTTCTATTTTTTCTGGAAAAAATGTACATCGCCATGTATATATTTATAGAATATATTCCCATTCCTGACCAAGCCTAACACAAACTCCACTCTATTCTCTCAGTTTGTTCTGGAACCTATAACTACTCCACCTCTAATTTAAAATCTTCACAACAAACCTTCAACTAGTCATCAGTTCTACTCAGAATATAACCACACTACTCACTCAAGCCATCATTCTCATCAAACCTCTCATAAAACACCAAAATCTCATCATTCTTCTCCTATTACGACTTAATCTCCTACACTTATCTCCTCATCATCTACTCGTGAGACTCGTCAACTGTTTATTGACATTCAAATCAAAGAAAATTCAAAACCTATTTAGAAATATCCCATGATCACTAAGGCTAAAGCAGGAATTCATAAACCTAAAGTCCTAATTCTTGATCTTGATGTTGAACCATCTGCCACTACAATTGCCTTATAGTCAAAAAGATTGGAGAGAGGCAATGATGACAGAATACAACCCCCTTATGGGAAAGAAAATCTTAAATCTGGTCCCTATCCCCTTTAATAAACATTCTTTAGGGTCTAAATGGATCCATAAAGTTAAAAAAAAAATTTAATGGCAACTTATTTAGATACAAGGCAATATTAATAGCTAAGGGATATACTCAAAATCCTGGAGTAGATTATTAGAAGACTTTCAGTGTCAGTGTCAAATCGGTTACAATAAGATAAATGTTATTTTAAATCCTTTTTTAATCATTTTGATTTACATTTTCATGTAACTGCTTATTTTCATTACTTGTCTTTTCTTAATTTTAATGCATTTGTTTAATTCGAGTTTTTATAATTAGTAGATCCAAAAATAAAGACTTAGCCAATATATCCGTGTGTTCAGTATAACTTTCATTTCTATATGTGTGAACACAAGAATTCTAATACAAAAATCATTCCTCGAGAGATACGACTTGAGAAGAAATTGTTGCACTACAATCCTATTGCAGAAGAGATCACACACTTCTCACTTTGAATAGAGTGCATGATAAATCGTAATCATTTCTTGCCTAGTTGATGAAGAAGGTTAATGGTTTTGTGGGTTTTTTGTCTTGAAATTATGGTTTTACTATCATATTTTTTGTTCTTTGGATTTTTTTTGTTTCATGCTCGTTTTTTTTTCCACCGGTACATTTAATCTCATTTGTTGAATGATATGTTTGAAAGTCACATCAACGACATCAACCGCATGTTTTGGGATCCAAGATTTAACAAACCAAAGATAGACACCTATCATGGTCCTCTGTCATATGATGACCCTTATTCATCTTCCTCTATCATTAGTTGTTGTGCTAATCTTTAGCCTCACAATGCGTGAATACTCTCTAGAAAAATTTCACCATGATCTACTCCAAATTTTCTATGGGCTTTCGAGCAAGGATCTTCTTTAGTTTTTGAGTTAATACTATGATGTAACTCAAACATTTCATCTTCATATCCTCACTAAGGATCAAGTAAATATACGAGTCTTCTTCTACACGTTAAAGGGTCGGTCAAGGACATGGTTCGGTTATATAGAGCTCAATTTCTTGACAACATGTGTTGAAGTGTATGATCAATTCACAAAGAAGTTTAACGTTCCTTACTCTGAAACTCGAGATCAGAAATAGAATTATCCTTGCACTCAATCTTACCCATGTGTGTCGTCTTCTCATGAGGAATCAAAATCAACTAATGAATTGGAGAGGGAATTGACCTCTTTGCAATACCAACTTGATATCTTTCTCAAAATGCTTCACATCCTCATTCTTTATCTAGGTCTTGTGGGTTTCATGGTGTCTATGAACACGGAGCTAATATGTGTTCTTTGGTTCCAAACCCTTTGGGATATCCACAAGTAATTAATGGGCCCCACCTAATAATTCTTATAATTCAAGAAATAATGATCCTTATTATATATTCGATCACTACAATCCTAGCTTTGATCCTTTTGTCCCGCCTCATAATTCTTACACACTAGTACAAAAAATGACATCGGAACAGGGTTATAGGCATCAGATGTTGTAAACAACCGATGCTTAATATCGCGCAGGGTGTTTTTATAATTTAAAAAAGTTATAGGCATTTGTTAACCAGCAACCGATGCCTATAGCCGCGTGGGTTTTTTTTTTTGTAATAAATAAAATTTATAGGCATCGGTTGTCCAAAATAACTGATGCCTACAAAATCTAATATCATCGGTTTGTTCCAAACAACCGATGCTTAAAACCAAGAACGAGCATCAGTTCTTTGTTAGAACCGATGCTTGATGTTGTGAGGGTATTGTTTTTAATAAATAAAAGTTATAGGTATCGGTTTTCCAAAACAATCTATGTCTATATTGTCCGGAAAAAATTAATAGCATCGGTTTCGTCGAAAAAATCGATGCTTATAATAATAAAAAAATCCAAAAGTTTCATTAAAATAAATAGGCATCGGTTGTGGTCAGACAACCGATGCCTATAACCATATACGAGCATCGTCTCTGTTAAAACCGATGACTATGTAAATTAAATCATGCGCGCATCGCGTGTAAAAAGTGAATAAAACTTGGCTGAGCAAAATTTCAAAACCTGATGCATCGGTTTTTGTCCCAAACCGATGCATATAATAAACTAAAATCTGTAACTATTTGAAAATAATAGCATCGGTTTTTTCAAAAAACCGATGCTAATACTTTTGGCCTCATACAATATGCATCGGTCTTTATCAGAACAACCAATGCATATTGTGAATTGTTGTCTTCTCAAATGCGGGCATTTTTAAAATTGGTGAACAAGAATTCAAATTTCTGAATTGAATCAATACATTTATAATTGATGGATATAAATCCAAAATCTATTCCATTATTCTACCCAAATTCTTTCATCTTTACTATTGAATTTTCAACATCTCCCATGAAACTAGCAGCTTATTTTTGCCTCTTTGTGCAACGCCTTTCTGCAGCCGTTTCTTTGAAAATTGATATGCTCAAGGTATGTATTTATTTCTTGTAGATATGATTTTACATATAATTCTTTTGCATATATATATATATATATATATATATATATATATGAAAAGGCGTGAAGCAGCACATTTGTTTATTCCAGAATTCCAAGAGGTTATATTATTACACACAATGGAAATTAAAAAGGCGTCGATGCATCGGGAAATTAAAAAGGCACTGAGAATTCTAAGAGGTGCACTGAACTTGTATAATTACCCCCTTTTTGTGGAAAAAATTATTTTTCATCTTAAATATAACTAAACTGCACCTTTTTGGCTAAATGAAATTTAATCTCCATCACAAATAATAGTTGACAACATGTAGAGACCGCTCCGCAAGCTATTGGAATCTCAGGAAGAATAACTTGTCGCGTTGATGAAGCAAATACAGGAAGAGAGTTCCGCAAACATGCGAAACCTAGCTGGACAATTAGAAGCACTCACCCACATTTTGAGCAGAGTAAATGCTCATTGGGGTGAGGTGGTTCTCTCCATCTCCAAGCTCGAATCCGTTCTCATCACCAAGCTTGGCGCACGGTTTAATGATGATGATGTGGATCGTACTCAGACGGAGATGAAGAGGAAGGTTGTCGACGCTTGAATTTATATTCCTGCATTTGTAAAAAAATTTTCTTTTTTTTTTTTTTGCATTTGTAACTTTTTAGATTTTTGATAATTAGAAGAAAAACCACTATTTTCAATTACTGTGTGCAATTTTTTAATTAATTACCGTGTGCTAATTAATAGTAAGGAATAGATAAAAGTTAGGTTTGTTTTGAATTATAAGGAATAAAATTACAAAGAAGTTCAGTTAACATATAATACGTGTTCTCTTTTTATTTTACAAGTGAATCGCCTAATAAGACATCAAGTAAAGAAATGTAGGCCTAATAACATAGTAATGCAATTATCATTTGATTTCACTTTACTGATGCACATAAATGAGTGTTCAACTAAAATAGGACTTGCTGAACAATGCAGGTTATGAAAATGCAAAGAATATTTAAAAAAGAAGTTAAAACAATGGATGAATGGTGAATATTGGAGCCACACTTGTCTTTCGATTGTTGACTTTGGTTTGCTTAACATAATAATAAAAATAATAATTATAATAAGTTGAACTTGTTATCACAATGTAAATTATAATATAATATGAACCTAGCAGACATTATATAAATTGTTCATATTATCAGTTCATAGAAATTATTGAGTTTTCCCTATATATTAGTTCTTTTTCCATATAGCTATTTGTTTTGGTGAATCTTGAAGTGTTCAGAGAAATGTATTATGAAAGCACTGTAATGGCATGTTAGTATGATTAAGGCATTTTTCATAAATAATATAAAATTAAATTTAATTGGTCTTTGGAATAAATGAAGGGTGTAATTGTTATTTAGTAAGTTACATGCATATATATGGAGTTTTCTGGTAAATTAGTAAGAAAATAGAGTAATAAAAAAAAGTAATTAATAAGAATAAAACTTATGAACAAAGTTACATCCATATATATGGAGTTTTCTGGTAAATTAATTTTTGTATCTTTGTTAGTTATTTATTGAGTTTTTAATTCAATTGTGCAGCGGTAGATAATGGATCGAAGCTGGATATATGATAGACGTAATACACTTGAATATATTCAAGTAGATGAAAGTTTTTTGAATTTTCACGTGGAGAATAAAACTAAGTATGATTTGGAAACGATTGTGTGTCCTTGTGTTGATTGCAAAAATCTGAGAAAAACTCGGAGTACAGACCAAGTTAAGAGCCATTTGATACGTTGTGGTTTTAAAGAAGGTTATTCACGATGGATATGGCATGGTGAAACTTTACCTCCGACTGATAATACAGCTCGCTCAACAGCTCCGTCTACGTATGATACTAATGATAGTAATACAGAGAACGATAAGGATTTAGACAATGATCGATTAGATGAAATATTGCATGATTTAGGAGGTGATATCAATAATGTTTCTGCGTTTGAAAGATTATATTTTGATGCTTGAAAACCGTTTTATCCTAAATGTACAAAATTTACAAAGTTATCTTTCATGCTTAATCTATAAAACCTTAAGGCAAAGAGTGGATGGAGTGATACGAGTTTCACGGGGTTACTAGAGCTTCTAAAAGATGCGTTTCCTGATGAGAACGAGATTCCCACTTCAACCTACGAGGTGAAGAAAATGTTGTGCCCGTTGGGTCTATAGATCGAGAGGATACATGCATGTACAAATGATTGCATATTGTATCGAAATTAATTTAAGGATTTGCGGGAGTGCCCAAAAATTGGGGAATCGCGCTATAAAAGAACATACAATGATGAAGGTGGGCTTGTAAATAAAAAAGGACCTCCGGCCAAGGTGTTGTACTATCTTCCGATTATTCCAAAATTCAAACGCTAGTTTTCAAATGCAAAAGGAAGCGAAGAATTTGCAGTGGCATGCTGAAGGAAGGAAAAAGAATGGAAAACTAAGACATCCGGTCGATTCTCCGCAATGGAGAAACATTGATAGTAAGTTTCCCAAATTTGGTTATGAGAAGAGAAATCTTCGTCTTGGACTGTGCACGGATGGAATGAACCCACATGGAAACATGAGCAGTCGTCATAGTACTTGGCTGGTTCTGTTAGCAATTTATATTCATCCTCCTTGTCTATGCATGAAGCGCAAGAACATCATGTTGTCTTTGTTGATATCCGTACCTAAACAATCAGGGAATGACATAGATGTGTACGTGGCACCTTATATTGAATATTTGAAATAATTATGGAATAAGATGTTTATACTCAAACAAACTTCACCTTACGAGCCATGATATTTTGCACGATAAACGATTTTCCAACCTATGGTAACTTGTCAGGTTATGCAAACAAAGGAGTTAAGGCATGACCCATTTGTGAAGATGATACAAGTAGTATTTGGCTGAAAAATGGTAAAAGAATATGTTCATATATACCCGGGACTTTCTCCCAAGTCAGCATCCTTATAGAAAAAGAAGAAGATTTTCAATGGGAAAACTCTTGACCGAGTTGCTAGATCGCCATTATCCGAATGTGTAATTTACGATCGTGTGAAATATATTGATGTTGAGTTTGGAAAACTTTCTAAAATTGTCTCAACGGGTGGTTGGAAGAAGAAATCCATATTTTGGGGTCTACCATACTGGGAACATTTGTTGGTTCGACATTGTATATATGTGATGCATGTTGAAAAGAATGTATGCGTCAGTGTTATTGGAATATTAATAAATATTCCAGGTAAGACAAAAGATTGTATTAAGTCTAGACAAGACTTGGTGGAAATGGGGGTACGGGAGAAGTTAGCACCGAAAATAACTGACAAGCGAAATTACCTACCTCCAACATGTTATACCATGTCTAAATAAGAGGAAATCAGGTTTTGTGAGTGTTTGAATAAAACCAAGGTTCCTTCTGGTTATTCTTCGAATATTAAAAAGCTCGTTTCAATGAAGGACCTGAAATTGGTTGGTATGAAATCTCATGATTGCCATATTTTAATGCAGCACATATTACCAGTTGCTATTCGAGTCTCATTACCAAGAGATTTGAGGCGTACCATAACAAAGCTTTGTCTTTTCTTCAATGCAATTTATAGTAGAAATATTGATCAATAAAAAATTAGATGATTTGCAGGCTGACGTTGTTAAAACTTTATGCGAGTTTGAAATGTTTTTTCCTCCATCATTTTTTGACATTATGGTGCACTTAATTGTCCACTTATTTCGAGAAGTTAAGTTGTGTGGGCCGGTTTTCTTGAGGTACATGTACCAGTTTGAGAGATACACGGGCATATTAAAAGTATTTGTGAGGAATCATTTTCGACCTGAAGGGAGTATCATTGAAGGTTATGCTGCCGAGGAGGTTATTGAGTTTTGTATGGATTATTTAGCGAATTTTGAAACTATTGGCATTCTAAAATCTCGCCACGAGGAAAGGCTCGTAGGAAAAGGTACTATTGGGCTGAAAACATTTTTCGTGAATTCTGAAATGTGCATCCAGGCACACGAACTCGTATTGCAACACATTTATGAGGTCAATCCATACCTCGACCGGCACATGTCCATTTTAAAATAGCAGAACCCTTCGAAAGATGAAATATGGGTGACCGGGGAACATAATCACACATTTCATAAATGGTTCAAAGAGACATTAATGCAAGAGTTATCTAGGCATCCTAATAGTATCACTGAAACAGTCAAGTGGTCAACATATGGACCTGCTTCACATGTGAGGTGTTATGAAGGTTATGACATCAATGGGTATACGTTTTACACCAAACGTCAGGATGATAAAAGTGTACTGTAGAATAGTGTTGTCTCAATAGTTGCATTAACGAGCGATTATTCGAGTGCGAAAGGTAAAGGACCAGTGGATGATTTTATGTTGTTCTATGATGTTATTGAGGACATTGGGAACTTGACTATAAATTGTTCAAGATTCCTCTTTTTCGATGTAGTTGGGTCGACAATGAATGGGGTGTGAGGGTAGATGATTTGAGATCCACTTTAGTTGATTTTAGTTGATCGGGTTATCGGGATGATCCATTTATACTTGCATCACAAGCAAAACAAATCTTTTATATTTCTAATCCTCCAGATTCAAGGTGGTCTCTGGTCCTCCCCAACAACAGGAGTATTGTTGGTGTTAGCGATGTCGTAGATGAAGACGAGTACGACCACTTAGATGAAACCCCACCATTTTCCATTGGTATTAATGAACCTCCAATAACATTAGGAGATGGTTATATTTGTTCTGGCCATGGAGAAGGAGAGTGGATTGACAATCAAGAATAATATTTCACAATTGTAAGATTATTTTTTTTCTCCAAACACACCTCAGTCATTATAAATTATAACAACTACACATGACTCATTTTTCTTTCAATTCTTAACAGACATCCTTTTCTTGGAAGCAACTTCGACATGGGGTTAGGAATCGACTCATCACTGTGCTTCATCTCCATGGTGGTTGCTCATTTTCTGAGGATTTTTTTTTTTGTTTATGTGAAAAAAAAAAATACCATAGTTGTTTTAGTTTGGTTTTGTTATTGTTTGAGCTCCATTTATGTTGGTGAATTCAGTTCTTTTACCAAAATGCTTGTGATGAAAGCATTGTGTAAATTGTTCATATTATCTATTTATGGGAATTTTTCAGTTTTCCCTAGAGCTTGGTTCTTTTTCCATATAGGTATTTTTTTGGTGAATTTGGAAGTGTTTAGAAACTTGCTTGTTATGAAAGCACTGTAATGACATGTATTTGTTGGAAAAGGCATTTGTCATAAATAATATACAATTAAATTATGGTCTTTGGAATAGTTGAAGGGTGTAATTGTTATTTAGTAAGTTAAATATGGTTTTATTGAAAGCCAAAATACCCACATGTGTTTTTGTAATCAATTAATGTGTAAATATAAACAATAATGGTATTAAGAAGGGGGCAAGGACAGGTGAGTTAGATGCATTGTCACCAGTGTTAGATTCCTTATAGAAAGGAAAAGGTATTTTCATCAAATATGGTGTATGGTAATGAGAAGTTTGTTGTTTGGCAAGAGAACTTTATAGCCTTTGTGAGAATTGCTATAACCAAGAGAAATGCCAGTTGTGCTTCTGTATTGGAGTTAACAATACTAAAGCTGTATAGGCCATTTTTAATAGTCCCTTGAAGTACCACCACTCCTGTTGCTTGATCGTTCAGATGACAAATATTGGGATGAAACTCAAAGAAAACATGATTATCGAAGTACAATTTGACTAACACTTCAGTTAAATTCTTGGTTATATGAGGCACATGGAGAAGATTTTTGAGTATGAATGAATGAGACATGTGAGCTTCAGAGGATTGAACAACAGAAATACCATAATGTGTAATATTCTAACCCGTGCCTAAACAATAAGATGCTTTCTTGTTGATTTTTTACTGCCAGAATAAGTCAATAGCATCGGTTGTTAACATTAGAACCGATGCTTAATGTATGTCAATAGCATCGGTTCTGATGTTAAATTTAAAACCAATACTTAAAGTGTGTCAATAAAATCGGTTGGTATATAGACAACCGATGCATATAATATTAGCACAGCGCGGGGTTCAAACCTGAGACCTTTGTCGGCCAAATAAATGCTTTGGTTAGATATTATCCCGTGATTTTCTTACCAGTGGACGAATATGCATCGACTCTTGTTCAATAACCGATGCTTAACCTTAATTCATACGATAAAAAAAAACTTGGAAAAAAAAAATTTGCCTTCAAAAGTCTCCCGACCTTCCAACATAGAAAATTATTTTCTCGCCCAAATTTGTAGCTTCTCTCCTAAACTAAGGATGACTCTAATTCCATCATTCACAAAGACCATCCTCATGCCCAGTTCACGTTTTATGTTATATGTGATTTTATTCATCCGTAGTTTCTTTTTCTCTTCTGATATATATTTTCTGATTGTTATTTGTTTGTATTATAACTTTTTGTAATTCTGAATAATTCTTATCGACACGATTGCAGCATATCCCGAAGAAAATCGTGAGATTCCTTGCATATCTTGAAAGTAACGATTTGACTTTGCGTAATCCCATTGGGCATACTTGGGATGTGACTGTCGAGTTTCTTGGTGAATACGGTGATGAGGTTTGTTCTCTCCATATATAATTCAAGTTTGTTGATGAACAATTTTGCGTGTTAAGAACCCTTATTCAATTTTTGTGATTTGTGTTCTTCTGTGTTCAAAGTGGTGTTACTATTATTATAAAGAAAAAACTGGAAAAAGTAGACTGAGAGTTAATGATTAGAATGGTATAATTCTTTGTATGAATAATAATGTCATTCTTGATGTGTTGTTTACATTTTTGCAAACTGGATATGACTGAGAGTTTTTCTTCTATCTTGAATAGTTATGCAATTGTGAATCCTTATTCTATTGGTGTTGTTTTCATTATACTCTCTTTTTTTTTTTTTTATTGTTTATTGTAGTCCAGGTTTACAGGCGATTGGTTTGATTTTGTTGATGACAACAAAATCGGAGAAGATTTTTCTTTTGTCTTCATTAATAATGAGCCTTATATTTTTGATGTAATATTCTTTACAAGCCATGACTATTGTGGTGCGAAAGATCATGGCGAGTTTTCGAATAATGAACCTTCATTCAAAGTAAAAATATGGAAGATTGTTCTTGATCGTGGACGAATTATAAGTTGAAGACATTCTAAATTATCTGCAACTAATGCATTTTCCACCAATTATTGATATGACGTTAGCAACTTCTAAACATAAGAGCTTTTTATAGGTTATTCCAAATGACTTCTGGACTGAGCATGTGGTTTCAGGAGGTAATGGTCATTAGAAGAAGGCTACAATTCTAGGGCCGGGAGATCAACATTGGGTTGTTGATGTAATAAGTTGGGCATCAGATGGTCACCATGATTTGCTGGCTACCAGGAGATGATTGAAGACTTATGTTTGCCACTCGACTCAACCTTCCTCGTTCATCTTCAGAATGTCCGTATTTAGTTTTTGCTTTGTGGATATAGCAAGTTTTTGTTTAAGAATGCTGCGGTTTTTATGTTTATGTTTAAGTTTGGCATGTGAATTAGATGTAATGGGAAATTAGATGTGTTTTGACTATTTTATGGCAGGCTTATGTAAGACCTTTTATATAATGAAATGGCATTGACTTATTTAACTACAATCTAACTGCTCACGATAATGTTTTCGTCTTCTTTGATAAAATTTGGTTTTCTGATTTTGGTGCCAAAATCATGTCACTTCTGACATGTTCAATCTCAATACAACTTCTTAATATCAAGGAACAAGCACCCCAAACATGGGAAATGGAACATGTTTGTCCATTACTCATATGTTGGTCATTCCGTAGTATCATTAATCCTTTAGTTTTTAGCTTAAGAACTTATTGCTTGTTCCTACTATTAAAAAAAGTCATAATGAGTGTCTTACAATTTGTTGAAGACAACTCAGTTCCTTTTGTCTTGTCAAGCATCAATCAATGGAGGAAACACTAATCGGAGGTGCTCTTAAAGATGAACCACCTGCTACCTTTTTATTTGTGCACAGTTTATGAGCTCAAGTTAATGTTTGCATTGTTAATCAAAGCCTAGATGTCGAAATAATTTAATAAAAACACTGATATTTGAAGTGTAGTTTTTTGTGGTGTTGAAATAAATCAACGGGTTCATGGCTTGGTATTATCGGAAATCGATTCAATTGAAAGATTCAATGTGTTTCAAGTTTGGAAAATAAAAGAAAATAAAATTAAAGCAATTAAACTAATTAAAATATCCTAAAAATTGAAATAACAAGTGGGTAAGATGCCTCGTCGTATGCCTCAAACAGAAAATCAAAGCAATAATGAAAATAAGCAAGAAAATGCAATTTTTCACCAAGTACAAGCATGCATGCACAATGTACAACTATGCATAAAATCCTAAATTATGCAAATAAGCAAAATTTGAAAGCATGGATGTAAAGAGCAAGAAAAGTTAACATGAAAGTTTAAAACTTTAAAGAAAATAACAAGCAACAAAGAGTAGATCTAAGATTTAACCTAAAACTATGCATGAAAATAAAATTACAAATAAAGCATAGCAAAATAAAAATCAAGATGATCGAAGACCCGATCTATGATCTAGATGTGTCACTCATTTAGATTCCATAGCCAATTCTTAAGATCTAATAGGAATTCAAGGTGCTAAGACATAAAGCATAAAATGAAGAACAAGCATGGAAATGAAGAACAAACCATGGAAATAAAGCATAAAACATGAAATTGAAATTAAATTTACTTGAATTAAGAAATGAAACAAAGATTGAATGTAATTGCAATCAAAGTAACAATCCAAAGGATTATTTGGATTCTTCTTAGGCTTACAAACCCAAGGCCAAGAATAAAAGTAAATCTAAAACTAGGCAAAGAAATTACATCAAAGCTTGAAATTGAATCTAAAACCTAAGAGAGAAGATTATCCAATAGCTTAAGAGTAGTTTTGATCCCAAACCCTAGTTAGGTTGGGAGGGGAGTTCTATCTTCATAGGTGCAAGACGTAGGCTTTTTATAATTGTTTGTAGGTGCAAAACCGTCAAAACCTCTCAAAAATCCCGAAGTCTCAGCGCCGCAGTCGATCGACTGCCCAGTCTCGAACAATCAAACTCTCTGTCGAGCAGTCAATCGACAGAAATCCAGTCGATCGACTGACAAATATACGGAATCAGCCAATAATGTCTTGATATGAAATTTATGCCTTCCTCTTGGCTATCATCAGAAGTTTTATTTGTGTCATTTGGAATTTTCCTACGAGAGTTATGGGCTCCGCACCAAAACCTGCCACAAGCAAGGTGACGACGAACTGTCTCCACTTAAAGCTGCTTTATACCACTCTTAGACTCAAAATTTGGAATTGTTGTAAACACAATGGTTTTATATATTTCTCTCAGCTTTCCAATGGTATAAAGTGGAGGCAAATGGCACAAGTGGTTTTAGTGTTATGCTTGTATTACGACAACTGAGACATCCACCGAGCGAATGTAATCCTTTTAGCCACCTACAAAACAAGAATTGAGACTTAAAAACCCAAAAATAGCACAAACATCTCACATATCGTACTCTTAAAGACAAAAAGAAAACTAACAAGAAAATGACCTAAGAACTATAATAAACGACTCAAAAGGACTAAAAACAACGCTAAACCCTAACTAAAAATACTAGGAAAAACACAACGATTACATGCAAAACAACTACCCCACACTTATAGGTTTGTTCGTCCTCGAACAAAGAAAAGAATCAAGAGTGTACATGCAATGAACATCATGTAAAAATAAAAATCCTTGTACTTATCCTTATTTATAAGATGATAGTATCAACATAGACTTGCTATCGTCAAGCATTGCTCGCATTACTCTTTCTCAAATGCAAGCCAAATCGATGACTTCCTCACAAATGGAATTTTGAGGGTGTTCGCTCAAATCGCTCGAGTGTATATATGACGTGTTTACACTCAAGTTGGTCAATACATGCACCTTGTCAAGATTTCACAAATCGAACGCTCAAAATTGCTCATAGTACATGACCAAATAAGAATAGAAAGTGGTCTTTATTATGGGTTGTAATGTTGTATCTTTGGTAAGGTATGTAATATTTGGATATAGTGGCTAACACACGATCAAACGTGATCAATAAAACACAGAAATCGTAACCACGAAGCTTATGATCGCTTCTCCCTTCCCAATTAACCAAACTCTCATTCGAAACCCTTTCGTTCACTTACTTTCCCGAATTTTATTTCACAACACTTAGAAGATTTATGAATTTGCTTCTTTCACTAAACTTAGCCTTTTTGAAAATTAGGCTTTACACTTGAACGCACGCTTTATCACTTTTCGTGATTTGTGTTGGAGTATTATTTTTTTTTCTTTTTCTTTGTATAAGCAACTCAAAACCCAAAATCCACAATTTATTTCCCACACATCTTTGGTCAACTAACAATAAACTCTCCCACCTCACAAATTATGGAGATATAAGAGCTAAAATCAAGCTCAGCTTACAAAAAACGGGATATAAGCTCAAGGGGGCTCGTTTGGGATTTTTAAGTAGCGTGTATATTTGGATATGGACGGAATAAGGGTAATATATGTGCCTCGAGGTCATTTTCAAATTCAATCATGTACGAGCAAAGTCAAACCTCCTTAATGCAATTTCCATAAAAATGCAAGCAAGCCGATAAATCACACAAGGCTACTCACTAGTTTGCACCGAATTTGGGAGCAAAATTAAAAGAGCTTTTAGAGCTTTGCGATCTTTTCACGAGTAAATGTTGATTATATATATATAAGCGGGTTTGGACGAAGCACAAAAATTAACTCCTTACACAAGAGGCCATAAACATGCAAAAACTCGACAAGTAAACTATTCAAACTTCCAAGTACGTGGAGTTGTTCAACAATGAAATAAAAACACAAAAGCGACTCATCAACGACTCTACCATATAGTAGCACAAATAGTAAGCGTCACTTCGCCGAGAATGCGTCACTTCGCCAAGGTTCGAGTTAAAAAGACAAATCATGCTTGACAAAAACTGGGACCCTAACCACCTACCCACCCCACACTTAAACCTGCATTACCCACATTTTAATGAAAACCAAGTAAAAGGAGGGGGAATAGAAACTTCCTTAACCGAGCGAGTTTTGGTCAAGCTCGGTGGGGTCCACCTAGGCATCTAAGCAATCCGAGTGAACATCGAACATGGCTAGTATCTCCCGACTCCACGAACGCCACCACTTTTATCAATCGTCCAAGGTTGAAGTCGGTAAACAAAACCTAGAAAAGAAAATCACACAAAATCAAAAACATAATAAAATATCTACATAAAATGAAACCAAAGGTTCAAAAGTAATAAAATAAGAAAATAAGAAAGGAATAAACGAGAAGAACTTGGGTTACCTCCCAAGAAGCACTTGTTTTACGTCATTAGCTCGACGTACTCCCTTTTGGTCAAGGCGGGAAGATAACGGGAGGGTCCACCAACACAATCTCCTCCTTGTCGGAAGGATCCACTCTTTAAAATGTCTTTGGTGCATTTCATAGCTCAAATAAGATCCGCCAAAAAGTTAACGTTCCAAGTGGGCAATTGAAGCTCGTCTCGGCTAGGTCCTCGGGTGGGATGGTGATTTTAAAGTGACCCGATGACTCATCCATAAAGAAAAAGGAGTAATGGCCAGCTAAGTTTCCAACCTTTGATCGACAAACGGGTGAGGGAAATGATCTCTCTTGGTAGACACTTTTAACTTCTTAACATCGACCAACGTAATCGTTAGTTAGGGTTTAGCATTGTTTTTAGTCGTTTTGAGTCGTTTATTCTAGTTCTTAGGTCATTTTCTTGTTAGTTTTCTTTTTGTCTTTAAGAGTACGATATGTGATATGTTTGTGCCATTTTTAGGTTTTTAAGTTTGAATTCTTCTTTTGTAGGTGGCTAAAAGGATTACATTCGCTCGGTGGATGTCTCAGTTGTCGTAATACAAGCATAAAGCCAAAACCACTTGTGCCATTTGCCTCCAACTTATACCATTGGAAAGCTGAGAGAAATATATAAAACTATTATGTATACAACAATTCTAAATTTTGAATCTAAGAGTGGTATAAAGTAGCTTTAAGTGGAGACAGTTCGTCGTCGCCTCGCTTATGGCAGGTTTTGATGCGGAGCCCATCACTCTCGGAGAAAAATTCCAAATGACACAAATAACATTCCTGATGATAGCCAAGAGGAAGGGCTAAATTTCATATGAAGACATCGTTAGCTGATTCCGTATATTTGTCAGTCGATCGACTGCTCGGCAGAGAGTTTGACTGTTCGAGACTGGGTAGTCAATCGACTGCTTTGTCGGTCGATCGACTACGGTGCTGAGACTTTGGGATTTTTGAGCATTTTTGACGGTTTTTCCCCTAAAAACAACTATAGAAAGCCTACATCTTGCACCTATGAAGATAGAACTCCCCTCCCAACCCAAGCTAGGGTTTGGGATCAAAATTACTCTCAAGCTATTGGATAATCTTCTCTCTTAGGTTTTAGATTCAATTTCAAGCTTTGATGTAATTTTTCTTCCTAGTTTTAGATTTACTTTCATGCTTGGCCTTGGGTTTGTAAGCCTAATAAGAATCCAAATACTCCTTTGGATTGTTACTTTGATTGCAATTACATTCAAGCTTTGTTTCATTTCTTAATTCAAGTAAGTTTAATTTCAATTTCATGTTTTATGCTTTATTTCCATGCTTTGTTCTTCATTTCCATGCTTGTTCTTCATTTTATGCTTTATGTCTTAGCACCTTGAATTCCTATTAGATCTTAAGAATTGGCTATGGAATCTAGATGAGTGACACATCTAGATCATAGATCGGGTCATGGATCGTCTTTATTTTGAGATTTTGCTATGCTTTATTTGCAATTTTATTTTCATGCATAGTTTTAGGTTAAATCTTAGATCTACTCTTTGTTGCTTGTTATTTTCCTTAAAGTTTTAAACTTTCATGTTAACTTTTCTTGCTCTTTACATACATGCTTTCAATTTTTGCTTATTTGCATAACTTAGGATTTTATGCATAGTTGTACCGTGTGCATGCATGCTTGTACTTCGTGAAACATTGCATTTTCTTGCTTATTTTCATTGTTGCTTTGCATTTTCTATTTGAGGCATACGACGAGGCATCCTAACCACTTGTTATTTCAATTTTTAGGATAGTTTAATTAGTTTAATTGCTTTATTTTCATTTTCCTTTTATTTTCCAAGCTTGAAACACATTGAATCCTTCAATCGAATCGATTTCCGATAATACCAAGCCATGAACTCGTTGATTTATTTCAACACCACAAAAAACTACACAACAAAATGGCGTTGTTGCGACTCGGCTTGGTTAAGGCTTTCGATTTTGTTGTAGTTTCATTGTGTTGTTAGGTTTCTTTGTTATTTGATGTTTTTATTTAGTATGCAAGGTTCTTATAGCTATGGTGGATACATTCCCAACATGGGAGGGCATGGTGCAAACCATGTTTTGAATGGGATGTATAATGGATTTTGCAACGTGGGAGGGCATGGTGAAAACCACGTTGCCAATGGTGGATTCGGCTAGGGCAACCCGGCATGAGAGGGCATGGTGCAAACCATGTCAGGTTTATTGATTTTTTGTGCGTGAATGGTTCCTTTGGGTGTTATGGAGCTCCCAATTCCTATATGAACGTGCAAGCTCCGGATTCCTATCTGAACGTGCAAGCCCTGAATTCCGGTTGGTATGGTTATGGTGCTCCTCAAAATTATCCGAATATGCCGAGCCCGAATCCCGGCCCGTATGGAGCCCCACTGGGTTATAATTTCAATCCGATGATGAATATGATTCCAAGTGGTAATGTGGGTGGTGAATATCTGAATACCGGCCCGTATGGCGATTCTCATCCTCCCAATTTCAATCAAGCCCCGATTGGTGCCACTACTAATGCCCAAGATCTCGACACTTATGCGTACTTTGGAGGTTTGAGCTCCGATGCACCCCCTATCCGCACTATATGCGATTTTAACAAACCATTTTTGGGGACGTTTTATCCTCCCGAGCCAAAATCTTCGCGAGCGACATATTCTAAGTCATGCATTTCTTATTCCTCTAAGAATCTCGAGGCTTACGAGTTGTTTGGAGGGCCGAGCTCCATTGTTGCAAGTGGCCCCCCCATCCGCACCATGAGAGATGTTAGCAGACCATTTTTGGGGACGACATACGATGTCAATCTTAACTCGATTGGTGCCTCCACTAGTGCTCCAAGTGGCCCTCCCGATCCAAAGACTTCTCAAGCAAAGTACTCTTGTGCTAATGACGTGAACATGGCTTTATCCTCTAAGGAGCTTGAGTTGATAAAGAAGATAGCGGATATGGAGGCTCAACTTGCTACGTTATAACCGAGCCCACCACCACCTTATAATCCTCTTGTTACTCCTCACGTGGGCCCACTTATCCCGGTGAATGATCCTACCCACCCTCCGATCCGAACCTCATGATCACTATGTAATATTTCCCCATAGTGTCGGAATCGCCCGATATTATCCTCGATAAGTGTGGGGTGGTTGCTAATACAGTTGTCTCACCGTCAGAATCGGATGTGATTTCATTTCTGAGTGCTTTTACTCATCTTTACCCTTTGCCTTTTACTTCAAAAAAATCTCTCAAATAGTGGGTATATATGGACTTCATCAAGTCCATGGTCGAACGAGTTTATATGGAGGAGAGGAGCAATGAGGAGGAAGTTGTCCTGGATGTCGATATTGAGGATTGTTGTGAAGTTGATGAGCCCCTTATTTGTAATGACGATTCCGTTGTGCTCCAACGTGCCCAAGACTTGTGTGACGAAGATTGTTTATGGGTCGTTGAGGGCAACGATGACTTTTTAGAGGGGGAGGTGGGGGTTATTGATGATAATCTTGGAAAAATTAACGATTATCTTGAGGATGAAGAGGAGAGCAAGTCGATTATCATCCTTTCAAATTCTCATCGAGAGGAAGAGGAGGAGAGGATGGTTGAAGTGCTCAAAGATCCTAAGAGTGCTATTGGATGAGAACCCCGAGTTGTTGAGGGAGTTAGCCCCCATTTAGAAATGGTGAGAGCCGGGACTTGGATATTGTTGTGGGAAGGCTTAATATTCATACTCGTCGAGAGTGAGTGGGTGAATCCCATTCACATGGTGCCGAAGGAGAGGAAAGGAGAATTGTTGGCCACGAGGGCTACGACGAGATGGAGGATGTTGATCGATTCTAAGAAGTTTAATGCGACTACAAAGAGAGATCATTTCCCTACCATGTTTGTCAATCTAAGGATGAACAAGCTAGCTGGCCATTATTCCTATCGTTTCTTGGACGAGTTTTCGGGTCACTTCAAAACCACCATTCCACCCAAAGACCGAGCCTAAACGATTTTCAATTTCCCACTTGGAACTTGCTTTTTAGCGGATTCTATTTGAGCTATGTAATGCGCCAAGAGTGTTCCAAAGAGTGGACCCTCCCGACAAGGAGGAGATTGTTTTGGTGGACCCTCCCGTTATCTTCCCACCTTGATCAAAACGGGAGTTCGTCAAGCTAGTGACGTAAAACAAGCACTTCTTGGGAGGCAACTCAAGTTTTTCTCGTTTATTTCTTTTATTGAAAAAGAAATCCCAAAATATTTGAAAATTTGAAAAAAAACACAAAAAAAAAAATTTAATATATATATATATATATATATATATATATATATATATATATATATAAAATATTATTGTATTGTCTTTTGGGTTCTTTGTGACCCTTGGTATTGTTTGGTTTTGGTTCATGTACATATTTTCTTGTGTTCTTGATTTTGTGTGATTTTCTTTTCTATGTCTCGTTTTCCGAATCCAACCTTGAGCGGTTTGATAAGATGGTAGCGTTCATGAAACCTGGAGATAATAGGTATGCTCGATTTTTGCTTGGATTGCTTAGATGCTTAAGTGGACCCCACCGAGCTCGACCTAAACTCGCTCGATTAAAGAAGTTTCTATTTCACCATCCTTTTACTTGATTTTCATTAAAATGCAATGAGGGCATTGCATGGTTTAAGTGTGGGGTGGTGGGTAGGTGGTTAGGGTCCGGGTGTCACAAAGCATGATTTGTTTTTTTTAACTCGAGCCTTGGCGAAGTAACACATTCTTGTCGAAGTGACGCTTACTATTTGCGCTTTTATATGGTTGAGTCGATTTTTGTGTCTTTTGTGTGTCTATTACATGTTTAAGCAATTTCCACATACTTGGAAGTTTGAATAGTTTACTTGATGGGTTTTTGCATATATACATCCTCTTGTGTAAGGAGTTGAATATTTGTGTTTTTTCCACAACCCGCCTATATATATATAATCAACATTTTCTCGTGAAAAGATTGTAATGCTCTAAAAGCTCTTTTGATTTTTCTCCCAAATTCGGTGCAAACTAGTGAGTATCCTTGTGTGATTTATCGGCTTCCTTACATTTTTATGGAAATTGCATTGTGTAAAATTTGAAGGTCTATGGTTTTAAAAATAAGTCTCAGATTTACGATGTTGTTATCAATGTTAAACAACACTGACTATCAACATCGACCAGAGTAAAATAAAAATTATGCAGTGGAAATAAAAACATAAGAACACGATATAACAAATTCAGTTCACAAGTAAAAGTACTTGTGAACTTGGGTGTACAAACACAAAAACTATATTACTCTCTTGTTTTTCGATCAATACAAAAAGATTAAGTAATATATGAAAACTAAAGTATCAAAACACATGATACTAAATACTTGTCGCCTAGGTTGAACAAGCTCTTCTCCGTTGGTCACGCAACTTCGAATAACTTGTCGATTTTGTGTTCTTCTTCTTGCTCGTGCATCACGTCTTGCGTCGTTCTCTTTCTTGCAAAAATCCTTCTCTTGTCTTAAATAGACAATCCTAGAATCCTAAACTTTGTAAACAAGACAAAACAAATCCTAAACACAATCTAGGAAACTAATAAAGTCTTATACATAAATTAGAAAACACAATATACTCACAAATCTAGTTTCCTAACTTATTTTGTGCCCAAGAAAGGCAAATAACAAAATAGGAATTATCGCCAAGAATAAATTCCTCAACAATCTCCCCCTTTTGCCTTTCTGGATAAAATACTACGACGCAAAAACACAAAAATACTAACTCCCCCTAAGTTAGAAAACTCCCCCTAAACAAAACACCCAATGTTGTTAAAAATTCAAACCAACATTACAAACCAACATTGTTCAAAATATCAATCAACAAAACAAAAACAGAATAAAGGAACTTATTGACTTCGAACCCTCTTCGAATGACGAGGGGATGTCGAATTTCCTTCACCCCTGTCCTTCTTATTCTTCTTCTGCATCTTCTTCATTTTCCTCAAAGACTTATTGCGAGAGCGAATTTGCTTCCTTCGCTTTTCCTTAGCAAGACTGTCCAAGGCTTCGACAGCAACAACATCTTCTCCAACAACATCATCTGCAGCAGCATCTTTATCAACAGCTTCATTATCCACGTCATCCTCTCCCCCTTTTTGACCAGAAAGTGAAAGGGCCTTCAAGAGAGAGCTACGAAGAGCCTTCAGCTAAGTCATCTGCAAAGCAATAGAAGCCACATATGCACGAAGAACCTGTGCAGAAATGCGGACCATGTTGGGATCACCCGTCCCAACACCACTACCAACATCGGTGTGAAGCGGCGCCTGCCAAGGAAGATCAATGATTCTGGCACCAGTAACATGCTGACCTCTCAAAGCAAACCAATAAGTTTCACTCGTGAGCACATCATCGGGACGAAGCATCAAACCCTGGGTATTTAGCAAGCTGAAAATCAAAGAAGGAAAACACAACGAGGCCGCAGACTTTGTGGTGGAAAACTTACCAATGGTGTCAAAAACATGTTGGCCAAAACTAAACGTAATGCCCTTCCCAAGCCTGAACAAAAACTGGGCCTGAGGCCGTATAACACACGTCGTGTTCTTGGAGGGGACCCAGTTGCAAATGGCCACCTTGTGCAAGATAGAGTAGAGAGAAGAGAGCCTAGTGCTCGACAACTGTTCAAACCATGTATGCACCATACCACCCGACAAAAAAGAAATAACTTCATCCATATTATCCACAGTAGAATCACCCTGATATGGCTCAGTGCCAAACAAATCATTAATTAAATCAGGGGTGAAACTAAACACTCGACCACGCATAAACACCTTGACATAGTTCACAGAGTTTGAATCGACAATAGACGGCAACAAACTTGCTTAAAACTCAACAACAATATCTCGGAAAAATGGTATGGCAGTGAAGACTGTGGAATACATACCTTTGTGCTGGAAGTAGGCAATCAAATTGTGCCTCTCAAAAAACTCAACAGGGACACGGCGCTCTGTAATCATGTGTCGGGTCCGGTACTCATCAAACAACTCGGCAGCTTCAGCAGTCAAAAACTTCTCCAAAAAAGGTTCCATATCCTCAAGTTCAAGGACCGGAGTAGGAGTGTCCGTGGAGGACTGAGAGTGATCAGAGGCATCGGAAGAAGCTGGCGTGGGAGCACGAGAAGCAATCGGAACCGAGGCAGCGCTGGAGGTCAAAACAGACGGCGAAGAATGTCATGTTGGTATGGGGGAACCAACATGAGTAGCAACATCGTCCTCCACAGCAACTTTATTTTTCTTCTTGTCCTTCTTGCAAGCATTAAGAATATCTCGAAGAGGCACATCAAATGAAGAATCAGGAAAATACTCAAACAAATCTGGATCAAATGCAGGTTGATCCTCATGAACCGGAGACGAAGGAGGAACATCGGCAGGCGGTTTGGCGGAGCTGGTGACTTCGCCGGTGATAAAATCCAAAATAGTATAGGGAGGGGATGAGTGCTCTGTGGCAGTGGAGCCAGGAGAAACCTTGACTTT
>BMAC01000534.1:836715-892113 GCA_014905375.1 Phtheirospermum japonicum | reverse complement strand
CTACGTGATCATAAAACAATCCCATTATCTCAACCCATTATCTCTTCCTTATTTTTGAACAATTAAATTGCACAGCCCTTAACACAAAATCGGCCGGAAATACAAAGCTGGATTTAATGAACCATCAGCCTAGAGTACCAATCTTGTGCAATGTTAATTTTCACTCACCAAATTCACCTCATCATGTCCTGTCCAACCGTCCGATTTCAACTCCACTGAAACACTTAGTTAGCTTAATTCGAAACAGAATTAAGAGTTTTCAAGATAGACAAAGAACACAAGCAACAAAATGCACAACAAGATGGCATCTTCACAAAGTATGAATGTCCTACGGGATGCCTAAAAAACATGACCTAAAAAATACAAAAACATATTAAGATTTCAGTGACTTGATCCAATGTTGCTTTTTATTACTGACAACATTATAAACCAACATTGCCTTAGGTGAAGTCAATGGAAACTTACCCCTTAACCCATGTTAATGACTATGTCAAGATCTCTCAAGAAGGTGATATTTAAATATTGGATCATTTTGTATCCATATTTTTTTCATCCTTGAAGGGATTTGAATCTTTTAATCTTCAGCAATTGCTGTTAAAAACCTCTTGTTTTTGGACCTGGGAGAAAACCAGTTTCTGCGGGCAAATCCCACAATAACCTAATTGAAGAGGTTGGTTCTTTTTGCCATCACTTTTATTGCAACACGGGACCTTATTGCACTTTTAATCAAACTCAAAGCATTAGGATTATGTATGAAAAGAAAGATAAAAATGCATGCACAAGTATACAGATGTTGTGACTAATGTTGATAATAAGTGTCACAACATCACAAACCAACATTGGTTCAGACAATGCACATACCGAGATCTCTTCTCAAATATGAGAAGGTCTCGAAATCCTAGACGTCATTTTTGGCGAGCTGATCCAGCTCTTCTTGCATTGCCCGAATCCAAAACTCATCCTTGAGCGCATCCTCCACTCGCTTGGGCTCTATTTTAGAAAGGTACAAAGATTCATGAATCTTAGAACAATTTGTAGACAGACAAACGTACCTGACCATTTTTTTGAAATTAGTCTGTCTGCATCTTGTACTCCTTTCGTCTAAATCACCGATGATTTGGACCACGGGGTGGTTTTTCTGGATTCTGGATGGAATATCCCTCTGATGAAGATCAATGGGATCATCTGGATCTTCTTCTTCTGAGTCAAAATCTGATTCTGCGGCGGC
The DNA here is from genome assembly GCA_014905375.1 of Phtheirospermum japonicum. Classification (NCBI taxonomy): domain Eukaryota; kingdom Viridiplantae; phylum Streptophyta; class Magnoliopsida; order Lamiales; family Orobanchaceae; genus Phtheirospermum; species Phtheirospermum japonicum. The sequence goes on along the minus strand of BMAC01000534.1, from coordinate 890,885 downwards.
TTGGCTTGATGTTGGTTCTGATGTTGATATCCCAGTATCAACATTGGTATCAACATCATTCAACTCTCTGATTTCAGAACATGCATCTCTGTTTTGAATACCTGCACTATCATCTGAAGTAGGAGTGACGTTTCCTTGAGGATTTTGAATATACACAAATCATTATCCTCAGTAGGTTTGACTCCACTCGTTAGATCATCGAACTTGACATTTACTGACTCAAACATGCTTTGAGTTCTAAGGTTAAACAACCTATATGCATGACTATTTTGGGAATAGCCCATGAAAATACACTTATCACTCTTTGAGTACAGTTTAGCTAGATGATTTCTATCGTTGAGCACATAGCAAATACATCCAAACACATGAAAATAGCTCAAGTTCGTTTTTTACCCATCAACAACTCATAGGGAGTAGCACTTGACCTTGGTCTAAAATAAGCCCTATTTGTAATATGACATGCAGTGTTAAATGCTTCAGCCCAAAAACATTTTGCTATGATATTTGAAATGAGCATAGTTCTAGTCATTTCAGCGAGAGTCCTATTTTTATGTTAGGCTATGCCATTTTATTGTGGAGTAATAGGTGAAGAAAATTCATGACTTATGCCTTCGGAAGTGCAGTATTTAGATAAAGATGTATTTTCAAACTCTTTTCTGTGATCAGTTCTAATCCTACCAATGTTCAAATTAAACCTAACACACAGTTTCTTTGCAAGTTTTTTGAAAGCCTCAAAAGTTTCAGATTTTTCTTTTAGAAATTCTACCCAAGTGAATCTAGAAAAATCATCAACAATAACTAACACATACCTCTTACCTCCAAAGCTCTCAACCTCAAGTGGTCCCATGAGATCCATATGTAGAAGTTCAAAGCAAGATGATGTAGTGAGACTTTGTTGGACTGGATGTGGCACCCTTACCTATTTTCCTTTTTGACATGACTCGCACACAGGAATAATCTTGGTGTTGAGCTTAGGCAGCCCACTCACAGCTTCTTCTTTGGCCAACTTGTCCATCATCTTGTAATTCACGTGTCCAAGCTTTTGATGCCATAACTCAGCATCACTTAATTGGGACAGTCTGCAAAAAGCATCACTTTGGATTTGGTAGCAATTATCTGAAGTCCTTTGACCAGTGAGAATACATGGTCTGTTCTCCTCATAGACTTCACACTTCTCACGGTTAAATTTGACACTAAAACCTCCGTCGCACAGTTGACTTATGATAATCAAATTTGTAGTAAGTCCTTCTACCAGCAGCACATTTTCAAGAGTTACAATGCCGGGAACATGGAGAATTCCTTGGACAACAAATTGGCCATTTGCGCCTCCACCATACTTTACTTTTCCACCTCAAAATCTGACAATGTTGGAAAGTAGTTCTTCTGACCCAGTCATATGCTTGGATCATCCACTGTCAAAATACCAGGCTCCAGGGACGTGGGACTTCAGGGAGGTATGGATCATGTTACACTTGACGTTGTTTTTCTTGACCCACTCTTGTTTTAACCTGGTGTTGGTATTGATGTTGGTATGACGGAAACCAACATTGAGTTTATCAGCCGCATTAGTTCTCTGAAAGTGTCTTCTCTCGCCAATAATCTTCCAGCAGAAGGGCCGAATGTGTCCTGGCTCGCCACAATGATGGCACACGAACTGTCTCCTCCTCTTCTTGTGTCGCTTGGGCGATTTTTGCTCCCGACTTGGCACTTGTGGTGGCTGATTTGGTTTATAACCTATTCCATGCTTCGACGTTTCAGGAAAGCTGATCTCCAAGATTTCATCAAGCTTCGCCTTTCCTTTATTCAATTTTGACATGGTTCCTTGAACCTTTGACAGCTCGGTTTTCACCTTTTCTAGCTCAGCATCCTTCTTGGTGAGCGACGTTTCCAAGAGGATAATTATTTCGAGTTGGTCATCCTTCTCCTTGGTTAATTTTTCCACTTCCTTCATGAGATCCTTGACCTTGAGTACTTGTTTTCCCCAGCTGATAAACAGTTGTCGGTGCTCAACACTTAGCAACTCGTACTCCTTATGGTATTCAGTAGTTTCAGCATTCAAGCACACGATGTTGGTTTCAAGAATATCAACATGGACGTCATCGTCCCACACGACATGGGTAAATAAGGATGGAACAGGATCAGTTGACTCGGAATCATTGACATCCTCAGTGAAGTCAGTAATAACCATGCTTTTCTTTCTAAGAGTATTAGGACATTCATTCTTGTAGTGTCCCCAACCTTTACATTCATGACATTGCACCTCACTTAGTGGTCTCGTGGAGTTGGATGCATTGGGAAATGAAGTGGTGGACTGAGATCTGGGCAGAGTACGTCCAGTAAACTTCGGCGTAGATACATGTGGCCTTGTCTTCGTACTTGAACCTCCAAGACTATTCTTATTCTTCAAGAAACTATTGAAACGTTGGGTAACAAACGATAATTCGTCTTCCTCAAGCGTAGTAGATTCCATCTTCTTCAGAATTCCATTGAAATCAAACTCCTCATCATATCGTTGACTGGATTCAAATCGGATGACAAAGAAACATTCTTCTCCTTTGAGTTGGGACCAAGGTGTTCCATCTCATACTGCTTGAAGTTTCCAACTAAGGTGTTGAAGTCAATGTTATCAACATCTTTGGATTCTTCTATGGCAACCACCTTCATATTGTATTTCTTTGTAATAGATCTCAGCAGTTTTCCTACAAGACGAGAGTTAGTTATTGACTCACCAATCTCTCTGCACTCGTTTGTAATTTCTGACAGTTTCATGGAACAGTCCATGATTGATTCTTTCTCATCCATTCTCATTGCTTCGAACGTGGACATCGGCATTCTCAGCCTTGATTTCCTCACGCCTGCAGTTCCTTCACACACCCTTTGGAGTGCGTCTCAAGCATCTCTAGCTGAATCGCAATTCTTGATGACTCTGTAATAGCTTGCATCTACATAAATGCACAAGGTGTTGATATATTTGGAATTCGAATTCGCAGCATTAATTTCGTCAGCAGTCCAGTCTTCCTCCTTTTTTGGGATAGTGTCGCCTTCTCCATCAGTGACACGGGGATTTTCCCATCCAACGAGGAAGGTTCTCCATGCACGTTCATCAATGCTCTTTAAGTGCCAACGCATCCTTTGTTTCCAGAGAGAATAATTCTCCCCGTTGAGGATCGGTGGCCTTGGGTTGCCTTGAGCATCCATAGCACCTAAAAATAAGGATCAGTACTTAAAAGGTTAAGTAACCCGCTCTAGATGCCAATTGTAAAATTTGAAGGTCTATGGTTTTAAAAGTAAGTCTCAGATTTACGATGTTGTTATCAATTCTAAACAACACTGACTATCAACATCGACCAGAGTAAAATAAAAATTATGCAGTGGAAATAAAAACTTAAGAACACGATATAACAAATTCAGTTCACAAGTAAAAGTACTTATGAACTTGGGTGTACAAACCCAAAAATTATATTACTCTCTTGTTTTTCGATCAATACAAAAAGATTAAGTAATATATGAAAACTAAAGTATCAAAACACATGATACTAAATACTTGTCGCCTAGGTTGAACAAGCTCTTCTCCGTTGGTCACGCAACTTCAAATAACTTGTCGATCTCGATCAATGGCTCCAAGTAACCTTCGTGTTCTTCTTCTTGCTCGTGCGTCACGTCTTGCGTCGTTCTCTTTCTTGCAAAAGTCCCGTGCGTAAAAATCTTAACAAGCTTTAGGATTCTCTTGTCTTATATAGACAATACTAGAATCCTAAACTTGGTAAACAAGACAAAACAAATCCTAAACACAATCTAGGAAACTAATAAAGTCTTATACATAAACTAGGAGACACAATATACTCTCAAATCTAATTTTCTAACTTATTTTGTGCCCAATAAAGGCAAATAACAAAATAGGAATTATTGCCAAGAATAAATTCCTCAACACATTGAGGAGGTTTCATTTTGCTCGTACATGATTTAATTTGAAAATGACCTCGAGGCACATATATCACCCTTATTCCGGCCATATCCAAATATATAAGCTACTTTAAAAGTCCCAAACGAGCCCCCTTCAGCCTATGTCTCATTTATTGTTAGCCGAACTCGATTTTAGCTCTTATATCTTCATAAATTGTGAGGTAAGAGTGTATGATTAGTTGACAAGAAATGTGAGGGGAATCGATTGTGGGTTTCGGGTTTTGAGTTGCTTATACACAAAAAATAAGAAAAAAAAAAGAAACAAAGGAGAATAAGAATAATACTCCAACACAAATCACGAAAATTGATAAAGCGTGTGTTCAAGTGAAAAGCCTAATTTAAAGGCTAAAATTAGTGAAAAGAAGCAAATTCAAAAAGCTTCTAAGTGTTGTGAAATAAAAGTCGAAAAAACGTGTGAGTATATGAAAGGGTTTCGAATGAGAGATTGGTGAATTGGGAAGGGTGAAGCAATCATAATCTTCGAGTTTTATAAATTAGGGTTTTCGTGTGTTATTTATCACGTTTGATCGTGTGTTAGCCACTATATCCAAATATTTCATACCTTACCAAAGAGCCGACATTACAACCCGAAATAATGACCTCTTTCGATATTTGGTTGGTCATGTACAATGGGCAATCTTGAGTTTTTGATTTGTGAAATATTGAAGAGATGCATGCATTGTCCGATTCGAGTGTATACACGTCCCATATAAATAAACACTTGAGCGAATTGAGCGAACACCCTCGAAATTCCATTCGTGAGTAAGTCATCGATTTGGTTATCATTTGAGAAAGAGTGATACGAGCACTTCTTGATGATAATGAGTTTATGTTGATATTTTCATCATACTAATAAGGATAAGCACAAGGATTTTTCTTTTTTACATAATGCCCATTGCATGTACATTCTTGATTCTTTTCGTTGTTTGAGTACGAACAAACCGATAAGTGTGGGGTGGTTGTTTTGCATGTAATTGAGGTATTTTTATCATGTTTTTAAGTAGAGTTTTATGTTAGTTTTAATCGAGTTTCGTTAGGTTTTTCGTTTGTTTTTCTTGTTTTGCTGTTTTTCACTTGTCTTGTTAATTTTATATTTAATTGGGTTAAATAGTTCAATTGATTTGAGAATTGGACAAAATTTTTGGGTTTGATATTTAAAATCCTCATTTAATAGGTGGTTTGATGATTGGAATTCAAGCTATGGCATGAAGTCGAAAATCAAGCCATGGCTTGCCAACGGCTTGCCAAAGTTGTGCCAAAAAAAGGAGCTCCAAAGTGGCAAACTTTCTGGAATGGTGGCCATCCCTTGGCCATCTGTTTCCATCTCCGCGCCAAACTTCACCACCGACACTAGGTACACTGCCGACACTGGGCAGCTCCCGCCCAGGCCTGCCGACAGCGCCTGGCAGGCAGCACCCGCATGCTGTCGACAACGCCCGGCAGGCAGTGGCCCACACGCTGTCGACAGCGCACGGCAGGAAACGCCCATACGCTATCAACAGTGCCCCACAGCCTGCGCCATCCGCTCGCCATATCTCGCCCAACGCCCAGCCAACCCCGCGCCAGCGGCCCAACCCCAGCCGCCCATGCGCGCCCGGGCTCATCCATGGCCGAGCCACCTCGAGCCATGGTCGAGACAAATCGAGCCAAAATGTTCCAAAAGGCTAGCCAAGTGGCTAGGAAGGTCAACACGGATCAATTTTGGTCAAACCCAGGAATTTCAAGCCTTTTTGGCTAATTTGACCCATTTAAACCCAATTAAACCTATTATAAATAGAACTTTACTCTCATTTTGTATAAACACTTCCTACCAACCCAAGCTTGGGTTTGGGATAATCTTCTCTCTATATATTTAATTTTCAAACTTTTCCTTGGGTTTGTAAGCTCAAGAAGAATTCAAGTATTCCCTTGGATTTTTACTTTGATGCAATTTAATTCAAGCTTGTTTCTTCTTCTCTTTAATTCAAGTAAACTTTCTTTTATTTCTATGTTTTGTTCTTCAAGTTCATGCTTGTTCTTCATATTATGTCTTTTCTCTTATCTACTTGATTTCTTGTTAGATCTTAAGAATTGGCTATGGAATCTTGATGAGTGACACGTCTAGATCATAGATCGGGTCTTGGATCATTTTTATTTTGAGAATTTCATGTGCTTTATTTTAAATATTATTTTCATGCCTTGTTTCATGCTTAAATCATAGATCTACTCTTTGTTGCTTGTAATTTTTCATAAAGTTTTAAACTTTCCCGTCCATTTTCATTCCTTTATCCATTCATGCTTTTAATTTTTGCTTATTTGCATTATTTGAGTTTTTATGCATTGTTGTACCTTGTGCTTGCATGCTTGTACTTGGTGAAACATTGCATTTTCTAGCTTATTTTCATTATTGCTTTGCATTTTCATATTAAGGCATACGACGAGGCATCCGACCAACTTGCTATTTCAATTCCTATAATAGTTTAGCTAGTTTAATTGCTGTATTTTCATTTTTCTTTTCTTTCCAAAGCTACAAACACATTGAATCTTACATTCGAATCGATTTTTGATAATACCATGCCAATAGAACCTTTAATTTCCAAAACCACTAAAAATATACACAACAAGCATCCACCATGCTTAACAGCTCGCGACCGGAAGTTGAATCCACCAACTAATCAATGCGTGGTAGTAGATAATGGTCTTTTGGGCATGCCTTATTTAGATCGCGAAAATCTACGCAAATCCTCCACTTTTGTTTGGGTTATCACAATATTGGATAGATATTCTAGAAATTGAATTATTTGGATGTGTCCTGTTTTTAATAATTTTTGCACCTCCTCCTCAATTACCTTGTCAAGCTCTACCCCAATGTGTCTCCTTTTCTGTCGGACAAACCGTGCTTTCGGATCAACGTTCAAGTGGTGTTGTGCGACCTCAGGGGTTACCCCTGTTAGCTCTCCATATCGATAAGCAAAAATGTCGGGAAACTCTCTTAATAATGTTATCAGCTCGTCTCTTATTGTTTCCGTCAGTTGGGTGCCGAACTTGGTAGTGCACTCCAGCCTGCCTTCCTCTAGTGATACTTCTATGAGTTCTTCGTGAGGTCGAACATTATTCTCTTTTCCTTCATATTTTTGGAGCTGAGGATTCCCTCTCATATATCTCTCGTTCTTTCTCGCTTGATTTCATTCATGCCTTTCTTGAATGTCATCTGGTATCATGATATAGCTACATGTTGTTCTTATATCACTTTGCATAGTTTATCCTTAGTCGGATACTTGATACTCATGTGGTAAGTAGAGGTGATCGCCTGGAATGTGATGAGGGCAGGTCGCCCTAGTATAGCGTTGTAAGCTGAGTTCCTTTTTACAATTAAGAATTTCACTTCCTTTCTTACTCTTAGTTCCCCCTTTCCCAAAGCCACGAGGAGCGTTAGCTCGCCTTCGGTGATAACTTGTGACCCATTAAAGGCATAAATTGGAATATCCACTGATTGCACCTATATGTTCAACTCCATTTGTTTCAGGCACCATAGATATATAATGTCAACTGAACTCCCATTATCTACGAAGACCCTTCCAACCTCATACTCTGCTATTTTAGCTTCAATTACTAACGCATCATTATGCTCCAGTAGTGGGCCGTGTCATTCATCAGGGCCGAGTGGAATTATGGGTCCCAACGTAGATCTTTCATGTGTTTCTTTGTTCGTCCACTTTATCGTGTTCATTTTTGACTCAGAATATATGTCCCGAGGTGGCATACCCCTTCCTTTCCTGTTGTGAAAAGTCTCACGTCTTTTGCTCAAGACTCGATTTCCCTCTTTCCCACAGACGACGCCACTTGATGTGACCAAAATGATTAGTTCCTCAAGAATTGGGGTACTGACCTTAAATGTATGATCAGCGGCCTTAATGGCTTCAAATAACAGCGCAACGACCTGACTGATCTCCAAAAGACTCCTGGCGACCTGATAGATCCTACAAAATAAAACCTAGCCAAGGCGGAGGATGGCCCCGGCGTAGGCTCTCTGATGCCTAAGTTATATAGGGCTTAAGAGATAGGTGAGAGCCTTTTTAGGTGAGAGATAAGATCTGAAAACGTAGGATGTGTAATCAAAAATCATAGTAAAGAATGAGGTCTTGGTCCTCTTTATATAGATAAGAGAAATATTCTCAATCTAGTGTTCCCGTCTCCTACTATAATACCATAAATAGCACAACCGACTAAGAATTAGGATTCCTCCCATATGCTAACTTCCCATAATAGGATTCCTGCTGAATTACTATATTAACTATGGGCCAAGAGGTCTGTTCATAGACATAGTCCACCGGGACCCCATAAGATAGTTTGCATTAGCCTGAGAAGGCCCAGGAATTACAAAACCCAACCCTCAACACCGAGCTACCACTCAGTGTAGAGCCGGTATAATAGTACTTAGATCATAGGAGCTCGCTACCTCGCATAAGAACTCGCCACTCCTATACGTCAGGTCGCTGCCCTCTAAAATAACTCGCCCAGCTCCCAGAAGGATTGCACCTTCTAAGAAATGAGGTCGCCTTACCTAAAATTCTCATAAATACTTGCATGTTGCAGACGTGAATATTTGATATCGTATCACTAGCTTAGCAGAACGGGAGCAGCAAGTGTTAATAGAGTGAAACTACAGTAAGTTGTTCCATATTTTACATTATTATTATTATTGTTGTAATTCTTTTAAGGAACTACTAGTGTAACTTTGAGAATTTTTGGTGCAATAAAAACTTCAAATACTAGAAGGGCAAAGATTAAAAACTTAAAAGGCCTCCAAATAAATTCTTGACTGAGGACACCAAATGCTCTAGACCGACACCGATAGAAATTGAACATTTATGTATTATTAAGTTCACATTAGAACTTATAAACCCTTGTTTGGTCCGACTATGTAAAATTTGAGGGTCTATGGTTTTGAAAATAAGTCTCAGTTTTATGATGTTGTTAACAATGTTAAACAACACTGACTAACAACATCAACCAGAGTAAAATAAATATATGCAGCGGGAATAAAATTTTAAGAACACGATAAAACAAATTCAGTTCACAAGTAAAAGTACTTGTGAACTTGGGTATAAAAACCCAAAAACTATATTACTTTCTTGTTTTTCGATTAATACAGAAATATTAAGTAATATATGAAAACTAAAGTATCAAAACACATGATACTAAATACTCGTCGCCTAGGTTGAACAATCTCTTCTCCGTTGGTCACGCAACTTTGAATAGCTTGTCGATCTCGAACAATGGCTCCAAGTATTCTTCGTGTTCTTTCCCTTGCTCGTGCGTCTTGCGTTGCGTCGTTCTGTTCTCCTCAAAATCCCATGCATAAAAAACCGTGTTTCCAAGTTTAGTAATCCCTTGTCTTAAATATACAATCCTAAATTCCTAAACTTGGTAAATAATCATACTAAAATCTAGACACAATCTAGGAAAATAAAGTCCTATAAATAAACTAGGAAACACAATCTATAGTTCCTAATTACTTTTGTGCCTAAGAAAGGCAAATAACAAAATAGGAATTATTGCCAAGAATAAATTCCTCAACAATCTCCCCCTTTTGCCTTTTTGGATAAAACACTACGACGCAAAAAACCTAAAAATACTAACTCCCCCTAAGTTGGAAAACTCCCCCTAAACAAAACACCCAATGTTATTAAAAATTCAAACCAACATTACAAACCAACATTGTTCAAAATATCACTTAACAAAACAAAACAGAAAAAAAGGAACTTATTGACTTCGAACCCTCTTCGAACGACGAGGGGATGTCGAAGTTCCTTCACCCCTATCCTTCCTCTTCTTCTTCTGCATTCTCTTCATTTTCCTCAAAGCCTTATTGCGAGAGTAAATTCGCTTCCTTCGCTTTTCCTGAGCAAGACTGGCCAAGGCTTCGGCAGCAACAGCATCTTCTCCACCAACATCATCTCCAGCAGCATCGTCATCAACAGCTTCTCCCCCTTTTTGACCAGAAAGCGAAAGGGACTTCAAGAGAGAGCTACGAAGAGCCTTCAGCTGAGTCATCTGCAAATCAATAGAAGCCACATGTGCACGAAGGACCTGCACAGAAATGTGGATCATGTTGGGATCATCCCTCCCAACATCACTAGCAACATTAGCCCAAAAAGGGGCTTGCCACGATAGATCAATAACTCTAGCACCTGCAGTATGCTGGCCTCTTAAAGAAAACCAATCTGCTTCACCCGTGAGAACATCATCGGGATGAAGTGTCAAACCTTGGTTCTCCAGCAAGCTGAAAATCAAAGAAGGAAAACCCAACGAGGCCGCGGACTTCGTGGTGGAAAACTTAGCAATAATATCAAAAACATGCTGGCCAAAACTAAATTTGATTCCTCTCCTAAGCCTATACAAGAACTGGGCCTGAGGCCGCATAACACATGTTGTATTTTTGGAGGGAACCCAATTACAAATCGCAATCTTGTGCATAATAGAGTAGAGAGACGAAAGGCGGGTACTAGGGAGCTGCTCAAACCACGAATTAACCAGACCACCAGACAAACGAAACTACCTCATTCATATCATCAACCGTCAAGTCACCCCGTTATGGCTCAGTGCCAAACAACTCATCAATCAAAGCAGGAGTGAAAGAAAACACCTTGCCACGTACATATATTTTGCCATAATTTATGGACTCAAAATCAACCATAGAGGGCAAAAGATTGGCATAAAACTCGACAACGATATCTCGTACAAAAGGCATTGTCGGGGAAACGGTGGAATACATACCTTTATGTTGAAGATAGGCAATCAGATTGTGTTTCTCAAATAGCTCAACCGGGACACGACGCTCGGCGATCATGTGGCGAGTCTGGTAAGTGGCAAACAACTCGGCAGCCTCGGCAGTCAGGAACTTCTCCGAAAGGGGCACCATATCCTCAAGCTCAGGGGTCTGAGATGCACCACCCGTAGAGGACTCGGAGTGATCAGAAGGCGTAGAAGGAGGCGAAGTATGAGCAGGAGAACTTGCATCAGCAGCAGCGGAACTGGAAGACAAGGCAGACTTGTCCTGTGGTAATGTTGGTATCGGGGAACCAACACGGGGACCATCATCAGCCTTACACGCTGCCCTTTTCTTCTTCTTTTCCTTCCTGCAAGAATAAAGTATATCACGTAGAGGCATATAAAATGAGGAGTCAGGAGAAAACTCGAACAACTCCAGATCAAACTCAGGTTGATCATCACGAACAAGGGATGGAGGAGAATTATCAGTCGGTGGCTTAAATGAGCTAGTCACCTCTCCGGTGATAAAATCCAAAACAGTGTAGGGAGGGGATGAATACTCTGTTGCAGTAGAGGCAGGAGAAACTTTAACTTTCGCCTGACCTGATCTCTCGTCGGCTAATCTCACAAGCTGCTTCCGGCGAGGCTTCTTCTTTGTCGATGGACTGGGAGCCGAAGGCAACGGAGGTACAGCTCCTTCTGCCGGAGCATGGACATAATTATCATCGTCTGGATCAGACATGGTCACGACCTCCTCAACAAGATTCATATGCTCAAGCGGCACTCGTCATCTCGGCCCTGCTTGGCTTTTTGGAACAGTGGGCGGTACAACGCCGGGTGGTATATTTCGCAGGCGTCGTGATCTTTTCAGAGTAGGGTTCCCAACCCGACCGAAAGTCTCCGCTACAAAAGCTAAATTCGGGGGATTATCAACATCAATTTCATTCCCTGGCTGACCTGGGAATACTTGGGCTTCAGGCACGGCGTCAATCGGTGACGGAACTGGCACAGCAGCGTGAGAATCGTGCACCGGCGAGGTTGGTGGCGATGTTGTTACCGGTGGTGGGATGGAAGAGGAACCACCACCAATTTCTTCGCGTATGTTCAGGCCACCAACTCTGGGATAGGGCGCAGGAACCTGTTCGCCGGAGCGGCGGAATTTGCAATTCTGGAATAGAAGAGGGCGGCGAAGAGTTTGTCATCCTCCAAATTCTCAGAAACACAAGAGAAAACAAGAATAATCGAGATAACTGGAGAGAGGTAAGGAAATTGGAGAGTTTAATCTTTGGAAGAGTGATCAAATGGTAAAAAGAATCTGTAATTTATACTTTCAAAAAAAAGACCGTTGTCAAGGAGAGAGAAGGTAAGAAAATAAAGGAAAAAATCCCTAATTTTACCAGTTGTGGATTTTTGGGTTTAAGCACGATTTTTATTTCCTTTTAACACACCACCACTCCCCCTTAATGTAGAACACTTGATCACTCCCACTACAATCATTATCTCTTCCTTTTATTTTTTTCTTTTTCAAAAAATTGCACAACTCAAGTTACAGATTTTGCCAAAATAAAAAGCTGGAATTAATGAACCATCAGCTCAATAGTATGTTGTGCAATGTTAATTTTCACTCACCAAATTTACCTCGTTATTACCTTTCCAGCCGTCCGATTTCAACTCCACTAAAATACTTAGTTAGCTAGATTCAAAACAAAATTAAGAGATTTCACGAAAGACAAGAACACAAGCAACAGTACGCACAGCAAGATAGCATCTTCACAAAGTATGAATGTCCTACGGGATGCCTAAAATTCATGACCTAAAAGAATATACAAAAACATATTATGATTTCAGTGACTTTATCCAATGTTGCTTTTTATTACTGATAACATTATAAACCAACATTGTCTTAGGTGAAGTCAATGGAAACTTACCCCATAACCCAAGTTAATGACTACGCCAAGATCTCTCAAGAAGGTGAAATTTAAAGATTGAATCAATTTGTATCCATATTTTCTTCATCCATTTTAGGGAATTGAATATTTAATCTTCAGCAATTGCTGTTTAACACCTTTTATTTTTTGACCTGGGAGAAAGCCAGTTTCTGCGGGCAAGCTCCACAATCACCRAGTTGAAGAGGTTGGTTCTTTTTGCCATCACTTTTATTGCAACACAGGACCTTACCTCACTTTCAATCAAACTCAATGCATTAGGATTATGTATAAAAAGAAAGACAAAAATGCATGCAAAAGTATATAGATGTTGTGACGGATGTTGATATTAGGTGTCACAACATCACAAACCAACATTGGTTCAGACAATGCACATACCGAGATCTCTTCTCAAACGAGAGTAGGTCTCGAAATCTAATGCCTTAGTGAAAATGTCAGCAAGCTGATTATCTGTTCCAATATACTCAAGGCTAACAATCTTCCTTTCAACTAGGTCTCGAATAAAGTGGTACCTTATGTCAATGTGTTTGATTCGAGAATACAGGACTGGATTTTTCGAGATGTCAATGGCACTAGAATTATCACACAGCACAGTCAAAATACTACTGTGCAGACTGTAGTCCTCTATCATCTGGTTCATCCACAGCAATTGTGTGCACGCACTTCCAGCTGCAATGACTCGTGCGTCTTGCGTTGCGTCGTTCTGTTCTCCTCAAAATCCCGTGCGTAAAAAATCGTGTCTCCAAGTTTAGTAATCCCTTATCTTAAATAGACAATCCTAAAATTCTAAACTTGGTAAATAAGCATACTAAAATGTAGACACAATCTAGTAAAATAAAGTCTTATAAATAAACTAGGAAATACAATCTAAAGTTCCTAATTACTTTTGTGCCTAAGAAAGACAAATAACAAAATAAGAATTATTGCCAAAAATAAATTCATCAACAGACTATAATACCATATTAAATGAACACTAAGCATTTCTGTAATTACATTTAGAAAACTGATTCTTAACGTAACATAAACTCTTCGATTCTAACTTCTCCGAGATGGACTTTTTATGGAAGTTACTTATACAAAAGTTCATTCTAAAGTGAGTTTTAAATTCCAAAGTCTATTGAAGAAATGCTCACAAACTGGCAGATGAGGATCGTAAAGTTTCAATGTCAGTATTTGACCACTATAACTCACATGGTCTAAACAATTCTTTCTTCCTTTCTTTCTTTCTTTTATTTTTTCTTTTTTTTTAATCTTTCTTATGTAAAACATAAAAAGTTAACAACTAGGTTACAAGGACAATTGTTTCTTCCTGGAAGTTTCAAGAAAACATACAAGTATTGATATATGGACTCAACATCAGCAACAAGATGTTCACAAATCTCTAACACTTATCTTTATACGCGTAAATTTGATCGCATCACGCATGCTATTAATTGTCAGTATCTCATAACATCAAAAGAGGTCGATTTCAACGTAATTAAAACAGTAACAGTGATTGTGATGGATGTGTGTGTGTTTTATTCTTAGGAAGGAAATTCTGTGCTTTAAGTACCAGCTGCGGTCCCTTAGCCATTACATCATTGAACTTCGTTCTCAAATGTACTAACAAAGCATGTCAATTGGCTGTGCTCGTAAATTTTCAGCAAGAAATAGACTACATATATAGGAAAATTCCAAATTGGATTCTGTTGTGCCTCATATCGTCTTAATTATGTAAAAATCATTGTTAAAAAAGAGTATTTCGATCCTGTAACATTTGCTACTTAGAGATTTTGTCCTTTAAGTGGTTATTTTTTAAGAAAAAAAAATTAGTTCAATACTTTAAAGTTTATTTCACTACAAAAAAAAAAAATAGTATTTTACCGAGAAAAAAAAAAGAGGGAAATAATCCCCTCGATATTTTTTGAGAGAATTACTTAGTGTACTTTTTACCGAGGGAATTATCGAAAGATTATACCTTCGGTAAATCCCTAAAAAACACGGCGCCAATTTTTGCTCACATAATTAACGAAGACAATACCGAAGGTTTCCGAATGTATCATTACCGAAGGAATATCCCTCTCGAAAATACCGAGGGGAAAGATTTTCCCTCAGAAAAACCAAGGGAATTTGGTCCCGTCGGTATTTTTGAGAATTAAAAAAATCGAAAAAAATTAAATAAGAAAAAACCGAAGGAAAGAAAATCCCCTCGGAAAACCCGAGGATGATTTAGTTCCCTCGTTATTTTTGAGAATAAAAAAATAAAAAAAAATCGAGGGGAAGAAAATCCCCTCGGAAAACTCGAGGGGAATTTAGTCCCTCGGTATTTTTTAGAATAAAAAAAATCAAACAAATAAATAAATAAGAAAAAACTCAGGGGAAGAAAATCCCCTCGGAAAATAATAAATAAGAAAAAAAACGAGAGGAATTAGGATTCCCTCGGAAATCTCGAGGGGAAATTCATCCCCTCGGTATTTTTTAAAATAAATAAAAATCGAAAAAAATATAGAAAAAAAATCATAAGAATAAAAAAATCCTATCTTTGTAGGACGTGGGGTGGTTTTCACCCGATTTTGATTGAAGAATATCAACGAGCATGTGCGTATTTACACGTATTTTGTAATTCGACCAACAACTAAAATACGATCGATCGATCAACTTGTTCGGTTGGAAACGCGAAACAACGAAGTGTCGTGATTTTGTGAAGGTGGCATGGGGTGCATCTCGATTTCATGAAACCACGAGAATCGGGTGTTGATCGTTAATTACGCGTTTTCTATTTTTTATGATCTTAAATAAAAAATAGAAAATTAGTAAAACTAAAAACAAATCCTATCATTTTACGAAAGAGGTGGCAAGGGGTGTTTCTCGATGTCATGGAACCACAAGGATCGAATGTTGATCGGTAAATACGCATTTTAAATTTTTTCGATTTTTTTATTAAAAAATCCGAGGGGAATTATTTCTCCTCGAAAATTCGGAGGGGATTCCCCTCGGTATTTCCGAGGGGAAATTCATCCCCTCTGTATTTTTTAAGTTAAATAAAAATTGAAAAAATAGAAAAATCGTAAAAATAAAACAAATTCTATCATTGTAGGCACGTGGGTGGTTTTCACCCGATTTCGATTGAAAAATATCAACGAGCATGTGCGTATTTACACGTGTCGTGTAATTCGACCAACAACCAAGTTACGATCGATCGATCGACTTGTTCAGTTGGAAACGCGAAGCGGCGAAGCGTCGTGATTTTGTGAAGGTGGCACGAGGTGAGTTTCGGTTTCATGGAACCACGAGAATCGGGTGTTGATCGTTAAATACGCATTTTCTATTTTTTTCGATCTTAAATAAAAAAAGAAAAAAAAAAAAGAAAAGAAAATTACTAAAAATAAAAATAAATCCTATTATTTTACAAACGGGCTCATGTGTAACCAATTTCATATTATAATTTTATTAAAGAGGGATTTTAGCTTATTAATGAGAGATTTTACCCACGGTAAAATACTATTTTTTGGTTGTGGTAGGTCTCATGAGTGACCAGTCTCATTTATGAAACCACTTTTTTTTTACCAAACCCAAATATTGTCCATGGACCCATTTGCAATCGGGTCGCCCATATTGAACCTTTATACTGGTTCCTTAAATTGTATCACACGTGGGGCAGAGCAAAACCTGCACTCGTTCTCTTTCGTCAATGCTCCCCAAATTTTACCGCCGGATCTTCGAAATCTCCTCCGGCGAATCGAAAAGTTAAAACTGCGGAAATGAATTTTGCCCAAATCGAAGCTTCTGGTGACTGATTCTGATGAACGACTATATCAAAACGCAAAAATTGAAGCTGTATTCAATGTCCGTCGCCCAACGTTTGTCATCCAATGTCGTCATCGCTAATTCTAAATCCTCTCCAATGAGGTGATGATTCAATACCCTATTTTCACGTATGATGTAAGCTTTTGTAATCATCGATTGGGAAAAAAACTTATTCCAGGCCTAATTTTATGTTTTTTATTTTTACTTCTAACCATGTTTTCATTAATTTTAATTCTTCTTTTACACATAAGGAGACTGTAGAGACAACAATGATGGAGAATTAAAGAATTGTTATTGTCTCTAGTCAAGATGATGATGTTAAAGAAACTTTAGTTAATAATACTTAAATGGTTATTTTTGTGTCATACATAATTTTTGATACTTGTAATAATGTTTTGATAGTTGTAGATGAATGAGGTATTTAAGATTGTGCTCATAAATCATATGGTTTGATAGTTAATGTAAATGGGGTTTTCTGGTTATGGGATTTTGTTTTTCAATAAGTCTATATGCAGCCATTTGCTATATAATTTTGCATGATTAATAAGGAGTTTTAGGTAAGTTCATTACTTTCTAATTTTATATTTACTTATTTGCCCTTTATTAATTGTTATGGATAGAGATTTAATATCTTTTTGTTTATGGAAAAAAATTAAAGGAAACAATTAAAATATCAAAATATACTCAATCAATAAATTCTTTATTATTTTAACTCCCATTCATATAGATTTTCTCCTAATTGAAGTGTCATTCATTTTATTTGTTTTTCTTTTAAGCATATTGCCCCAGAGCAAAATGCTCCATGTATTCATTTTCTTTGTCGTTCTTTTTTATTTTTTGTAAAGACAGTTTATTAATATTGTTGAGGTTTTTTGTCTTTGTTTTTTAAAAGATATTTTTATTAATATTGTTGAGAAAATGTATAAATTGAACTTCTAAACTTATATTCATATGTTTTCAACTTAATTAAATAATATAATACGTTAAAATTATTTAATATTTATTTTATTTCGAAATTGATAAGTAACTCTTACTAACAATATCATAACTACTATAAAATAGTAATTTAGTTAAATGTCTCATTATTAATGTTTTATGTTAAGGTATTTTTGTCGAAATAAATCAGAAAAAAGTTATCGTCCAAATGTTACATTAGTCCAAACAGCTTAAGCGTCCTAGGTGCGCGAAAATCAAACTGGCTATAAAACTATTGTAAATATTCTTAAGCGTAATATAATTATAGTTTTATAAATTTATTCAAATGGTCTTTGAGTTTAATTGATTCTTTTCACATTTAAAAACAAAACTACATGAATTTGATTTTGGTTATAATTTAACAAGATATTAAAGTTTTGATGAATTAATATTCTATTAATATATTTATGTTTATCAGTTTGTACATATATATTTGCAAATTACTCGTCATTGTAAATTTTGAGCAAATAAAGAATATGGTTATAAAAATAATAATAATATGGATGAACGGTGAAATACACTTATTAGACAATAACTTTACAATAATTTATTGTTGGAATTATATTAAATTCAATTTTAAAAAAAGAATTATTTTGCTATAGAATAGATTTATAATATACTCAGTATTCAAAATATAATTATAACAGTATTTTAAATATAAAAAATTAGTAATTTAAAAATTATTATGTTCAATATAGTCTCTCGCTCGCGCGCGCGACACTCACACACACACACACACACACACACACATATATATATATATGTATATACATATTTAATAAAATTTTAAGTATTAATATTTTTATATTTATGTATTATATAAACATTAAAATATGTATTCACTAAACAATCAAAATTATTTAATAAAATATTATTATTATATATAATTAAAAAGTAGTTACATAAATATAAAAATATATTCAATTAATTATTAATTATATATATATATATATATTCTCAACTTGTGTTTTATACCAATGTCTAATCATTACTTATTGATTATTATTATTATTAACTAGTTTTATATTTTAATATTTAGATTAAACTCAATAATAATTTTATTTACATATTTATAAAAATTCTAAAGTTGTCATATTCTCAACATGTGCCTTGTACCGGTGTCAAATAACTATTTATCAGATTTCATTATTAAAATTAGAAATTAGATTCGTTAATATTTATTAGTTATGTACTTAGAAAACTTTAAAAGATTATATATTCTCTACCTTAATCGCATTGTATCGGATTCGAATCACTATTTTTTATTATTATTATCGATTTATTGTATATTTTTATATTTAAATTAAATTTATTAATAATTTTATTAACATACTTATAAAAATCCAAAGATGTCATATTTTATTAGAAATTAATATTTCAAATCAATATTTAAATTAGATGACTGGACATGAATTAGTATTATACATAAAAATTTATTTAATTAGCACGATTAAAGTATAGAGAGAGAATCTTTTTGTGTATGATTAGAAAAATCAACTATTACATATATTTTTTTATTCAATACAAATCAACAAGTTTTTAATGAATTAGAACATTTTGTTAATTGAAAATCAATTTTATTTTATTTTATTCTGATTTCAAAATATTTTATAAAATCTTGTGTTTTTTTGATTTCTCTTGTTTTAAAATATATTGATAGTTTTTAAGAATTCGTAAAACTCATTCCTTCCCAAAAGGATATGTTTGGTTGCAATTTTGGGTGTCACAAAATGATAAACTTGTTATTAAATTTATTTTTTATTTCCATATGTACCCCTATAATTAAAACACTATACCACTTACTTAGATGAATTTTAAGAAAACTGAGTAACAATGAATAAACAATTATTAACTTTAGGGGTATATTGGAAAAATAATACTTTAACTATATTAACCAATATTTTCTTTAAATGTGTTAAGTAACCGTAGGCCTATCTTTTGGGGGCGGAGGGAGTACACTTTTTATTTATCTGATTTTATAATTTTTTATATTTATTTGATTTCATAAATATATAACTTCAAATGTAATATATTAATTTAAAATATTACTATTGTATTTTCATAGAAATCTAATTTATATCTTCATTAGATATATTAAACATAACTATTATATTATTTATTAGTATTGTTAATGTATCATTAAAATAACTTTGAATGTAGCATGATTTATATTGGAATTATATTAAACTCTAATATATATATATATATATATGAGTGTTATTATGCTATATAATAACTTTATTATACATCAAATTTGAAAAAAATAATTATAAAAAATATTTTACTAAATATGTAAATATTAGCAGTTAATTTTTATTATTAACAATGTTCACAAAGTACCATTTTAAACTCAATATATAGTAATTTAAATATACTAGAGTTTATATAACCGCATATTTTAAATACTATATATATATATATATATATATATATATATATATATATATATATATATATATATATATATATATATATATATATCATACCTATGTACTAAATGAAAATATACATATCCTACGTGTTGCAGGTGCTTACTTGACGACTTTTGAAAATTTGAAAACTTACTAAAATATAAGATTTCAAATATTTACCAAATTATATATATTTCCTTTTTATTTCAAACTTAATATATTTATTTTATTGTATTTGCCTATTTATTATTTTCCTCTAATTATATTTTTCCTAATTCAAAATTTTTATTCTTCTAATACAAAATTATAAAAATACTTAATAATATTGACTAGACACCGGTACAATACGATACATGTTGAGAATATGGTATATTTTGAGTTTTTCTAAGTAACTAAATTATTAAAAAATTTAATAAAAGAAAATAATTATAAATTTATTTCATAATAATAATAATAATTATTACTATTAATTAAAAGATATTATACACGGGTTGAGAACGTGGCAACTTTTGAATTTTTCTAAATATGTAAATAAGATTATTAATGAATTAAATATCAATATTTAAATATAGAATTATTTAATAATAGTTAATAAATACTGATTAGGCATAGATAGTTGAGAATACGATATATTTTAATTTTTTTTATTTTATATTTAGAAACTATTTAATTATTATAAATATTTTTTTTATATTGATCTTTTGATTAATCCTGTGTAACACACTGGTGTTAAACTAGTATATATATCCCACCTATATAGTAAATGAAAAGATTTCTATCTTACGTGTCTGCTTATGAGACTTTGGGCTGACATGTAATTTTCTAATGATTCGAATGCTTACTTGTCGAGTTTTTAAAGTTTTGAGATTTACTAAATATAAAAATTCTAATATCTACCTAATTTATTATATTTTGTCTAAGTTAATCTTTTTTTTTATATATAGTTTCTTAATTTAATATTTTCCTTTGTTTATATTTTATCTAATTCAGTATTTTCTTTTATTCTTCTAATATAAATATATAAGAAGTCATATATAATTAGAAAGAAAAATTCAAATACTTATCTTAATTAAAAGAAGATTTACTTATAAGATAATGTTAATTACAAAAAATTTAATTATTTCTTAATAATCTAAATATGTTGTATTTAGAATAAAATCTAAAATATATAATATAATTAAATGACGAGTTACTTTCATAATCTAAGTATGCAACTAAACATTATTAAAGAATTCAGTTTAAATATAAAAATAAAAATTTGTGTAGAAATAATTAATAAATATTAATTAGACACCAGTACAATACAACATGGGTTGAGAATACAACATCTTTTGAATTTCTCTAAGTATTTAACTAAAAATTATTATAAAATTTAACTTGAATATTAAAATTTTAAAATATTTAATAATAATTAATTAATTAAAATTAGATACAGGTTGAGCATGTAACATGTTTTGAATTTATTTATGTATGTAAATATGAAATTATTAACGAATTTAATCTAAATATTAAAAAAAGAATTATTTTACAATAAAAAATAGTAGTTAATAAATAGTAACTAGCCATTTGTAAAAGACACGAGTTGAAAATACGATATCTTTTGAACTTTCTTAATTTCATATTTAGAAACTCTATAATAGTTATAAATATTTTTATATTTATATTTTGATAAATTTCGTGTAACACACAGGTATTAAACTAGTGTGTGTGTGTGTGTGTGTGTGTGTGTGTGTGTATAAAACATATTAATTGTTAGCCACGTTTTTTATTTACTATGGTTATATAAAAAAAATACTAATATAAGTAAGTTAAAGATTTTTTTATTCAATAATAAAGTCTCCCACTTTAAAACAATCTATTTAAATTATTAATTACATATTTAATTCATGTCAAAGTTTACCATACATATCCTATGTTGTTTTAAGAAAATATATAATTAGATATGGATATAAAAGTTAGATTTTATTACTATATTTAATTTATATATTATAATTAGATTAGAACTATAATTTAATATTACTTATCTTATAAAAACATTATTGCTCCGGGACAAATTGCTCCATATATCATCACTCTTGTTTTTTCGATAAAACCATCTGACTATCTGTATAACATAGAGCCTAAATCTTCTTTAATCTTGTCTTCTTAATTATATATGTATATGTGGACCATTATTACCCAAGCCAACATTAATCAGGTTAGGACTCAATTAAATCTATATATTCATGTAATAAAAAGGTCAAAATTTGCATAATTAATTAATGAGCTATTTTTACTAGTTTCCATTTATGTTAAATAGTTTTTCCTTGGTACATAAATGAGTATTGTTTTAGTTTTTTACTATCAAACTAGTTTGAATACCCGCGTTTTACGCGGGCATATCCTAGAAAGTCATAAACATAAAATCAGTTATGCAGCTTCAATATATAAAATATAAGAACCCAATAACAAATTTATTATTAATATTAAACCAAATAAATATGTCCATAACATAGTAATATAGAGCTTGGGCTCATAATTAACACAATATCATTCTCACCACAAAATTGTACATATCCCTAAATAAGTAAAATTGATGCATAGACATATAAAAGCTCTTAATCTTAATCATTTTGAAAGATCATTGATAGTTGATAGCCTGGCTGAAAGAGATCAAATTCTTAATCCCCATTTAGCATGCTTATTCTAATATAACCACTCCCAAATCGCCTTCCACTTCTTGTCTGAACTTGTGCTCTCTAAACAACTTCTCAAAGTTCACACCATATTTGCATTTCAACCATGCAAAAGCTATAGAAGAAAAGAATAAAAAATGGATTAGATGTAGTTTCAGAAAATTCTTATTTTTAGTTGGGGACATTACAAAACTACACCAGAGGTTTAGTGGAATTACAAAAAATCTCACTAATCTTTTAAACTTTCAAATTGCCCCTTATGTTTGTGTTTACATTACAGATGTCTCCGTTAAAAATTATAATTATTTATATATATAAATAAATAAGTTTTACTCACTGGTGAAATTGCAGTACTGAATGGGAGATTTGGTAACATAAAAGAGGCCATTTTTCTTGACAATATCTCTCAATCTATTCCACCTTGCAGCCATGACATGCTTGCTGTACTTGAAAAAATTCTCTAATATCGGGCCGGGCTTATTTTTCCGGCAGCTAGCATATCCTGTATGCAGAATATTGGCAGCCCTGAGTTGAGCTTCTTTTGAAGCTCCATCTCAATGAATTTCACCATCTTCTTTGCTACCTCTTTATCTCTCACAAGTGCCGATCTTCACAGGATTCAAAAAAATAAAAATAATAAGTAAAGATTGTGATAATTAAAAAACTACCTCTAAAGTTTAGTCTAATTTCAAAAAATACCATTTATCTGTCCAAACTCCAAACATGTTGCAAACTGCACCTTTAAGTGTGCAATTGTTGAAGAGAAATAAATATAAAGGGGGTATTTTTAATTTCATAAAATAATCGGGCTTGCTTGCAATTATGCTAAATTTAGGGTTGTTTTAAAAAAAATCAACCCTGATATTTTTCTTGGTAAATCAACAAAATTATGGATTATTGTTTTTTTCCATTTTCTCAGCATCATACCCAATTCTTGATCCTGCATGGCTAGTGAATTTAGAAAGTGTGAAGAGTATAATATCATGATCTCCAGGAGCGTCAAACCCAATATTTAAAACTATAATTAGCGTCAAACCCCAAATCATGACTCTAGTAAAATGCAATCCAGGATATCATATTATATATCAATTATAGAGTATCAAAGTGGTTTAATTAAGGGTATGTTTGGCGGACAAAGCTGATAAGCTAGCTAATAGCTGAAAAGCTAACTGATGACTGATAAGTTATTTGAGAGCTGATAGCTGATGACTGATAGCTGAAAAGCTAGCTAATCTAAATGAAAGTGTTTGGCAAAATTAACTGATAAGCTACCTGAAAAATACAAAATTACATAAAAGTACATATTTCAAATAATAATATTCTATTAATATTGATAATATAATTATGATTATTTATACTCATATTTTAATAGTAAAGCAAGCATTACATCTATCGAAATGAACACTAATTAAAAATATTTATAGATAAAATAATCAAAGGATAATATACTTACATCACAGAAGTCCATAAAATTATTGTATACACGAATCATAAAAATTCCAAATACTATTTATTGTCTTGCATACCAAATCAGATTCGCAATATTATTGCGAATGTTTTTCATCACATTGCTTGTTTCTCTGATATTAGTAAAATCAACACTCGTACTAGGCTCATCTTCCAGTTCATCACAAGGTATGTACTCTGGATGCTTCTCAAGCATGGTAAACATTAAATCATCTTCAGAGTGAATTCGAATGAAGTTATGCAATGCAAATGTCGCCATTATCACGTCGATTTGTGTGTCCACACTATATTTGGGCATTCTACTCAATATTTTCCATCTCTTTTTCAAGACTCCAAATGATCTTTCGATGTAACTTCGAAGAGATGAATGAGCACAATTGAATGCTTCTTCAGCATTAGTTGGCAATACATTTTCGAATTGAGACTGGTGGTGTCTTATCCTCGGATATGGCACTAAATATCCTTTTCGGTTTGGATATCCTTTATCTACTAAGTAGTATCGACCTATTTGAAGAAAAAAAAATTAATAATGCATTTAATAATTTACTAATTAAAAATAATAATTTACCTTCAGGCGGCTTAGGGAAGTTCATAGATGGTGTCTCGATTGCATGAAGAAAAACACGTGTATCGTGTGCAGATCCTTCCCACCCAACCGATATAAATGTAAAACACATGTCAAAATCACACGAGGCCATAACATTGAAAGTAGGGACTCCTTTTCTTCCTCTATAACGAACTTGTTCTTTCTCTGGGATGCATGCTTCAATATGTGTACCATCGATACATCCGATGCAATCCTGTGTACAAATGGAGTCACTAATGGCAATTATAAGAAAATATATAGATAGTTATTTAATAGAATATCTAAGTAAAATTGGTTACCTTAAAGTAAGGCTTGTATCTATCATCGTTCGATATATGAGGTGGTATGAATTGAAATGTTGGATTCTTGGGTCTTATGACATCACGTGCAAGACCCACATACTGTTTGCTCCGCCCACTTATTGACTCCAAAACTTCATGAAATGCTCTGCTAATTTTTTCGCCCGAACGCTGGAATCTCACTTACATCCCTATTTGAAATACCCAAGGCAATTGTATATACAAATATACCAACTTTCTCATGAACAGACATTCTATCACTTGGCTTTAATCCATACTTTGTTTTTAATTCTTCACATAGTCGCATAAAAACATGTGGACTCATTCTAAATGCATTAACACATCGAATTGGATGCCCACTTAAGACCTCTCTTATCCAAAGCTCTCCCATTTGACAAGATGTCATGCATGGTTCTTTATAGATATAACTATAAAAATAATGTGCAACTACAACACTTGTGTGAAGATTAGCTAATTCCAATAATAAAATAATCTTTTTCCTTTGTTCGTTATCCATATTGTACCTATTCATAAAAAAATAAAGAAACACCTCCATCAATATAAGCAATAACTATATCAACAAAAGCATAATAAACATTAAAAAAAAAAAGTCTTATAAAGATCTGAATATAACTGAAAAAATATTCAAATAACTTCCAAATTCACATAAGGTGTCCATAAAAATTCGAAGTCCCATAACGAATACTAAAAGGTCACAAAGTGCACATTCAAAGCAATGTAATTAAAGTTCATAACAAAATAATTTATAATTCTATAGTTCAAAGGATGTTCTTGGCATGTACAAACTTCAACCAAGAAAGCCTAGCACCATCATTATCCATCTTCAGAAACATCTCTCTATTCACGGGATCCCGAAGCACACAAATCGAATAACACCATAGCTCGGCACCCTCTTCCAACACACCATCAGTTGCCAACCGGTTCATAATTTTTATTGCTGCTTCAACACTTGTTTCACTCACATTGTTATTAGCATTGGGAGTATCTTTCGTAAGCAGCCCAATTATGTTGGTATGTAGTTCACTTACCTGATCTAAATGGTGTTTAATCATTACAGATCCCGCCGACTGTCTCCTCTTGCGCTTCAATTCTTTAGATTTGGTTGTCGTTGTGGTAGTCTTATTTAATGAATTTTCTTTTGAGACACTATTAGGATTTGTGATTGTACGAGGTGTTGAGAGACCCACATCATTACCATTGACAGAAGACACAAAATTATTCCAGAAACCACTCTCTTCCTTCTCCAAATTTTCTAAACGAGAAGAGTAATCAGAAAACACTGAATAAGTATCGGTATCATCCACCAAATTCACACCTTGTTCATTATCTTCGTCTCTTATATTCACATGTTCCCGGGCATTCAAAGACTCGGGATTGGATGAAGGTGCTATACAATATATCCCAGTAGCAACAACATCACCAAATAGGTGATCCCATTGTTCTTCAATAGAAGGATGTATTGACTTATTACGAAATTTCTTGGCTTCAGGTTTTTCCTACACAAAATAGTAATAATATTTTTCATAAGAATAAATTAATATAAAGATTAAAGTATTTGACATGGTATAAAACTATTATTACCTTAATTTTTCTCTCCCACCATTCATCTGAACAATCGAGCTTTCCAGTTGTAGAATTCCAACCCAGACCAGTTTCTCCATTCTTTAAAAATTTCCAAAGGCGCCAATCTCTTTTCATAGAATCAAACTTATTTTTTAAGCTTTTAAAGTTAGATTTCCTTTTTATTTGGCTATCAAACTGTTCTTGGATCTCACGCCATTTAAAATATTGACCACGCCCATGCTTCGTAATGTATTGAATACAAATCTCACAAAATATTGATACATACTCATCCGTCCAAACAAAACTTGCAGCCTCAACACTATCATTTTTTGATGCCATCTATTGAATTAAAGAGTGATTGAACAACTTAAATGAACAACTTGCAGAGATGAGTTGAGAAATACAAAATTCTTATAGCTTATTGACGTTCATAACTATGAGCATGATTACTGTAGTTTGCATTAATTTATTCTTCAGTGATGTTTGAAATATACAATTTCTTTATTAATTCTCCACTGATGACAAGCGATTTTAAAAATATACACAAGTGAGGTCTGCATTAATTTTATGGTTTGACTGGATATGCACAAGTGAGGGTTACTCATCTCCAGTGACGTTTACAATAAGGGAATAAATTAATGATTTGCATTAATAAGAGAATTAACTAATGGTGATGTTTACAGTTCTCAAAAGTTTAAAATATACAATTCTCCATTGATGTTTGAAATTAATTCTCCCACATATATGTCAACTCCCTTATTGGATTTCAGCAATCATCACAAACCTCACAGAAGATTTTCGTAATTATTTTTTTCTAAATAGACTAATAATCCTAGATTTGTTTAACAAATAACATAATATTCTATATAATTATGCCCTTCCTTCTAGTGTTCTTTATCCCAGTTTCCTTGTAAAGTTTAAAATAAAATAAAAGATTTGCAGTTGTAAGGTTTTGGAGGATCAATGTTCCAAGTACTATCAAGACACAAAAAACTCTTAAATTTTGTATATCACTGTTTCAAGAAACCAAAAAACAAAAACCAAAACACCAAAACAAACAAACAAATAAAAAAAAAATACAATTAAGAAAAAATTCAAAAGCACTTTCATAATATTTCTCATCATGTACTTCTGAGAAATTAACTAAATATTATGATTAAAAGCAATTATGATAAAACTAACCTTGTAATTGACAGAAGGGTTGATGGAGCACCCAACAAGAGGAAGACGAGAGAAGCAGAGAACATATTTACGTACAAGAATGAATATTCTGATAAAAGATTTTTTTAAATATCTAGTGTTGTAATAATAGAATTTCATAAAAACGGAAAAGGTTAGAAAAGGAATAAAAACAAAAGGTCTTATGGGCTTATTTCAAACGCTAGTATTACTAGCGTTTGAGATAAGCTTGAACTTTTCAAAAAAGCTCATCCAACCAAACGGGGACACGATGTAGTTGAAGTAGTCGTGCTGTTACGCGAAGCTTATTAGTCCTCTAAATAAGACATAAGCTAGCTTATTATTCTTACCAAACATACACTAATTAGATTGTTGCTTAACAGTTGGAGATTATAATTTATGTCCCTAAAATCTTGTGAAAATATCTATGAATATATTTTCCAATTTTCTTTTCTAATTCCAATCTGATTATCAAATTCTTGTTTCTAAAACTTGGCTAGCCAATAGTAAATAAAGATCTAATCCAAAAACTAAAAGAATACTAAAAAATAATAATAATAAAAGAGGGAGAGAAGGAGAACCCCAAATCACAACTCCAAAAAAACCCATTAATAATTCTAAGGCAAATAACCCAATATTTACAACTATAATTAAGGTCAAACCCATAACCACGACTCTAGAAAAAACCATTAATAATGAAACTTCTAATACATGATATCATATTATATAATTTTAGAGTATTGAAGTGGTTTACAGGTTGTTGCTTAACAGAGATATTATAATTTAATGTCCTTCAAACTTGTGCAAACGTCAAAGAATTTTCTTTTTTTCATTTTTATTTTTTAATTCAAATCTCATTATCAAATTCTTGTTTTTAAAACCTAGCTAGCCATTTGGGAATCGAGAACCAATCCAAAAACAAAAAAAATATATTTTAAATCACGAAATTAAATACTCACATAGAACGTCTAGTTAGCGTCGACACCGTGAAAGAGGGTTGGAGAGTCCTCAACTTCCTCCTCCTTGCTTGCCTCCCAATTTCCGGCTACTTCTCTATCAACCACCAATGATAAAATAATCAATCACCAGTGATTATTTATGCATAACAATCATAAAAGGCAATCATAGAAAAGCATTATGCATGTGTGTGTGTGTGTATGGTCCATTTGGCCTCTTCCAGTTGTCCCTATGGCCATCAAGTAAAAAAATAAAGGTGTGTAATTTAAGAAGAGAGATAATGAAATTATACGATGCTATTAATTCATAATTTTTGTATGTGGCCCGTTGATCTTATTAAGAAAATCATGTAAACTGTTGGTCTTTCATATCATGTCCAATGAGTTATTTATAGTAGAAGCACTCAAACACAATGCAAAGTTTTTTCCCACTAATAAAGGAAAAACAAATAATATTTACTCTAACAAAGTAAAAAGAGAGCCCGTGTGAATATCATCCAAGAGAAGCTAAGAGTCAAAGATAAACTAACTTACAAAAGAAAACATGCACAAAATCACAGACGACTTGGACTTATACTGGATGATAAACTAACTCAACCAATAAACATCTTACTTCTTACCATGAATACTAAGAGCTCTTCATGCACTGAACTAATTCCTCTTCCATTGCTAGACTGCAGTAAAATATATATTTGCTATTATTGACGCAATTAAAAAAATTCATCGCAATCTAAAATATCAATAAATGAAGTTTAATGATAATGTTAATCAACCTAAAATATCAGTTTTGATCGCATCTCATATCCGCATGCAACGAAATCACATAGAATTATTAGGTGAAAAACATAAACTTAATATAATATTATTGTTAATCAAGCAATCCTTATTTTTTTTATATGCTACTGTAATATCCTAAATGAAGAATGATCCTTCATCTATTTAAGTATAAACACATGGAATGAAAATATATATATATATATATATATATATATATATATATATATATATATATATATATATATATATATACACTTTACAAAATGATGAACAGTAAACGTAATATTGATTCTTAGCTTAAAAAAACAACTTTAGAGACAAAAATTTAAGCACCCAACTAAAGAGAAAACAACTAAACAATCCACACAATAAGTCTTCCAATTTTATTAACCAAGTCCTCCACACTTTCTTGTCCCATGGAATTAGAGTATTCAGGTCTATTAATTCAAGTGATGTCATCCTACGAAACCTTACTTTCAAGTATCAAAAAGCAATTCGTGGACTTCATTGAATATACCTTTGGTTCAACATAGATCCAATTGCCTCAATAGTTATGTTTCCAAAAACTAATTTCTCTATGCATCTTCGAAAAAAATATGCAACTGCCTCATTTTTTTCAGAGAACCGCTGAAAAAATAAACTAACATAGATCTAACTTCGAATAATCCATTAGAATTATTTAATTTTTCTAAGCATAAAAAAATTGACGAAAATTAAAAATAAATTACATTTTTGAGTGAATCCATGGTTGGAGTGTCAGCAACATGGATGCAATTGTACTGATTGAGTTTGGCCTTACCCCATCCATCCAAAACCACCATATCTATGACTTTCCCCATTGTCAGCTTTGGGTGATCCTTCAGTTTCAATGGAAATCCAATGCTGCCCATTATCTATCAATAATACAAATAAAAAATTAAATCCCGATCAGTTAATGTTCCAGATGTTCATAACTCAAAATCAATTAATGGTTTGGAAGCTAAGATTTCAAATCCTAAAAAAAGAAAAGAAAACACTATCAATTGAGTGGCATAAGAGGAATTGCAGATAGAAGAAAAATTATAGAAGAAAGAAGAAATGAAGAAAAAGAAAATTAGAAAGAAAGAAGAGGAACGGCGAGAGAGTGACGAGGAAAGATATAGTAAACACTAGGGTTTTTTTGGAATTCAATAAATGAGAAAAAAATACTATTTTATATGAAAGAAAAAAATTCCAAATCAGAAGTTTATTTAGAGAAAAGATGAGAGGTTGACACATCAGATTTTCAAGGCACCATAAGATGCCACATGTAATTAGGAGAAATCACAAGTTGACACATCAACCATGTGTCAACAGAATTAATATATAGGGTTGATCACAGTGTTGCTCAATTTAAAAAAGAAAAAAGTCCCGAGGCATTGATTTACCTTATAAAGTGTAGATTAATGAATATTTAGTTTTGAATTTAAAATAAACTAAGTATGCTGAAGAGTGAATAATATATACAAAAAGAAAAATGGCATTTCATAGACGTGTTGTTGATACAGTTAAACTAAAAACTATGATCTTTATTAATATTTTTGATAGTTTTAGATTAAGGAGTTGTTGCTAATGGTAGTTATATCTCAACTGGAAACTTTAGGTACTATATGTGATACAATTACTATTTTTCTGGTTCTTGATGTCACCTAAATGACGGAGGTGTTCGAGATTGTGCTCATAAATCAACTGATTTGATTTATGGAGCAATTGCAGATAATGGTTATATAAAGGCAGGTATAACGAATTGTTGTATTTATATACAATTATTATTATTTGTCATACTTTTACTATTGTTTGTAATACATTAAGCTGCAATTCTGATATTGAGCTTCTATTATTCTTCATAAAACTTTGCCTCGTTGGATATGAAATGGTTTGATTTTCGCCTTCATTGTTAGCAGTAGCTGGTGTGGGTTTAAGGAATGGACACTAGTGTAGAAACATCAATCTAGAACGCCTTTTTCTGCTAATCTAGTACGGTTGTTGCTGCGTTAGATCGAGGTGTTCTAGAAAGTCAGAGTTTCTAAAACAATTAGGTACCCATTCTAAAAAATACATTTACCCATTCTAAAAAGTGATTTTCTAGAACAGGTTTTCAAAAAGGCGTTCTAGAAAGTATGTTATCTAGAACATGTTTTGAAAAAACATTTTAAAAAGTATGATATCTAGAACGGATTTTGAAAAGGTGTTCTAAAAAGAATGATTTCAAGAACGAATTTTGAAAAGGCGTTCTAGAAAGTATGTTATATAGAACGGATTTAAGGCATTCTAGATTAGTGTAATTTCTAAACAGTTTTTCGTAAACCCATTCTAAAAAGTATGATATCTAGAACGAGCTTTCTTAAACCCATTCAAGAAAGTAGTGAAATTATTATTTATTCAAAATTAATAAAGTAGGTTCCAACAAATACACCAAAAAAATTTCAATGCTAAATATTATGCATACAAATAAACAAAAATTTAATTAACCAACAATACACCAAATATCAATAAAAGCAAGACATTTATATCAAGATTATTTAATCAGGAGAATGGATATGTATCATATGCCTAATTGCCACTACAATATAATTGGTAATTAAAGAAAGGGAGGTCTTTGCATTTAACAACTGTGCACAATAAATATTTCACATCCATTTTCAGCATATTTACAAGATACAATAGATGTTGTGATGCAGTTGCAAAAGACAAGAAATAATGAGTACTTAAGATATTCTTTTTTGGGACCATACGGAACTCTTAATACCCTTCAAGGTCACACTCCATGGTTTTATCAAAACACTCCATGGTTTTATCAAACATCACTTAGGTTTGTCATAAAATAATTTTTAGGAAGTTTAGAACTTCAAATTAGTACCCAAACTGTCCACTTTTTATTGAATATGTTCCAGCCTACCCAGTTATTAGTAGGAAAATTACATCACTCTATACATCAGTACATGAAACTAAGATTTCTCAACAAAAATAAAGAGAAAAAAGTATTTTTCAGCTAGTAAGTTGGAAATCAAAAGGCACAAGTGAGTATGTAGGTTACCAACTCCTATACTTTACATGATAACACATATGAGCATACACACAGCCTGATTGGAAGTGAAATAACCAATTGCCATATATATATTCCATGCATGTAACTTAAAATCCATTGTATTATGAGAATACCCAAACAAGCTCGATTTTATTGTTATTGTGTATTTCTATCCTGAGATTCAAATTTGTGAATCCAAAAGAAGCCTTTATCAAAATTGCATTAATTAGGTTTTCAATTTATAGCATCATATAATAATGTAAGACCAATAAAAAAAGTTCTGAAAACAAGGAATTAAATTAGCACTCGCCATCTTTTTCTTTATCTTTTGAAACAATGAAGTAAAGGTTCAACAGAATCTGAAAATGCATAAAAAAGATATACATTAATGAATGTGGGTACAGTAATAGATCAATAAACAAGCTGTTTAAAAAAAAAAGTAAAAAAAAGTTTTTGGATCATTAGCTTAGATATATACTTAATAAGCTCTAAGTTTTATGGAATATCATTTTCTCCAAATCGAGTAACATTTTTATTAATTAATAAAAGAAATAATAAAACTCAACAATTTTATATAAACTCATAAGAGAGTCGTTATCTGGCAGAGATAATTCTAAATAGATAATCAATTCTCTTCTAGATTCAGAATATACTCATTCAAATAGTAATTATGTTCATTTGACACTATTTCAGCGTGGCAATTTAATTAGAATTAAAGTGAAATTAAATAGTCATTCTCCTTTTCCAATTCCAAGTTTCCTGTCGACGGTGTGCGTTTATATATATATATATATATGATTAGGTTCAAATGATAACCATGTCCTTATATTTGAACCTAGAGTTAATTATGGGTTTTAGATCTAATTAAACGGATGGATAAGATTTTTTGTGTATTTCCTTATTTGATTAAATGCATTAGAATTGTATAATAAAAGCACCGCTGGTATATAATAAAAGCACTAATTCGCAGGTTCGCAAATAAAGACATGGTTCTCATTTGAACCCACCCCTATATATGTATATGTGTGTGTGTGTGTGCGCGCGCGCGCGCTAAAATTGGCAACCAACAACATATAACAAAGAATTGCAAACACCCAATAGACATATGTTTTTATATTACAAATTGCACCTACTGAGGTTTGTGATTTTAAGTTATTACTATTTTTTTGTAAATAATAAATTGATAATTATCCAAAAATTTAAAGTATAAACTGGAAAAAAAATATTAGTAGACTTATGAAAACCAAGCAAATCAAGGCCAAGCATTACTGCCGCTACTACAATGAGAATTAGCCCCCTAAATGGTATAATAATAATTAAAGAAAAAAAGAAAGAGAGAGAATAACACATAAAACACGGAGGAAAAAAAAATGCAAAATTGCTTAAATAAATAACGACATTATGTATTAAAAAAAACTTACACAACATCCAAATAGCGAAATATATCTTCTTTGTTATTCTTCGTCGCGCTATCAAGAGTATTGGTAACAGAGGCAATCATCTCGTTGACGCTGTCGATCTTGTTCTGAAGCTCCCGAGGAAGAGAAACTTGATTCAGTCCAACATTCTTAGTAGAAGTGAGATAATCAGATGCGTTTTTTAGGTTGTCGACAGTTGAATCTGCTTGTCTCAAGACAAAGTCCAACGTACTCGGCGTACTATCATGAGATTTTCCTTGTTCACGAAAAAAAAGTATAGGACATGAGATTATGAAAGTGGTCCCCACCACTAACAAAACTCAGATTATCAAAATATACATTAAAAATGAAACTACTTCAAGACTGAAAAATTATCAAAATTCATTTTCCATGGAAATGTAAAAAACAAGTAAGCCCTTCCATTGCATCAATTGTGAATAAAGAAAGCAAGAAGAGAGATAAGGCATAGGCGAATCGGGAATAGCCATAACACTGACATCCACAACAGCAAATATATATATATATAAATTAGACTAGTCTGGTCTATGATTTAGTATGTGAGTTCAAACTTAGGAGATGATAAATGAATTTATATAAAGCCTTTAAAGACATACTCAGTTGGATAAAAATCTTCTTTTGAGAGTGATCTGGATTCCATAACATTTGAAATATTAAAAGGAATTCCAAGTTGAAAAAAAAAACTTAAGATACAACGAAGAAATGAATATCTAAGCAAGCAATTCATTGATTCACACAAAACACTAAATGAAAACTCAAAAAAAGCTGCAGTCGTTCTCAATTATCAAATGCTCAATCCCAACACCAGAATCAAGATAACAAAAATTAAGGAAAACTAACCCAAAATTCAAAATTCCACAATTTAGGTCTGCCATTTAAAACTCTAAAATTTCTCCTGGCAAATGGCCGGTCCACGATCGGTGGACAATGGAAGGAGGAAGATGCAGATGAGAGGGGAAAATGGTAAGATTTGTTTTGTTTTGTACTATATCAGCACCTGGCTCTGATGGGTGAGCAACGACGCTCGAGAAGTAAGGCATCGGTGGCACGAGAGAGTAAAAAGTGTGATTTTTTAGTATGGTTTCTCTTGGTGTTATGTCCTTTTGACTCGATGTGGTCGTGGCGCTGTGAGGTCGCCAGTGTATGAGAGAAACAAAAACTGACGAGAGAGGAAGGTTAAGAATTCCGAAGACTTTGGAAATGGAGAGGATATAGGCGAAGGGGAAGAGCGGGGAGATAGGTCAAGAAGTGAACAAAAATCATTCCCTTTAAAAAATAAATTACATTTTAGAACGTCTTTGCAATATAGGTTCTAGATAATGACTATACCAGAACGTATTTAATAACAGATGTTCTAAATAAGTGAATATACAAGAATGTATTTATAATATACATTCTATAAAGTTAACATTTTAGAATGGATTTTAAAATATACGTTCTAGATATAGTCAGTCTCTGATTATTTAAAATGTATATTGTAAAAGTTGTTCTAGTATACTACTTTTTTATTACGAAAATGCCACTGGACAACATTTTACAACGTAATCGCCTAAGGCGTTCTAAAATGTCTATTCTAGAAAGCTTATTTTGTACTAGTGGGAGTAAGACTAGTGAGAGGCATACATATTACACTCAAGAAGAGATTTTGTTATATGTAAAGCTTGTTGTGAACTTTTATGAGAACGCGGATGTGGAAGCTAACTGGTGCGCACTAGAAGTATAATATGTTGAAGTATGGTTACACTATGAGGATAAAACCTGCCTTTTTTTTTGTCAATGGATTTGATTATGATTACTTATTTTTTTGCATAGCTAACAAAGATTTTAATGCAATTTATAGTGTGGGCTGATTTGTTAGGATTTAAGCAACATAAGTTCTCCCTGGGCCAGATAAATATATCAACTCTCCTTCATTTGTCTATTTTTTGTGTTTCTTACTTTTTATTTGTGATGGATATAGGTAATTTTCTTAGAGAAAATAAATCTTGGTGTTTAAGAAAATAACACTACGATTGTAATAAATTAATTTTTTAATGTTTCTTTGCACAATAAAATGATTTGACAACAAATTAAATATTTGTTTTCGCATTTTCAACTATTAGGTGAAGAAGAAAAATACCTCAATTGTTTTAGCATTGCCCATTGTTTGAGATAATTTGGCAATCATTGTACAAAAATATTGTGTATAGAAATCGGATATAAAAAATATGTGATACTTTAGCAATTCTTTATGATACTGATTCAAGATTTTTGTGTACCTACTTTATAAATATTTTTCAAACGTTTAAAAGCTCGCTCGCAAGAGCACGAGATCGCGTGTAGGTTGGTAAGCTAAACCGAGTCGATTCACAAGGAATAACCAATCAGAATCTCAAATGTTTGTTTAATCACAAGTAACACATGAACATGTATAATTGGGGGGTTTGTTTGTTTTGTTTTATAACTAAGAATTTTGAAAGCAATATGAAATAATTTGAACTAATTAACTTGAACTATATAGTCAACTAGAAATCAAAAGGCATGATCAACTAAGAGCAATGAACCTGGTTAAACGAAAAGCAATATAAGCATGAACTTAATAAATGAACGCAATTAAAAGGAATGAACAAGATCCAATTGCATAAACGAATAGAAATAGCATGGACGAATTTAAACAACCTAAACGAAACATGAACGGAACTACTAAGCTTGAATTTAAGTAACTAGCATGAATTCAAAGTACTCGGCATGAAATTTAATCAACGAAATTGAAATTAATAACAAACAAAAATTATACTATCCAAGTATCCAAGTCTCAACATCAACAATCCAAATCCAAATAATAGCAATTATCTAAAAACATGAACGGAGTAAAATAGCTTTATATGAAATTAAGCCTCCAATAACCAAGCATGAATTAAGTAAACGAAAATTGCGAACTTAACTATCGAAGAAATCCAAGGTATCAAACATGAATAACTCAAGATCCGGAAACAAGAACAATAATCTAAAAGCATAAATTAACAAAAACTAAACTAGAAAATGATTCAAAGTTTAGAGTACTTATTGGAACTAAGAAGTGCAGTAAATTCTCCAGCTATTCCGGAGAAGAAAAGGTAGATCTTGGCCGAAGAACGAGTCGCGTGCTAACGAACGGAGCTTGGGACTTTCGATTCTTGTATCTTCGATCTTGATCCTCTAGATATGTATCGGGCAATGGAAACGATCCTCCTCTATGTCTAAGAACCCTAAGAATTTGTGTGTTGTGTTCCAATACGAATTAGAAGGGGGGTATTTATAGTTTTCCCAAGTGAGCACAAGTTAGGTTTAAAAATCGAATCTAGACCCGATAACGGTGAGCTTAGCGGTAAGAGTTACCGTTAACTCTATCGTTATGTGCTTGCTGAATGTTTCTGTTCTTCCTTAGCGGTCATGGTAGCGGTCAGGGGATCGCTAAGCTTGCCGCTAAACCCTACTGTCTCTTCCTAACGGTAGGACTAGAGTTTGGGTTACCGTTATGGCCACGGTTAACTTCGTCTGAGAGCTCTCTGTCGCCCCTTAACGGCTGTACTAGCGGTAGTAAGACCGCTAGGGGTTAGCGGTACCGGTAGAGGTAAGAGTTACCGCTAACCTTACCGTTAAGTGGTAAAAATCGCTACTTCTTCGACGAATATCTCGTTCTCGTCTCTCAATCATCAAACTCCATCTATTAAGTGCTGAGATCCTCCGGCTTCTTAGCTATATGGGAAAAAATAGAGAATAATAACCTATTTGCATCAATAACAATCAAAATGTGGTAAAATAAGCTGGATATACGAAAATACAAAAATAATCTTAATTTATCCAACTTATACCAAAATTAAAAATAAAAACTAACTAAAATAATAATAAAAATAAGTACAAATTCATGTTAATCAACTACTCCACGCTTTATCGGTTTGTTCGTCCTCGAACAAACGATAATTTCAAAGAATATCAAGAATGAAAATAAGTTAAAGCAAAAGGTCATGTTGTGCTACATAGATAATCTTGAAAACATAGATAAGTGAAACGCAACCTCAAATGCTAGATCCTTATTACATTGTCGCTCCAAAAACAAAATCATGCATACTCACAAAGGGAAATATATATGTGTACGCTCAAAAGCCCTCAAGTTTTTCTGCAAGGGACGCGTATACGCTCAAATCATCAAAAACACATGTACAATAAACAAAAACTGAAAACTAAAATCTTCTAATTGCATATTAAGTGTGTAACTAATCTAAGAATCGGAAAAGGCCTTTTTGGGTTATAATGTAGGCTCTTTGAACGGGTATGGAATATATAAGTCGTGAGGCTAACTCACGATCTAACGTGATCAATAACTCACTCAACTATTCTAATCACAAAGCAATGTGCTTCACCTCATTCAAAAGAAACCTCACTTAACTCTCATAACATAGCCTTTAACCTTGGGCTATTTCTCAACTCGCAACCCGAAACCGATAGCTGAACACACCACTTAAACAATTTAGAAGCTCATGATACACTTCTTTTATTTAAAACACAACTTCTTGCCTTTTAAACATTAAAGCTCCATAAGAAAATCAATACTAAACAAAAGTCTTTAGAAACATAGGTAATAACTCAACAAAGACTCACCATCCTCTTTATTCTTTCTCTCTCTCTCTCTTTTTTTTTTTTTGAAGGAATGGTGATCCTTAATAATTATTACAATTTTTTCATAAATCCCTATTCAGAAATCCAAATGCAAATAACCAAAAAAAAAAAAAAGCACTCAAGTACATATGAATAAAAACTCATGTCAACTCGTAAACACTCATGTCTATAGGAAATGGATATTTGGTTATGATTGGATCATTTGAAATGTATAGTTGCTAATATATATGAATATGGCCGTAATAAGGGTAATTTATGTGCCTAATCATCATGTTCAAAGCTAGCTACACACTGCGAATTCAAAGAGATCTCAAAATAGAACTCACTCAAGTACATCCAAAAATGATAAACACTCAGGCTACTCACTGGCTTTTGCACGAAAAAAATTGAATTGACACTGCTTTTTGGGTTTTGAGAAATCATTTGCGTCCAAGTACCATTTTCTAATATATAAATAAAAATTTTGAAAAATTATGCACTTATACATGCTTAAAGACAAAAACCTCAAATCATATGTCGTCAACTTCGACAGGCAAGCCAGACAAACACAATCAAGCGCGAAAATAGCAATCAATAACGAGATGTTACTAATTATTACAGGTCATAAATTCAAATTCGCACAATTTAAAGAATACAGATCACCCTCGACTACACTCCCCCTCTCTAAATAAATCCAGCAATCTCTGGATTGCCACAAATACATATAAAAATAAAAGGAGGAAAGGAGAAAGAAAACATCCCTGAACACCAAAATAGTCAAGGCACTTAATGTTGAAGTCGTGCAGTTGACCATCGTCTCGATTCTCGTGATTCAAATTGTCCTGATTAAAAACTAAAAGAAACAAAACAGACTAACGAACAAAACAAATTACAAATTAACTAATAGTTTTTGGTTTTTTGATTTTTTTTAATAAAAAGGAAAACATAAAGCATAAAAGATACAAATGTCGACATCCACCAAAACCGCTCAATTGCCTGGAGGCAAATGATCAAATGGACCTTGGTAGGGAACGACATCCACGGAGTAAGGAGGCGGAGCAGGCGGCCATCTACCCATGAATTGGGCAAAGTTGGCTGTCAAAGCCGTCAACATCTCCCGGTTTCCCTCACTTGCCTCTCTCACCTTACGAGCCTCTTCACGCGTCATTCGCGCCTCCTCATGCACCAAACGAGACTCTTTGAAGGTGAAGCCCGAATCCTCTCTCATCGAGCGAACATCATACTTGACGCCAGACAGCCGGTCATAGACATTGGCCTTAAATCCCGCATAGTCGACTAGAAAGGCGTCGAACTTGGGCCGACCAAAGTGTGATGACCCGCCTGCCATCCCATAATCGGACCCAGCATGGGTCCCAGGATGAGTATCGGCATCAGTACTGGTATACCCGCCATGCTCCTCCTGCTCATCTCGGCTCTCATCATCGTTCTCATCATCATCGTCTTCCTCATCCCTATCTCCATATGTCCACAGCGTAGTCATGGGTATCTTCTCCCCTCTCAACTTACTAGGAACTCGCACCATCCTCGTCGAGAGTGCTAACGACTATGGAATATGTTCGATGTTGTCGCTCCTGGTGAATATCCGTACATAGTATCTAGGCAGGTGATGAAGGTGTCGTGAGACATAGGAACAGGCCTCTCATCGCTAATATTCTTCACGTTCTTCAAACTTTGAACCGTCAGGGGTAGATTTGAACCAGTTTTCCCCTCACCATGCACCATAGTGCATACATCTCATCCCTATTCATCAAGGTTGTCTCCTCCTTTCCGAGTACACAGTGCGACAAAACGGCAAGCTACGTATAGAGCGTTGTCTTGAACTACGGTGAGGGGGTACTGCTGGTTCCTCCCCTCGACTCCCGAGCTTGATTTCTTCCCATAATTGGCGCTCGTTATACTCAAAGTTATGCTCATCCTGCCGTCAATGTCAAAATAAGACTCAATCGCGGCGGCAGTGAAATTGTGCTCCTTCCCTCCAAATTGGCACGTCAACGAGTAGTCGGCCATTATCTCAAACGACATGTAAAAATCAAGCATCAGCTACTCGTAGGACGAGGATCGTATCCTAGCCCATTGAACACAGTTGAGGGCCTTGACGTAGCCAACGAAATTCTCGGTGAATGGGTTGCTCATAGGCTAAGGCTCGTATCACTGGATTGACGATGATCCGGCTCAGCAAGGAATTGTGAAGCTCGACCTCGTCATCGTACACTTTGAATTTGGCCTTCAATGCCTTCTCCATATTTTTCCATTTCTTATTTGATGACGACGACATGGTGTTGGAAAGAAGTTACTAATGGCCGGAATGCGGCTCCCGAATGGTCAGAATGTAACCTCGAACGATGTCTTAAAACCTCTCGGAAATCTGTCAGGTAGAATACTTAGAGGTAAGGTCTATCGGTAGCCCTGACTGTTACCTCTGGCCACTAGGTGTTAGCAGTATGGTCTAGCGGTAGTGGTTACCGCTACTGTGATCGCTAACCCTTTTGTCGAACACTTGGTGTGCAGAAAAGCTTGCCAGTGTTTCACCCCAAAAATTCAACCCAGATTCAACCCAACTTCTAAACCTAAACCTGCATATCCCAACCAGGCAATGTAATAGAGTTTCAGGTTGAGCTACCCTTACCCCAAATCGCCGAGAAGTTGATTCGTTATGCGCTTGTGCTTTTCGAAAAGAACTTCCAGAATCTACCCCAAATTCTCCGGAATGCGGCGATGGTATCCTCATTCGCTGGTGGAAAAAATGATTTGTTAGGGCCGTAGCGGTGGAAATTCGATAGGTAGCGGTTTCCTCGGTGGATAGCAGTTCGAAAGAAAAGTAAACAAAACCCTTCAACTTTTGACCTTTATAATTCTTGTTTCGGGTTGGGCTTATAACGCTTTAACGGTAAGAGTGACCGTTAGCCATACCGCCAGATGAATCTGCTTGCGTTTAATGATAGCCTTAGCGGTAATGGCTACCGCTAAGCTACTGTTATGTATGTAAACTGCACATCTAACGAAAAAATTAAAAACGGTCGATCATATAAATAGAACATTGAATCGCATGAACTAAAAATATTATTAATATCCCCTCGCGAGAATTGAACATCGAATCAAAATAAACAAAATAAAAATTGTAATAAAAATAATATAAACTAGATAAAATAGGATAGCAATCCTATGACTCGACAATAACGAAAATAGAAATTTAAATTGATGACTAAGACCAGCTATTCTAAAAACATCATAGGGGTTTAAAACTAGTTAGGTCTATAAACTATATCCTCGAGCTCGTCGATCCTTGCTTCAGCCCTCTCAATAACTTCCTCCATCCAAGACATGTTGAAGAGGTGCGTTGCTTCGTTTTGATGAAAACCATCATTCGCTTCCCTTAGCTCTTCAATTGATCTTTTAAGATCACGATTCTCAACTTTCAGATCCCTGTTTATCCCTCTAAGCTGGTGATTTGTGTTCCTCAAATCTCGGATACAATCTCTAGCCTATCCCATATGATAGTTATTCTCGTGGTCTAGATTTGCAATCTCATCACCCGCCTTCTTCAACTTATCCTGCAAATGTGCGATCTATACGGCAAGTGTTGTCTTGTCGATCAAGGATTTATTGTTCTTAGCCATCATTTTTTCAAGCTCCTCTTTGACCTCTTCTAGCTGGTGTTGTAGATCCTCCATGATCTCCTCGTGATCCTCCCGTATTATCCAACCGCATTCTTGGCAGGCAGCAACTTGCTGACTACGCTTCATCTTGCCGAGGGAAAGGATAGCAATCGGTTTAGGGAGATTGGTGGTACGATGGCTTAAGGCTTGAAAGATTTGTGAATTATGAAGTCCTTAAGGGGGGTTTATATAGGTATTATTGGCTTTGAAAATAGGATTCCTAGATCTTCTCCAAATCTAATTAAGGTAAGATATATTAAAACTTACCTAGTTAACATAGAATTCTCCAAAGGTAAAAGATCTAGACTTAAACTCAGCCAAAATCCGTCTAAATATTATGAAAAATAAAACTTACTTTGTTGGAACAAACCTCTAAAATCTTGCGATCCAAAATCCTCAAAAATCCGCGGATCAGTTACCGCTAACGGTAACTCAGCGGTAAATGTAACTGCTAGGTCACCGTTAAGTGCCTCTGTAGTAGTTAGCGGTGGAGCTAACGGTTGGCCACCGCTACCTTGCGTGTTAAAACCTCCAGTCTCTTGCTAGCGGTGGACTTAGTGGTAAGGATCACCTCTAGGTCCACCATTAAACCCCTCTGTTGCATCTAGCGGTTAGTTTAGCGATCGATTCATGTCGTTAATGCCTTGGCGAGATGCTAACATTAAGCTTAGTTTCAACTTTTCTGCACATCAAGAAACGCTTAAACATACCCCAGCAATTGACAAAAATTATACAGCAATAAAAAGAACGAAAAGTTTAAAAGAAAATCAAAAAGAAAGAAAAAAATAATACAAACACTTGGGTTGCCTCCCAAGAAGCCCATATCTTAACGTCGCTTGCTCGAAGTGAACTCTAGCAATCAGTTTTAAGCTGGAGGTGGATCTACAAACTTCACCACTTCACGATCTTAGCTTGCCGTCATCCCATCACGATACAGCTTCACTCTGTGTCCATTGACTTGAAATGTTGAATCTTTCTTCTCATCGTACAGAGTGACCGCTCCAAAATTGTTGATTTTTTTGATCACAAACAACCCACTCCATCTTGACTTAAGCTTACCTGGAAACAACTTTAATCGAGAAATATAGAGTATAGCTGACTTACCAACCTTCAATTGCTTATCAATAATTTAACGATCGTGATGTATCTTCATCATCTTCTTTTGCCTCCATGCATCATCGTATGACTCGTTTCTGATCTCTTCAAGCTCGGCCAGCTCTAACTTCCTATACTCGCCTGCTTCATCATAATTCACGTTCAGCTTGCGAATGGCCCAACTTGCTCTATGCTCTAGCTCGACCGGCAAATGACACACTTTCCCATAGACGAGTCGGAACAAGCACTGTCTTATAAGCTGTTCGATAGGCCCACAATGCATCAATAAACTTCATTGCCCAATCCTTTCGATTTGGTCCAGCCGTCTTCTCGAGGATAGCCTTCAGCTGGCGATTGATCCTTTCGACTTGTCCTGAAGTTTAAGGATGGTACGGGTTAGCTAAGGCTCAGTTGTAGAAATGACTCCCACCATCGCTTATGATTGTCTTCGGGATCCCAAATCTACTAAAGATATTCTCTTGTAAGAATTCAAGCCCCATCTCAATGTTTGCCTTGCGCGCGGGTATCTCCTCCACACATTTGGATATGTAATCGACTCCCACAAGTATATACTCAAAGTCTCCGCTTTTGGGAAAAGGTCTCATGAAATCTATCCCTCATACATAAAAAATCTCCACCACTTAGTTAGGCACTAGCGACATCTCGTCTCGCTTACCTATGTTACCAGTTCGTTGGCAGTTATCGCACATCTTGCAGTACTCGTACGCATCAGCAAATAAACTTGGCTAATAAAATCCGGCTTGCAGTACCTTAATTGCTGTCTTTTGAGATCCGAAATGCCCTCTAAGATCGTGGCAAAAATGCATTATACTTCTCATTTCATCGTTAGGAACGCATCTTGTGCTTAGTCCATCCTATCAGCGTTTGAACACATAAGGATCATCCTAATAGTGATTCCTGCATTTATGCAAAAATCTCTTCCTTTCTTGGTAGGATAGGTGGTTAGGTACAATATCACAAGAGAGATAATTTACTATGTCAGCA
This sequence comes from Phtheirospermum japonicum, assembly GCA_014905375.1. Lineage (NCBI taxonomy): Eukaryota > Viridiplantae > Streptophyta > Magnoliopsida > Lamiales > Orobanchaceae > Phtheirospermum > Phtheirospermum japonicum. Next base: position 846,652 of record BMAC01000534.1, on the reverse strand, counting down.
TACCAAGGGGTAATCAAACATTCAAGAGCATAAGTATTTTCATAAGGGAACAAGTCATCAATCATGATATGTTCACTCGTATCATTATTAACTACCATCCTAGACAAGTGATTAGCTACGACGTTTTCGCATCCACGCATATCTTTTATCCCCACATCAAATTCTTGCAACAGTAAAATCCATCTAATCAGACGTGGTTTGCTTTGAGGTTTAGAAAATAAATGACGCAATGCAGCATGATCCGTATGTAAAATTACTTTTGCTCCCACTATATACGACCTAAATTTGTCAAACGAAAATAAAACTGCTAGCAATTCTTTTTTAGTCGTGGTGTAGTTACGTTGGGCATCATTTAATATGTAACTTGCATAATAAATAACCCTAAGTAACTTATCCACTCGTTGCCCCAAAATGGACCCTCCAGCTTTATTGGACGCATCACACATAATTTCAAATGGTAAGGTCCAGTTGGGGGCAACAACAATGGGTGCTGATGTGAGCTTTTCTTTAAGTTCATTAAATGCATTCATTCAAGCTTCACCAAACACAAAAGGAGTATCTTGAGTAAACAGTTTACTCAGCGGACGTGTAATTTTTGAAAAATCTTTTATGAAACGCTTATAAAAACCCGCATGACCAAGAAAAATCCATACACCTCTGACATCGCGAGGGGGAGGAAGAGTTTCAATAACATCAATGTAGCATTATCAACTCCCAACCCCTTTTTAGAAACAACATGACCCTAAAACAGTACCACTCTCTACCATAAAATGGGATTTCTCCCAACTCAACGTAAGACTCTTCTCAATGCAACGTTCTAACATCTTAGATAAGTTAGATAAACAGTTTTCAAAAGATGAACCAAAAATTGAAGTTACACAAACCGAAGGGCATTCTCCGAAAGGCAAACTTGCCAAAGGGGCACATGAATTTTGTCTTGCTTTGATCCTCCGGAGCAATAGCGGCTTGATAGTATCCTGAAAGTCCATCCAAGAAACAATAGAATTCGTGCCCAGCAAGCCTGTCGAGAAGTTGGTCGATGAACGACAAAGGGAAGTGGTCTTTTTTAGTGGCTGCATTAAACTTTCTATAATTGATACACATACTCCATCTAGTCATTAGTCGCGTAGGGACTATCTCGCCTTTTTCGTTTTGGGTTATGGTGATGCCTCCTTTCTTTGAAAACACATGGATCAGACTCACCCATTTACTGCCGGAGATAGCGAAAATAATCCCTTCATCTTTTAGCTTCAGAATTTCCTTCTTGACCACTTCATAAAGCATTGGCATCAGTCGTCGTTGGCCTTCTCTCACCGGCCTCGCACCAGGCTCGAGCTCGATTCGGTGCATACAAGTAACGGGACTTATCCCCTTGATGTCGCTGATGCTCCATCCTATGCCCTCTTTGTACTTACTTAAAACCGAGATCAGCTCTCTTTCCTCATGTTCTGTTAATGCTGAATATATTATGACGGGTTTCATTTCGTTGGGATTGAGGAAAACGTACTTCAAATGACTTGGCAGTGGTTTCAACTCCACCTTTGGCTCGAGCGGGTGCGTTTGTCATTTTGCACAATTCTTCATCAAACTCTTCAAATTAATCTACAATTTCACCTAATTTGATTCCCAAAACTTCGGCTATCTCCTCCCTGCTCAAAAATTATGCTTCATCCTCGATGTGTAAATCATCTAAAATAGTGATTCCTTTAAGTTCATTGACACATGACGTAATCGGATCAATGAAAGAACAATCATCTTTCATGAATGAAGAGGGAGAATTATGAATGTCTTTAAATGAGAACGTCACTGATTCGCCCAAAACTGAGAAGGTCATCCTTCACTTGGAACGAAATCATGTACTAATCGTATGGGAAGTAGACATGAATAGCCTGCTTAACAAAATCGTGTGATCCTTGCCTTCACTTGGAACTTCACCAACATCAATAATGACAAAGTCGACAAGAATCACAAGCTCGCCGACTTGTACTAATATATATTCAACAACACCAAGAGGCTGCCTGACAGATCGATCTGCCAATTGCAGCCACATTGTAGTTGGATTTATCGTCCCAAGATCAAACTCTTTGTAAAGAGAGTAAGGCATCAAACTGATGTCGGTACCAAGGTCAAGCATTCCTCGAGCAGTTTGCCCATTCTGAGCGAAATAGTGATACAAAAGCTTCCGAGGTCTCCTTCTTTTGGAGGTAACAGTTTCTTGCATATGGCACCTACCTCTCTCGTCAACTCCACGCGCTGGTTCGTCGCCAAAAGTCTCTCTCTTGAAGCAAGCTCTTTGAAAAATTTGACGTATGCTAGCATTGTTTTGATCACGTCCAAAAGAGGAAGGTTGATATTGAAATTCTTCAGCAAATTGTAGAGCTCCATGAGCTTCTTGTTTTCCTTAGCTTGACGTAAACGATTGGGAAAAGGAACTGTATCACGAATTGTGGATGTCAACGGCTTCTGATTCTGAGTCGAAGATTTGATAGGATCATCAATCATCGTTGAAGTGGGGCTTTGGTTTGAAAATCTTCCCTTTAATGATCCCGGATCATATGGATTTGGTGACTTGTGCATTTGGTCCACTGGTTTAGGTTTATCTACTTCAGGCACGTATGTGGTCGGAATTTTGACCATCTCTTCTTCTCCCTCATCTTGCTCGACGCTATTATCTATATTCTTTCTGGTTCGCAAGACATGAACGGCCAAAGCCTGCTCGGTTTGACTCGGGAATTTCCATTTCTCATTATCGTATTTGGCTATAGAAGCCGCCATTTGACCCATCATTATTTCTAAATTTTTTCACACTCTTAGAGAGGTCAGCTAACACTTCCCCGTGCTTATTCACCTGCACCTTAAGATCATTGAACTGTGCGGCCATTTGCATAAGTCTATCCCAATTTCGAATTGTCTTTGTGACTTGTTTTTGCTTCCATAACAATAAATGATCATTCGGTTGTGCTGGAGTAGGTGTTGGCCCTGTCGGTGGATATTTGTTTAGTGGAGGTGGTGGTAGGTACTGTGGGTCGGTCTGTGGTGGTACTGGTACATAACTCGGGCTCTCAAGACCCCACTTGAAGTTCGGATGATCACGCTGCTCGTATATTGATTATATGGTTTCATGTATTTCTGCCCAGAGTTTGGTGATTGGTGATGATAGTTCTGAACGACGTTCACTTCTTCCTCTTTTTCTTCCTTAAAAGTTTCTAAGCACATATTTGCTAGATGTTCCGGTGCTCCATATCGAGTACACACCTCACTGGTTTTCCTTGATGATTCTTAGCTAGCTCACTTGGCCTTAAGTGCCGCCACCTCTCTATCAAGAATTTCCTTGACTAATACCACGAGCTTCTTGTCACTATCCTTTTCAGTCATAGACACTTCATTTACTTTTGATTTACGAGGTCGATAGTTGGTTTGTTTAGACTTCTCACTCATTTTCTCCAATACTCTCTTGGCGTTAGCAGCAGTCAAGTCTCCAAAATCTCCGCCGGATGTTATCTCGACTTGATATTTGTACATGGTTGACAAACCGTCAAAGAAAAGTTGATTAACCATTTCAGGGGAATAGTTGTGGTGAGGACAAGCCTGTAGAAGTGTCTTGTAACATTCCCATGCCTCGTGGAATAATTCTCCCTCTTGTTGATCAAAATTCGCGATTTGGGCTGAATAATATTGGTTCACAGATTTTTCATTAATCATATCCCAGTCGGTTAGTGATCTTGTCTCTAGAGAAAGAAGCCAAGACTTAGACTTGTCCTTCATACAGTATGGAAAACATATCATTTGTAACTCTTCGCGGTGAAGTCACATGGGTGGGAGTCTACTGACTTCGTCGTAAAATGCCCGCAAAAATGCCAACGGGTCTTCATGAGCGTTCCCGTGGAAAGTCGGAAGCAGATTAATTTGGTGCGGCTGTATCTCAACTTCTCTGGCGGTTCACACTAAAACTGTACAGTACAAATTGCGAACGTGCCAAATCTCACTGCTGAGGCTCTCGAGAGCGCCTCACAATTCTCTCCCTGGCATTAGGTCTAACATAATCTTCCTCGTACTCATTTCTCTCATCAAAGTTATTTCTGTTGTAACTAATGTCTTGGATATCAAGCCATTCATCTACGCGTCCACGTCTCGAGAGGGATCTCTCAGAGTATGTATCATGTATGTCTTCATGATTATCTCCCGCTCTAGGTTACACTTGACCCCTTCCATTAACTGGTTCAGTCCCAAATTCTCCCCTATCTTGGCGTCGGGGAGGTATAGGTAGTCCAATATTTAGTGCATTTACTAACTCATTGTCGGGGTTCGCAAAATGAATGGAATTTGCTCTTCTCTCCATTGATTCAGGAATTCCGTCACACACAAAATCGGTCGCGATGGAAGAATCGCTTTGAGGAATAGAAACAAGCTTGGGTCTTGTTCGATTGGAACGATGAATGTTGTCAATTAATGGGGAAAGTTCGAGTCGAAGGGATTGTCTCCCCTGCATATACTCAACAACAAACCAAACGTACCAAATGGAAAAACTTATCCTAATTTCAACTATACAAATAGACGGTTGAACGAAAAATAATACGAACAAACATTTTTGAAACCTTTGTGTTGTTCCCCGGCAACTGCGCAAAAATTTTGATTCAATCTTTTGTGTACCTACTTTATAAATATTTGTCAAATGTTTAAAACCTCGCTTGCAAGAGTACGAGATCACGTATAGGTTGGTAAGTTAAATCGAGTCGATTCTCAAGGAACAACCAATTGGAATCTCAAATGTTTGTTTGATCACAAGTAACACATGAACATGTCTAATTGGGTGGGGTTTTGTTTGTTTTGTTTTATAACTAAGAATTTGAAAAGCAATATGAAATAATTTGAACTAATTAACTTGAACTATTTAATCAACTAGAAATCGAAAAGCGTGATAAACTAAGATCAATGAACTAGGTTAAACTAAAAGCAATATAAGCATGAACTTAATAAATGAACGCAATTAAAGCATGGACGAGATCTAATTGTATAAACGAATAGAAATAGCATGAACAAGATCCAATTGCATAAACAAATAGAAATAGCATGAACGAACTTAAACAACCTAAACAAAACATGAACGTGACTACTAATATTGAATTTTAGTAACTAGCATGAATTCAAAGTACTCAGCATGAAATTTAATCAACGAAATTGAAAGTAATAATGATCACAAATTATACTATCCAAGTATCCAAGTCTCAACATCACAATCCAAAATCCAAATAATAACAATTATCTAAAAACATGAACGGAGTAAAATAGCTTTTTATGAAATTAAGCCTCCAATAACCAAGCATGAAATAAGTAAACGAAAATTACGAACTTAATTATCCAAGAAATCTAAGGTATCAAATATGAATAACTCAAGAACCGAAAATAAGAATAATAATCTAAAAGCATAAATTAACAAAAACTAAACTAGAAAATGATTAAAAGTTTAGAGTACTTATTGGAACTAAGAAGTTCAATAAATTCTTCAACTATTCCGGAGAAGAAAAGGTAGATCTTGGCCGAAGAACGAGTCGCGTGCTAAAGAATGGAGCTCGGGACTTGCGATTCTTGTATCTTTGATCTTGATCTTCTAAATATGTATCGGGCAATGGAAATGAGCCTCCTCTATGTCTAAGAACCTTAAGAATATGTGTGTTGTGTTCCAAGATAGATTAGAAGGGGGGTATTTATAGTTTTCCCAAGTCTTGAGCACAAGTTAGGTTTAAAAATCGAATCTAGACCCGATAACGGTGAGCTTAGCAGTAAGAGTTACCATTAACTCTACTGTTATGTTCTTGCTGAATGTTTCTGTTCTTCCTTAGCGGTCAGGGGACCGCTAAGCTTGCCGCTAAACCCTACTGTCTCTTCCTAATGGTAGGACTAGCGGTTGGGTTACCGTTAAGGCCACGATTAACTTCGTCTGAGAGCTCTCTGTCGCCTCTTAACGGCTGTACTAGCGGTAGTAAGACCGCTAGGGGTTAGCGGTACCGGTAGCGGTAAGAGTTACCGCTAACCTTATCATTAAGTGGTAAAAATTGCTACTTCTTCGACGAAGAGCTTGTTCTCATCTCTCGATCATCAAACTCCATCTATTAAGTGCTGAGATCCTCCAGTTTCTTAGCTATATGGGAAAATACAGAGAATAATCACCCATTTGCATCAATAACGATCAAAATGCGGTAAATAAGTTTGAGATGCAAAAATACGAAAATAAGCTTAATCTATCAAACTTATACATAAACTAACAGTAAAAACTAACTAAAATACTAATAAAAATAAGGACAAATTTATGTTAATCAGATACACGAACAACCTTTTGTGATACTTTAACTACATATATTGTATAAAATATAGATCTTTGTAATATAAAATATTGTAATATATATATATATATATATATATATATATATATATATATATATATATATATATATATATATATATATATATGTCAAATCTGAAATTAATATGTCATAAAGTTGTGATACTTAACTCAAGTTTTGATATTTTTACTGTACTATGTGATATTTTTACATGAATTTTTGATACTTTTTTTGTAATTTGTGATACTCCATTTAGAAATATAACAATATAATATTTATATGTAATGTTGTAATACTTTTAACTAAAATTATGATATTTTTAACTAAAATTATGATACTTTTAACTAAATTTGTGATACTTTTTTATAAAATAAATACATGAAAAATAGAGATTAGATATAAAAAATATGTGATACTTTAACTATGATTTTTGATACTTTAAATATGTTTTCTAATACTTTAACAATAATCTATGATATTTTAACAATTTATTGCAAAAAAAATATAGATGTAAAAATAGAAAGAAAATAACAGAAGCATGTGCTACTTTAACAATGGTTTGTGATACTGTAACAAACTATTATAAAAAAAATAGTAATCAAATACAAAATAATGTGATATTTTAGCTATATTTTGAAATACTTTAATAATATTTTATGATACTTTAACAACATATTGTATGATAATAAAAAAACCCAACTCATCTCTAAATCATGAATAAAATAATTACCGCATTCTAGATGACATTACTGCAAATAAATAGATTATGAAAGAATGAATTCTCATTATAATGATAAAAACCAAAAGCCTCTTTCACCAAGAAAAATACGAAATTAGAATCAATGTTAATATCCATATGATTTGGTTGGACAAACTTCTCAATAGTTACCACGACCCCAGATCCATCAATTAAGTTTGACCGGAGACTGACACACCATTTTTCTTTGCAAATCAAACAATCAATTGGATTGAATGGAGAATGACATACCATTTGTTTTGTAAATTAAAAAATCAATTTCACCTAATCAACGCAAGTACGTCAAGTTAAAGGCAAAATTTCATTTTTGGTACATTATGTTAGTCACTTTTCAGAAAATGTACGTGATATTGGCCAGCATCAAGCTACATCTACTAAGTTGGACAAGTAATCAAATATGGTACAAAAAAAGCCCAATCGGACTTTGATGTCTACGTGGCATGATTGAACCATTACCTATCATTTTTAATTTAAATTAAAATGATAAATGAATAAAACTTGCTCTAAATAGCTATTTTACCCTCAATTGCTTGGCTGGTAGTACTTCTTTTCTCCTCTCTCACTTTTCTTTCTTCTTTCTTTTTCACACACCAAACAAAATTCGACACGGGCAATTGTCAAGCCGTTGACAACGCAACCATACTAATCCAGCACCCAAATGGTAAAACTGATATGCTTTATTGTCCTATTTCTGCTGCTGAAATCACCAAGATGAACCCTGGCCACTACGTGGCGTTTCTCCTCACCACCACTCTCTACTCCTCCTCCGCCGCCGCCGGTGGGCCCAACAACAATAACAACATCCATCTTCGGGTAACGCATATTAAGCTTCTCAGGCCAACTGATGCTCTTTTTTTGGGCATGTCTACAGACTTGTAACTACCCAAGGTTGGTTTCTCTCTCTTTTTTATTTTTCATAATTACAAAAAGACCCCTAATGTTATGACTATTTATGAACAAAAATAAATGAAAGAAGAACTTTACCATTGATTCTGTCTAGCAGCCTTTTTCATATGCAACAATATTTCAAATGCCTCCGCTTGCATTTAAATACATAATCAAACGATAAGTGTTTTTATTTTTGAAAGTAGATTGCACCTCATGTTTTTTTTTCCTTTTTTTAAAAATAATTATCCCTTTTTATTTTAACAATTCAAGAATGTAAATCTTTGCCTATATCTTTCTTATATATATGGGTTAATTTAGTTTAATTTAACTTTTTATAAAATTATTTTATCAATGTTCTTGGCAGAGGTGAAGAAGGGGTTGTGGGCAAAGAAGCAAGCCAAGATGCAGCAGCAGAAGAGTGAGAAGCGTGGAAAGTTGAGAGAGAAACAAAGTTCATAGATTTTTGGGTGAAAATTCCAATTAGGGCTTGAGGACGGGATTTCAAAAATTTGTGAGGGTAAAATAGGTATTTAGGATAAGTTTTATTCATTTATCATTTTAATTTAAATCAAAAATGATAGGTAATGGTTCAGTCATGCCACGTAGGCATCAAAGTCCGATTGAGATTTTTTTTTTGTACCATATTTGATGAATTTGTCAACTTAGTAGATGTAGTTTGATGAGCCAACATCACGTACATTTTCAGGAAAGTGACCAACATAATGTACCAAAAATGAATTTTTCCCTCAATTCCACAAAGATAAAACAGGAAGAAGAAATTATAATTACAAGAGCACTGATAAAAAAAATGAACAAAAAGTACAGGGATGGGAAATGCAATCTGATAAAACAGATGACCACATAAACCTCACCTTACTTTCTCAAAAATAAATTTCAACACTATCGCAACATCCCATATTAACATTCATTCATTTTACAAAGAACAATGAAACAAAAACATCTACACTTGAGCAAATATTTTCATTAAAACCAAATCTAACATCATCAAAAAAGTCATCATACCAAAGACACCAAAATCAATGAACATCTTTCTCTCATAAAAAAAGTTTTTGCTTTATATTTTTGCATTAAAAAAACCTTGAAAATGATTATAGCGGACAAAGTAGGAGGTTTGTTTTCTTTCTTTTCCCAGAGTTGAAGCAATGATTGAACACTCACCTCGATCCTCTGCTCCTCGTCACCATCTAACTACAATAGAACACATATGAACTATTTAATCCATGACCTTCGCCATATACTCCACCAAAACCTTAAAAATGAAAAATGAATCCCTAAAATCTACAACTACTAATGCCGTGCTCTTTTAATAAATAAAATTTCCATACAATTCAACTTCTTTGAGGATGGATTTATCTCTCCAGGGTTGAAGAAAAGTCAGTCAAGCCCCAAGCCATGGGCAATGCTGACTCGTCGACGCTTGGTGGATCGAGTGTAACTAATTATGTCTCTCCATCTTTGTATATTTGCTAGTTTTTTTTCGTTCTCTGGTGATCATTTGTCCCAAAGATAGAGAGAGACAATGTAGTTGCGGCAAGAGAAATATGAGAAATCAACGAGCATGTGTGAGAGGGATAGGGTGACGTACGAATGTTGAGATATTTTCCTTTTTATTAATTATTGTGATTGTGAGGGTGGGGCTTATCTGAATTAATTTTTTTTGAGAAGTTTCAACATGAAATTTTGGATTGTATTTGTAGGAGTTTTACTTTGTAACATTGCCTATGGATTTTCTTCATGTTTTTATTAATATTACGAGTATATATATTTTGTGGTTTTCAAAATAATTCAGATTATTTGCAAAGTAATAAAAAATAATAGTCGTCGGATGATTAAGTATATGAAATAATGGTCCAATATTACACAGCAGATATCTGTTGTCTAAGGGTGCACTGCAGACCCCCCGATCCCTTTTTTAGATACTCACATCATT
>BMAC01000534.1:808911-819494 GCA_014905375.1 Phtheirospermum japonicum | reverse complement strand
GGACCCCTCAAGATCGACTGGATTCCAGGGCTTCAGGCCGTTTTGACATCGCAAGTCGATCGACTGCCAGTCGATCGACTGCTTTTTCAGTCGATCGACTGCCAGTCGATCGACTGCTTTTTCAGTCGATCGACTGAAAAGCAGAATTTTTGAAGGAATAAGTAATCAGACGTCTTTTCAATTTGAGCAACTTGCAGCTGGGGACTTTCTTCTCCAAGTAAGCTCCCTCAATACCAGATGATATTTTTCCTTTCATTGTGATCAATTTTAATTCCCATAAATTAGTTAATTAGTAATAGATTAGTTAAGCTTTAGATCATCATTAGCTAAGTTGTTCAAGCTTGGTTCTAGATTTCCATTGTCAAGCTTTCAAGCTTTTCTCTTCAAGCTTTTGTTGGATCATACTCTTGGTAAACTCTTTCCATTAATATAGTTTTATTTCCTTGTTATTTCATTTAATTGTGTGTTGATGTTTGATCGTAATTTAGTTGTTATTTTGATCATCGAACCTCTATTTTCATCTTATAGCTTTTGAACTTTTGAACTTATGCTTTTAAGTTGTTAAGTTGTTTAGATCAATCTTTAAGTTTTTAGAAGTTTTATATAATCTTCCTTTTTAGGACTTTAATTTTTATTAAACTAATGTTGACTTTTTCAAATAAGCTAGACCTTGATTTTCCCTCCTTTTCCTTAATTTAAATTATAAGCTTCTTTAGTTTACTAGTTTAGATTAATCGTTTTTAAATAAGCTTTAACTTCCTTTTCATCTTCAATGATTTTAAATCTTGTATTTCCATCTAAATCTTAGTTATAAAAACCAAAACCGAACAATGACTAGTGCTTTCCTAGTTTAGAATAGTTAGTCGCTACCGACGATAAGAGCAATTAAGAAACCGACAAGCCGATAACATCCATCCTCGAGAGACACGACTCGGGAAGAACTCGCCGAGAATTCGTCGATCAGTTAACACTGAGGAAGAGTCGCTTGATAAATGGAAAGGAGCGGCCAGTGAGCTAGCAGCTCATGCAAACAAACAAACCGAGCAGTTCGGAAGTTATTAGATTTCCCTCGGTAAAATGTACCTACTAATAGGGTAATGCAGGCAAACAAACTAAATGGACGTACATGAAGGGCAACACATTACTTTTAGGCATTCGGAAGGGATTCTAAACTTCTTATCTCAATGTCTCGTGTTCTCCTTTTAGTTGAATTTCCAGTTAATTTAATTCATAAATCCTAGAATCATTTGAATGCATTAGTTTTTAGTTCATTGGGTGGTTAGATTTCTATTGTCTATGTCCAGGCTCAGTTTTGCTCGAGGATAACCAAAAATCTAAGTGTGAGGTAGTTGATTCGTAAATATTTTTGTGTGATTTTTGTTTGTTTTTACATCTTTTTTGTATGTTGTAGTGGGTTTTAGGTAGTGTTTTCTCTCTTTTTTCTTTCTTTTAGCTTTTGTGTAGCTTGTGTCGACTTTTATTCGTTTTAGTACTCTTTCTTGAATCCTTTGTAAATATTTATTTTAGTTTGGTTTTCTTGTCTTTATAGTCAACCGAGCGGAGCCAAGCACATCCATGAGAGTTACGATTAGTTTGGATAAATGAAAATAAGACACAGGTTTGCAAAACATGCCCGTCGATCGACCATCAATCGATGGACCACTGACGCACACCTCTCACCCATGTCGGGTTTAGCGTACCAAAGGTGTTAATCAATTGACCTACTGAGGAATGCCTACTACCGTCGATCGACGCGCTATGTCAATGAAACATCGACATGCGCCTGTCGCCCCTTCGACAACCTGAGTCGATCGACTTGCTAAGAACTTCACACCCTCATCGACGTAAGATCGATAATAGTGATACCATCGATCAACACAAGTTGACGGTCGATCGAGGGTCATCATTTCTGTATAAAATTGCCATTGTGTCCTCCTCGACTCACATTATTTTAGAGATAATAATATCCAACTACGAGGAGAACTACAAACCTACCTATTCTCGACCTAGAAAACTCATTTTCAAAGAAATTATTCATCCCCTTTTCAATATATTATAAATTAGTAAAAACTTAGATTCCGTTCTTGTTTTGAAGACTACGGTGACTTGGATTTTGAGAGACCAGCTCCCTCGGCTCTTTTGGTGGTAAGATTTGAAGAATTTGTTGGGTAATTTCAAAACTCAATTCCTTGCATTTCTCTTGTGGATTTCAAGAAGATGTTGGCGACTTGTGTATGGATTTTCATTTAGTTGTTGAGTTCATTTAGTTGTTGAGTTTGGGATTAAACTTGTTAATGAAGGGTTATAGTTTTCTATTATTATTTTCATTCTTTCAAATCCATATTGTGATGTTAGCTACTTGTGTATGGGTTTTTATTTAGTTGTTGAGTTTGGGATTGAATTTATTAACAAAAGGTTATAGGATTCTATTATTATTTTCATGCTTACAAATCCAGATTGTTATTTTTCGGTGTTTGGAATATAGACAATTTTATAATTCTTAATTGATTCTTATTTAATTATCGAACACTTTTGGTTTCCTACATGTTTAGTTCTTGTTCTTTATGGTGTCCAATCTTTGCGCTTTTAGGCTTATCATGATTCGTGCTGATGTGTCGATAGATTATTACATTTAAATTAAAGTCGTTTTAGTTATTTTTCTCTTGTTTTCTAAAAACAAAACAAACATTCATTCATCGCGTGTTTAGTTAAATTATGTTAAAACGAGCATTTCGATCCCGATTGCCATTCCTCGATAGATTCGATCGAGTTAAGCTTACCACGTACAATCGCTCTGTTCTCTTGCAAACAAACTATTTTAGAAAAATTAAGTGTAAAAAGTTCGATTCAGTGATCACTTTATAAGGTAAAGAAGTATAAACTCAATTAGATGGTGTTTTGGTGAAACAAGAGTTGTCAACCAAAACCATTGTCTTAGAATATCTACATTTATTGTTTTTCACCTATTTTCTTCCATATTTTCTTGAGTTTGAGTTTATAGTTCATTTTAATTAAATTAATTAATCATCTAAATAAAGTTTATTTTATTATAATTAAGGTTCTTAATAGAGTAATTATCTAGTCCATTGGGAGACGACCTTCCTGGCCCTTACTATTTGAATATTCGTACACTTACAATGTAAAGAAATAGGCAGTAAAAAACACATCTCTAACAAGAACCACTAATTTGTTAGAGTGCATCCATCATCATCATTCTCTCTCTCTCTCTCTCTCCTATGCATCATATAGTCGTAGTAGGGTTTGTTACTAAGTTATCTAGACAGGACTTGTTCGCTAGAGTGATTGAATTAATTGCTCCTTCTGGTACCATTGTCTTTGTATCTTGGGTCATTGCTATAGAACAGTGAGCATGCGTATATGAAAATAAGAATCTTGAGGAGATATTTTGGTCGCCTCGACATTTTTTATGATTCCATTTTAATTAAGTGTAATAGATCTCATTAGTTAAAATTATCCCCCATTGTATCCTAATTTTATTGTTTTATCCCTAGTAAGCCCAAAACCCTAGTAGATGTCTAAAAAGATGATTCAATCAAGGAATTTTGAACCAAACCATCAGAAGGCAATAGTGAATCGAAAGATATTAATGGAATTATCAATGGTGAGGCCTCAAACGTGGCCTAAAAAGAGCAAGGACTACCACCGTGGGAGACGACGTTGAAGGAAAAAACCCTGTAAAGTGTGAATCAAAGGCGGGTTGAGGAATCAACATGAGAGCATGAAGGCGGAGGGTGAAATGAGAATGACATAATGACAATTTGTGGGTTAATCAGTGATGACATGGATGTCGATGAGGGGTTATGGTAGGAGAGAGAAAAGAACATGTTTTCTTGTTTTCTTATTATTTAGTCTCATCCAGGCTGATAAAAAAGATGGGTGTTTAGTTTGTCAACTACCATGCCATCTTGGCTAGCCAAAGACTAGCCAAGAACGATCATCTACTAAGATTATGGATCCAAACTGAGCCACAAGGTTTGTTAATCACACTCTGGCCTAACACATAATATAGTCGACGTATAAAATTGAGTTATAGATATATATGTTATATATTAGTGATTATCCTTTATACCCCATAACCTTAATTTTGTACCTATAAGTAGAGGTTATAGCCCTCATAATAAACATTGTTCTTGATCATTATCTTCTCCCTTCTTCCTAATTATAACACATTATCAGCATGAATCCCTAACTAATTGAGAGTGCTCGAGAGAATTCCCATATGCCAGGAAATCCCATTGTGCAAAAACTTTTCAGATCTATTTCCTAACTTTTTGAACATCTCATCATTCTCAAACTTGTGCGGTATATTTACGACTCATCAAATAAAAATATGCATAGTGGAGATCTTATTCCAGGCTCTATGGAGTCGGATAATGGATTCCAAGGAGGAAATTCTTTTTGTTCTCAGAATTGTAGGTGAGGTTTTTTAAAAAAAAATAAGATTGCACACAATCTAACCGTTATATCAAGTTAAAGTTTAGATATATAGTTTAAGACACATAGAATTGGTTCTAGATGGTGGAGATTAATTCTAAAGTGGTTTACTAAAGAAACACTATGAGAAATTATTTGATTTCTTCCACTGTCAAATATAATAATTGCGGTTTCCTGAAAAAACCCGAACTAATAATTCTTAATAGTGTAGAAAACTATTAAGATAAGACTTTGTTGTAGTTCATGAAGAAGTACAATAATCATATTCGAGTAGGATATGATATGTTCTTGAAATAATTTATTTTTAATTTCCTAGTAAGGTTCTTAATAAGGCAACATCTTGATCATATTCAGAGAATAATGTACTCTATTTTCTTAACTCGGATTTTCCTTTGGAAGATTTGGACGAGACATTTTCTTTGCACGATAGTGATGTATAAACATTAACATATGGTATAAGACTCATGAAGAGTTAATAAGTCATATTATATTAATATTTTTGAAGATATTAATTGAAGAGAGATTAACGATGAACTCAATAACTACTACCGAGTGAAGCAAGGGGGAGCAACTGTATCTTTTTCCTTCGACTGGTTTCATCTCCCATGGGGTTTATTTAGAAAGATTTTAATGAGGTAGAAGACAGTATAAAAAGTTGAAAAGATATATTTTAAGTATTATACAACTCAAATGAGGCTACATAAAAGGTGACTAGACAAAGCATATTTCTCTAAGAGTTCTTCTATACACATGGTCTCCAAAGAGTGACGACATTGATATCCGAAAAACTCTCTCAAGTGATACTTTGGTGGACTTATTATCAAAGGCAATGCCAACATCATAGTTTATAAAATTATTACACAATATTAGCATGCGTCGAATCAAGGGTCTACAATGATGATTTTCATGGAAAGTATCATTGTAATCATTTTTGTTCAACAAGGTCTTATGCCACTAGGTTTTTCATAGCAAGGTTTTTACAAGGCATCATTAAAAAAGTTATTCAAGGGGGACTGTTGTATTTATATATATAATTATATATTGTATATTAGTGAATGACCTTTATACCCCTAATCTTGTACCTATAAATAACATGTTATGATTATATATGAAATTATATATTGTATATTAATGAATGACCATTATACTCATAAACCTAATATTGTACCTATAAATAGAGGCTCTAATCCTAAACACTACTCTTGATCATTCTCTTCTCCCTTGTTTCTAATTTATAACACATTATTAGCATTCGTCTTTAACCAGTTGACAGATGAATAAAAATTGCATATTCCAGAAAATCTCATTGCTCATAAAATATTAAGATTCATTTCCCAACTTTTTAAACATTTGGTCGCTCACAAATTTTGTAGTACATTCAGGACATCGAATTAAAATATGAATGGTGGAGATCTGATTATAAGCTATATAGAGTCTGACAATAGATTTCGAACATAACAATTTTCTTTGTTTTTAGAATCATTGGTTCAGGTTTCTTTTTTCAAATCTAGATTGCACGCAGTCTAACTTTTAGTTATTGGGAGAGAAATCTCTTATTTTTATTGATCAAGAAGAGATATATTTATACAGTAAATGTCTAGATAATCACCTATATAATTGATTCTACGGGATCACAAATATCCCTATATTAAATAAAAAAGATTACAAACAATATTTTATGAGGTATGGCATAATCAGCTAGTTTGACTTTCCATAATCCCCCTCAAACTATTTGATATATACCCATTAACCCAAGACTCAAACTGAGTTTAATGAAGTTCGGTCTAAATAAAGCTTTTGTGAGAATGTCACGACTTATGAATGGGATGGAACATTACTGAATGTTGTGATGTTACCTTCGATTTTTTCATGGAGAAAATGCCAATAAATTTTAATATTCTCTGATTGGTCATGATGAATATGATTTTCACCATTATCTTAGTTAACTGATTATCACACATCATTTATATAAGGACAGTATAATGGATTCTTAGTTCATTTGGTAGACATATTTAATCAAATCCCATCGCAAAGGCTTTGAACAAAGGCTCGATGTTTTACCTTAGCACTGCTACGCGTGACTACCATCTATTTCCTACTTCTCCATGTGACAAGATTTCCCCACACAAAAGAGTAGTAACCTGATGTGAATTTTCGATTGATTTGAGAGCCTGCCCAGTTTACGTCTATATAGACTTCCAGTGATCAGTTGATTATCTTTTTGAATGATAATCCATTTGCTGGATCACTTTTTAGGTACCTAAGGATGTGGTGCACTGTGTTCATATGATGCACCGATGGGTCAGTTAGGAATTGACTGATAATGATAATAGCATAACTAATATTGGATATGAGTGAGGTAAATCAGTTTTTGTACTAGGCATTGATATTGATCCCTATTCACACCCTTCTCCTCATTCCTAATTCTTGGCTTTAATTTCACATTTGGATCCATGGCTCTCGATTGAATGGTACACTGCAAAAAAATTGCGTTTTGCTGACGGGCGGAATCCGTTAGCAGACGAATGCTGACGGGTCTGCTGAAGGATTCCGCTCGTCAGCATTTTTGGGAACAATAAATGATTTGCTGACGACATTAACGAACCCGTTAGCAAAAATTGACGGCATGTTGACGGATTAGGCCTGTCAGCATTTTTTTATAATATTTTAAAAATCTAACGGGCCTGACCCGTCAGTAATTGCTGACGGATCTGGCCTCGAAATATTATTTTTATAATATTTTAAGAATGCTATCGGGTCAGACCCGTCATCATTTTTAAAATATTATGAAAATAATTAGGCGGGCTAGCCCAGCCCGACCCACAACCCAGTCCAGCCCATGTCAGTTTAAATCCCACATATGGCATCGGTGGGATTCGAACCCCTAACCTCTTGTAAATAAAGAAGGAGTGTTACGGTATGGCCAAGTCGATTACATGTGAAAGTTTATATATTTTTTATATATATTAGATATGTAAATTAAGTTATAAATTATATTTATAATTAATATTATTATATTTATAAATGTAGATTATATTTATAAATAATGATATTATAAATACATAATATTATATATATATATGTGTAAAATATAAAATAATTAAAAAATATACATTATTTCGAAATATATATGATTAATTATAAATATATAATTATTTATATATAATATTAATTATAAATATATTATTTGTAAATATATATATATATATAATGATATATAATTATTATAAATATATAATATTATTTATTATATAAATATATAATAATTTTGTATTATATTTATAAATGTCGATTATATTTATGAATAATGATATTATTTATAAATATAATAATTATATATTTTATTTATAAATAACTAATTATATTATAAATGTAATATTTTTTTTAAATGTATTATAATTATAATATTATAAATTTATATTTCTTTATATTTATTTTATATCCCTTTTAATAATTATATATATATATATATAGGGTTTGGATCATGTGGGAACCAATTCTCTGCGTGGGAACTAGAAATCCATATGATCCATTGATTATTATATGATAGATGGATGATATTATTTCCTTATTTTCTTTATTTTAATGAATTAAATGCTTAACATATGAGTGTGGGGTTTTTTGTGTCATTTTGATATATTTGTTGTCAAACCTTCTAACTATATAAAAGATATTATGAAAATAAATTTTGATATTAATTTATTTCCTTTCAAATTATGGAAATAGAATTTTCCTTTTTTTTTCTCTTCACACGTATCTTTTTAAATATGCTGCTGCATGACTTAAGGTAAAAGAAAGGTTTTAAAAATCGGACCGGACCGGCCGGTTCAACAGGGAACCGGTCACTAGTCCGATCGATAGGCTCTATATAATCGGAAATACGGTTAAACCGCATAAAATCGCTTGAACCGGCCCAAAACCGGGTATAACCAAGAACTGCCCGCCTAGTAATAATATATAATGTTTGTCGTATCTTTTTTCTCCTCAACGCTCAGATTTCAAAGGCCAGTCAAAACAAAACAAGCCCTAATTTTTCACACTAGATCATCTTTTCATTCTTTCACTTGCTCTAGAGAACCCTCCTAACCATGTATAAGAGCGTGTTCAAGTATCAAGCTATTCAAATTAGGATTTACAAGGTTTTTATTTTCTTTATATTTCCTACTGCTATTTTATTATACATAACTATATATGTGTGTGTATGTATTTTATTATTGAGTTTTGATTATATATAACTATATATATGCTATCAGCTTGTGTATGTATGTTATTTTTGAGTTTTGATTATATATAACTATATATATGATGTCCGCGTGTGTCTATTGTTTATGAGTTTTGACATTTTGGGTATGTTACGCATGAAAGTTGAAACACCATTTTCCTTCCAAGTTTGACAATATTATCAATTCATTATTCATCACCAATATATTCATTAAAAATCAGAGAACTGTGTGCACAGAAAGAGAATTTTTGTATATATATAAAAATATTGTTCTCTATTTTAATTAAAGTTTATATTATCACATTATGCCAAGTGAAGCAAACATTATTATTTTTATTTGTTATATCTATTGCGATGTCTCACTTTTCTCTATTTTCTCTTCATAGATGGACTCATCTCAAAGTTGTCAAGAAAGTAACTCCAACGTTAATTCACTTCAGTCATCAGTACGAGGAAAAACTGATAAGGCATGGGCTCACTTTAGAGAAGATGAAGATGCGAAAGGAAAGAAGAGATGGACGTTCTTTCACTGTAATAATGTTTGGAAAGGCGGCGGAATTAATAGAATGAAAAAACACCTTGCTGGTCGAAAATGAGACATTGCTCCATGCAAAAGCATTTCTCATGACATTCGACATCAAATGGAATAATCTTTAAAGGAAATTGAAACAAGGCAAATTCTAATATCGTCGAAAGATGATAGCATTTATGATGAGCCTGCTGAAGAGATGCATATTGCATAATCACATCCTCGAACAAATGTGAAGGACATATTGTTGCCTGCAAGTTCTCAGAATGTAAAGAGGAGACGAGAAGAAAAAATTTCTGCCTATTTTTCTCCTAGAACCACTCCAGGTGCACAACCATCTATAAAAAGTGCCTTTGTAAGTAAAGAAGCATTACATAATGTTGATATGGCTATTGCTAGATTTTTTTTATGATAGTTGCATCCCTATAAATGCCGTGAATTCCATTTATTTTCAACGAATGGTGGATGTTATTGCTGTTGTTGGTCCTGGTTATAAAGCACCTACATATTATCATTTGCGGACAAATTTATTAAGAAGCATGAAAAAATAAGTACAGTTAGTAGTTGATAGTTATCGGAGCATTTGGGAAGAACGAGGTTGCACTATTATGCCTGATGGTTGGCAAGATCAGTCAAATCGACAACTTATTAACTTTCTAATTTATTGCAAAAGAGAAACAACTTTTGTGAGATCAAATGATGCTTCTGATATGGTTAAAAATGCAACTTATACGTGTAATTTGTTTGTTGAGTTAGTTAAATAGGTTGGACCTAAAAATGTTGTTCACTTGGTGTAATGCCCCGATTTAGGTTTACATTTTAAATAATTCAAGAAATCTTGGCGTCACAAATAAATGTCGAATTTCATAACAATAACATAATAAAATTCATGATTTCAAAATGATCAAGTTTACGCAGCGGAATATTTAAAACAATAACAATCAAATTMCTATCAGTGGAAAACGATAYCTAGAGTACGATTTAAATCTAATTCCACATTCTTTTGAAAACATACTAAACAAAARGGATAACACGTATCCTTTTTCCTTCCTCGTTTCCCATTCACTCGATATTCTCGTTCGTACCTGAAAGAAAAATATCGTTGATTTGGGATGAGTTCAACGTACTCAATAGTTACACCGACATACCTCATGCAAAATTATACAAACTCAAAAATAGCTCAACTAACCATAGAATTCATAATTTTACTTTGGAAGACAGTTGACTGCAGCTAAAACGCGGCGGGTTTCCCCTATAACCCTTTTCCCCGGTCATAGGTCGAGGTGACGCCGCACGAAGTGCCCATCGTTCGAGATTTTCAGGACGTCTTTCCAGAAGAGTTACCAGGATTACCGCCCAGTCGTCAAGTCGAGTTCA
>BMAC01000534.1:785923-802754 GCA_014905375.1 Phtheirospermum japonicum | reverse complement strand
TGTACTATTTGTGAGTTGTATGATTTTGCATTGGTTAAGTCAGTGTAACTATTGAGTACGTTGAACTCATCCCAAATCAACGATGTTTTTCTTTCAGGTACAAACGAGAATATCGAATGAAAGGGAAACGAGGAGGGGAATGAAAACTGTTGATGTTGGATTTTATGTTTTAATCTTGTTTTACGTTTTATCCACTGTTGGAAACTTGGTTGTTTACATTATGATTGTACTATTTGTGAGTTGTATGATTTTGCATTGGTTAAGTCAGTGTAACTATTGAGTACGTTGAACTCATCCCAAATCAACGATGTTTTTCTTTCAGGTACAAACGAGAATATCGAATGAAAGGGAAACGAGGAGGGGAATGAAAACTGTTGATGTTGGATTTTATGTTTTAATCTTGTTTTACGTTTTATCCACTGTTGGAAACTTGGTTGTTTACATTATGATAAATATGAAAATATGCAATTTATGCATGGGTGTTACACTTGGTAATTGATAATGGAACCAACTATAAAGTTACTGGTGTGTTACTTCATGAGAAGTACCCCTTTATAACTTAGTCACCTTGTGCTGCACATTGTTTGAATTTACTTCTTGCCGACATTGGAAAAATGGAGCTTGTCAGCAATCTAGCAAAAAGTGCTTCTATGATAACAAAGTTTGTATACAATCATGCATTTTTGTTAGCTTGGTGAGGAAAAGAAAAGGATGGACAGAGATTGTACGTCCAGGACCAACTCGCTTTGCTACCATATTTATTTCATTAAAGAATATCCTTGAACATCAACATGATTTGAAAGGGTTTTTTACTAGTAAGACATTCAAGGATTCACGTTACTTTAAAGTTAAAAAAGCTAGTTATGTGGTTGCGATTATTTTCGACACAAGATTTTGGAGTGATTGTGCGGTAATGTTGGTGTTGTTTCTCCACTTATACGTTTATTGCGTATAATGGATACTGATCGGAGACCTTCCATTGGTTATGTCTATGAAGGGATGTATCGAGGAAAAAAAGCAATCAAGAATATATTTAAGAACAAAAATAGATTATACAAGCTCTTCACATCTATTATTAAGACAATGTGGGATAAACAACTTCGACGAGACATTCATGCAAGTGCTTACCTCCTTAATCCTGCTTTTTCATATGATAAAGAAAATATGTGCAACAAAAAGGAGATAATGGATGGCTTTGTTGATATGGTCACTACTTTAGTTTGTTGTTGAATGAAAATGCATCGACGAAGTGGGAACATTCCAAGATAGATTAAGAAGCTTTAGTCGACAACTTGCTCTTGATTAATCAAAGAGTATGCAACCTGGTATGATTTTGTTAAAATTAAATTTTAGTTATCGAAGTATTAAATATGTAATATACTGTTTAATCATTATTATTAATTATTGTTATTGTTGTTTTGTGTTTTCTTATAGATGAATGGTGGAGAGTGTTTGGATGTAGTGCTCTAAACATACAAAACTTGGCGATTAAGATTCTTAGTCAAACTTCTTCTTCTTTTTCCGGGTGCGAAAGGAATTGGAGTGATTTTAAAAGAACATAGAAAGAAGAGAAATAGATTGGAACACCAGAGATTGAATAATCTTGTGCTCGTCTATTATAAATTGCGTTTAACAGAAAGGTTACATTTTTTAATATAATTTTGTTTTATAATTTATTTTCTTATAACTTATAACTTTATTGAAAATTTTATATTTGTAGGCTTGATAATCGAAAGACTTGTTATGATCCAATTGATTATGAAAGCATTGACAAAACTGAATTTTGGGTTGTTGAAGAAGAAGAAAGTCCTTCACCTATATTAGATATGGACGAGTTGAATGACATTCTTTATGGCGAGGAAGGCCTTCCGAAAACGAGTCATGAAGAAGAAGGTGATTCTCTTATATTCATTATCAAAATAAATATTGTGTGTATGTGTTTTAATTTTCTTACTGTTTTTATATTTCTTCTTCTAGATTTGGACAAACTTGTGAGTCAGGTGCAAGAATTGTATCATCTTGATGAGCAATTAGAGGAAGGAGATGATGAATATTATTCTCATGAAAGAATGGTCCACGAAATGCAAGCTCATTTTAATTAGTGATATCAAGTTAAACATATGTTCATTTTAAGTTGAGACTGATTCTATTGCTTAGTTAATAATTTAGTATTATGTAGAGCTTAAATTTATTATTTAATTATTAATTTAGTATTATATAATGCAGTGCTTAAATGTGGAGTTGGTCTGTATATTTTTATTCTTTTTAAGAATTTTAAACATTGGATTTAGTTGTATGGACTGTATGTGATTTCTGACATGATTTGTTTAGCACTTAATTGCAGTATGTAAAGCTTTGGTGTTGTTTTAAAAATATTGCACTTTGGTACTGTTTTGATTTAGACATGTGATTAGTTATAAGCTTTGTATTATGACTTATGAGCTTCATTAAAACTGCTTTTTTCCACAGCTTACAGATTTTCATTAAATCTGCTTTTTTCCAAAACCAACAGATTTCCCAATGGATAGTTCAACCGGTTCGATTGCCGGTCCAGTTTTTAAAACATTGGGTAAAAGTGTGTTTATTGTCTTGTAGTAAATGTCATTTCACATTATTTTTTTTATGAAAAAACTTTCATCATTTTCTCTTTCATCCAAAAAAAGCAGTTGGAACTAATCAAAGTTTGTTATATGCAACAGGAAGAATAGCCTGCAGTTCACCTAGACTTTGCGATTTCATTAATATGTATAAATCACTAGACAATTCACAACATAATTCAGTGAATAAGCATTCATAAAATACTCTCAATGGAAATATATATTGTCAACTTCATAAATCACGAAATAACATCAAGTCATTTTAATGTGATACACCATACACCTGATCGGTATGGGAATAAAATAGACAACTTACTAAATAAATGAAAAAAAACAGAAAAAATAAAAGAAACAAGAGGTTGTAAAAAAAAGAGAAAAAAAAGACAACATTCAATTCAACAAATACACCAGGATCCCATATATCCCACTTATCCAACATCATACCCGCGTCCCCAAGCAGACTTTAATCTATATCCAAAGCCAAGCTTTTTTATTTTAATCTGCAACTATATTTTTTTAAAGATAGAACACTTAATAAATCGTTCTCAAGATTTTAGGCTTGAGAATCTTAACAGTCTCCCGGGTGAAATCCGGATCATCACGGCCAAAGTGCCCGTAAGCTGCGGTCTTCTGGTACCTAAAGTTACCCCCTCTCAACAAATCAAGATGAATCGCAATCATCCCAGGCCTAAAGTCAAAGCTCTCCTTAGTCAGGCCCAAGATATCCTTTCCGGAATCTTCCCAGTCTTGTACGTATCCACAAACACCGAGAGTGGCTCAGCCGCACTAATCGCGTAAGAAACCTGCATGAGATCAATGAAATATCAGCAACCTTAATCTACTCAACAACATAGATTCTAGCATACTCATTCATTTTATCATAACTTTTTTTAACATACTCATTCATTTTAGCATTTCAGTTACGAAATATCAGCAACCTTAATCTACTCAATAACTTTACTGTATATAATAGCAACTAAAAGCATAATAAACTACATATAATAGCATCATCTCATAATAAAAACATCATCATAGGAACAATGTACAAAAAAAGAAGCAGTTTTTCTTTGATAAAATCTTAGTAGCATACTGCTTATTATATTTTTTAAGCATATCATGCCCATATTATTAGCATACTGCCATAATAACTAGCATACTTTTATATTAGAATACATTTATAATTAGCATATCATGCCCATATTATTAGCATACTGCCATAATAACTAGCATACATTTATATTAGAATACATTTATAATTGGCATATTATCGATTATCTGCCAATACTATTTGAGAAGTATTTAAGTAAAAATCATCAGGAACTGAAATGCATCTCAATTCTCAAGTGGTAGAATACCTTACCAAGTGTCGGGTCAATTTACCTTATTAGATTAGGAAGAAAGATCCTTCTAAATGTATTAAACAGAGGAATTATGAATTTAACCAGATTAAAATTTTATAATATTATGAAAAAAAAAGGGTGGGGGTGGGGGTGGAGGTTAACATAAGCTAAACATGGTTCATTAACAAATATGACCTTATCTTTGTTTTAGTGATCAGATCGAAGATTTCTTAGCACTCTAAGAAATCGTCTCCGCAATAGTACCGAGTCGATTGTAGAGCGGCAAGTTTTCCCGAGTCGTGTCTCTCGAGGATAGATATAATTGGCGATCGGTGTTTTTAATTAATCTCTTGTAACCTAAATTACACTAATTTTATCCTAAGAAAGCATTAAGTCATTGGTTTGGTTTGAGTTTTATGCTAAAACCTGAATTGAAATGAAAACTTGAAATTACTAACTAAGACACAAATTAGAGAGAATTAAAAGCTTGCTTGAAATTAATTATTTATGACATTAATTAAATCTAATTAACAATATTATATAAATTAAAATCTATTAAACTAAGGAAATCTTGCAAATTGAAAGGGAATGTTGGAGGGAAAAACAAGCTTGAGATTGAAATTGGTCAAAAGGTATTAAATTGAAAAGAACTCATATTGCTTAAAAAGGAAAGTTCCATATGTCTTTTGAAAACCCAAGGTTTGCTTGGACAAATGGAGTAAAAAGCTTGAAGAGGAGCATTAATGGAGTTGCAAGAAGAACAAAAGAACAACAAGCTAGAAAATTAAAAGGAGGATTTCAAATGCAATGAACAACTTAAGCTAAAAATTAAACAACCAACACCAAATTAAAATCAACAACACAAACATAACACAACATAAAAGAGAAAGTTTACTTCCAATGTTTGCATTCCAATAAAAGTTTCAAGTCTTTAAACAACAAGCACCACAAATGAAGGAGGTGTCACCCACTCTAACACTTGATTAAGAACAACTAACTAACTAACTAAGCTAAACTAGACTAACTACTAAGCTAGCTAAACTACACTAACTAGGGATCTTGAGCAATGGAAATGGTAAAGGCTTGGAGGAAATGGAACATGTCCAAATTCCAACAAGGAGAGTTGGATAAGGTAGGAGAAAATGGGTCAAAACCTCAGAAATTCCTGCGTTGCAGTCGATCGACTGAAAGCTGTCCATCGACTGCTTCGTCCTCCAACGCCAAACTTTCTGCCGAGCATTCGATTTGGACTGGTTCATTCAATTGACTGAAGGTCAGTCGATTGACTGCACAACAATCGATCGACTGACATGGATGCTCCCGGCTCAGTTTCTCGTTTTTTCTCTAAATGTCCCCCGGCTGTCGCTCCTCATTCGCGCTGTGTTCCCTTACTTGTCCGTTCCAATCCGAGTCGATTGGATTCCTTGAGCCTGTGCGAGACCGCTTTGGTCATCCCACGGCCATAAATATAAAAACGAGTAAAAATATACGAAGAACTAATAAAAACCACACAAAAGCTAAAAAAACCTAAAACTAACAAAAAAGGCCAAAGCGACTCCTAATACCCATAATTGCAAGCAAAACACATGCAAACACGACCCAAAAAGGTAACAAAAATGCGTACAAAAAGTACATATCAACTACCCCACACTTAGAATGATTGCTTGTCCTCAAGCAAAACTAATTTAGAATTACAAAACTACCCCCGGATAATCCTAAATTAATGCACAAAACATAATTCGAGACATCGTATGCTACAATGCTTGTTAGCTTGACCAAAGGAATGACAATGATGCGTTGACAAAGAAAGTTTAGATCGACTCCCGAAACCTTAAAGTACTAGGTAACCCTCCAAGTCGATCCCCTCTTCCTTGCCCCGGCTAAGGTCTATCCATGCCCGAACCGTTAATAGGCTCCCTACTATCCCCAATCATCTACAACTCTCTTTGACAAACAAAATCTAAAAATAAAAAAGATAAATGTGCAAGTGTTGCACATTTATTGCTTAGTAACTTCAAAAATTTATAACGTATCCTTGTTTATTCATCATCATAATATTTTTTTTCTTTTTTTCAATTACATTTTTTTTCTTTTCATTTTTTTAGCTTTATTTTATTTATTTATTTTTTACAAAGAGGGTAAAACTACTCCGATCACTCGTTGCTACTAGCAACTTACAATATTTTTCGATCAAGCACATGGAGCAATTGACGACTCCAAAATACAACACAAATATCCTATAGAGAGTGTTTGACGACGAGGCTAGTTGAGGCACTACCTCTAATTAAGCTCAAGGATAGCACGAAGCTAAAGCCAAACAAAGTTCCCAACGAGTTAAGCCACCTAAGTCCACTACATTCGATTGGCAATCTAAACTCCCTAACAAAATCATCAAAACCGCGTCACTTCGCCAAGGTTTCAAGCAAAAGTAACACACATGTTACTCGAATTAGCACAAGCAAGCATGCAAACAATCTTAAAATCCTAAGGCGAACTCTAACCACCACCCCACACTTAAAATCTAGCAATGTCCTCATTGCAAATTAAGATAAATAAAGCGGTAAGAAGTGTAGGGAAAAGAGAACGCCCCTATTCTCGAGCTTGTGATGACGCGGTTGTGCAAAGATCCTCTCCGGGAGTCGAGGCAAGCGATCTACAAGAAATTAACAAACGGTGGTTGCAAAAACAAACTATTTACAAAAAGGAAAATCTTTTTGGAATTTTTGAAATATCCATTTTGTTTTGGGGGGTTTTTTAAATTAGAAAGGGGATGGGTATAAATAAATAAAAATAAAACCAACGGCACACTATATAGAAAAACACTATAAATATTTTCTTATTATCTTTTTTTATTTTGTTTTGGATTTTTCAAGAGTTAGAAAAGAAATAAAAGAACATAATCGAATCAAAATAAATCAAACAAAAATAACATGCAAGTCTTATGAAAACAAAATAAAAAGGATAATGGGAGAATCAATGACGTCTCCTACGTCGGGGTTGGAGGTTTGCGTCCTTGTCCTCCTCTTCTTCTTCGTTCTCCTCGTTTTCCTCCTCGTCTCGATGCAATCGGCTCTCGATCAACAAGAGGGGGCTATGGAGGGCGCGGTGTGCTCTTTAGGCCCTTGCTTGCCCCGTGTCGAGCCGATCGAACCGAGCAAACTCTTGTTGTTAGAACTCGTGCCAACTCATGTCATGACCCGAGCCGGTGCTCGGGCCCCCGTGATGCGGGATTGCCGCATGGCTCATGCTTAACCAAAATGCGCGCCCGAACCGGCATTCGGGGCTTCCACGGAAACTGCGCCAAAATTTGATCGAAGATTTCTTAGCAATCAAAGAAATCGTCTCCACAATAATACGGAGTCGATTGTAGAGCGGTAAGTTTTCCTGAGTCGTGTCTCTCGAGGATAGATATAATCGGCGATCGGTGTTTTTAATTAATCTCTTGTTAATCTAAATTACACTAATTTTACCCTAAGAAAGCATTAAAGTCATTGGTTTGGTTTGAGTTTTATGCTAAGGCTTGAATGGAAATGAAAACTTGAAATTACTAAATAAGACACAAATTAGAGAGAATTAAAAGCTTGCTTGAAAGTAATTATTAATGATATTAATTAATTCTAATTAACAACATTACATAAATTAAAATGTATTAAATTAAGTAAATCTTGCAAATTGAAAGGGAATGTTGGAGGGAAAAACAAGCTTGAAATTGAAATTGGTGAAAAGGCATTAAATTGAAAAGAAGTCAAATTGCTTAAAAAGGAAAGTTCCATATGTCTTTTGAAAACCCCAGGTTTGCTTGGACAAATGGAGTAAAAAGCTTGAAGAGGAGCATTAATGGAGTTGCAAGAAGAACAAAAGAACAACAAGATAAAAATTAAAAGGAGGATTTAAAATGCAATGAACAACTTAAGCTAAAAATTAAACAACCAAAACCAAAGCAAGATCAACAACACAAACATAACACAACATAAAAGAGAAACTTTACTACCAATTTAATTTAGTTTTTAGTTTCGATCGACTGAGACGTCCAAAAATCCCAAATCTCTGGAATCCAGTCGATTTCGCCCTTCCAATCGACCCACCTATCGATCGACTGACAGTCGATCGAATGGTCGTCAGTCGATCGACTGGGTTGGCTGCTCTGGCTTGTTTTCTCGTTTCCGCTCCCTGCATCCGCCGGTTGTCGCTCCTTGTTCGCACTGTGTTTCCTTGCTTTGCCCATTCCCATCTGAGTCGAGTGGGATGCCTCCAAACGTGCACGAGTCACGCTTGGTCACCCTACGGCCAAAAATACGAAAAAGGGTAAAAATGTACGAAAAACGACTAAAAACCGTACAAGGTTATAAAAACCTAAAACTAACAAAATAGGCCAAAACGACTCCTAAAACCCGTAAATGCAAGTAAAACACATGCGAATGCGACACAAAAAGGTAACAAAAAAGTGTACAAAAAGTACAAATCAATCAACCACCAAGGAAACCTCCGATACGACATAGAAACGAATACGGAAGTGAACCAATTCGCCCCGAAGGACCGGCACAACCTCGAGAATATTGGGAAGATATTCAACGAAATATGATGGACCAGAATGAAGAGCGATGAGGAGGAGGAAATAGAAATCACCATCACCACAACCAAGATAACTATTCTGAGAGATCTTACCCTGGAGACGAGCAGATTAATGACTGGCTCATTAATAACCACTGCAATGAAAGGAACGAGTATGATAGAAACTACCTGAGGCCTAATAATCAGAGAGACATCCAAGGGGGGCGCGCGAACCAAGACAACGAGATTTCACAACCCCTCAGGTAGGTCCCTATAGTTCTGCTATTGTGTTGGGAAGAACTGCAAGAGACTTTGAGCTTAAACCTCATATAATTAATAACCTCCCGACGTTTCATGGTCTTGCCAATGAAGACCCGTTAGCTTTTCTTAAGGAATTTTATGCAGAAGTAAGTAGAATTCAATCACCGGGACTTCATCACGAGAATCTTCAAATGGTGTGTTTTCCAAGTTGTTTGAAAGATAAAGTGAAATCTTGGCTACTCTCATTAGAACCTTGATCATTGACTGATTGGCCAATGGTAAGGGATAAGTTTATTAATCAATACTACTCAGCATAAACGACGGGCCACATTAGGAGGCAAATCGCCAACTTTGTTCAGCAAGATTGGGAGTTGCTACACGAAGCATGGGAACGCTACAAAACTTTATTGGAAGCTTGTCCACATCATCACAACTCTCCAGGGATGGTTAACCAATTCTTTTATGAAGGAATTCTAGACTCTTACAAAAATAATGTTGAGACAGCTGCTGGAGGAGATTTTGGATACTTGACAGCGGTGGAAGCTAAGAAGTTGTTTGAGAGGATGAGCGAGAAATCCAGGCAAATGAGTTCTTGACCACGAAATATAAGAGTTAACGAGGCGACTGAGGTGCCAAGCAACGAAGTCGTTGAAACATGCAACCGCTGTGGAGAGCAAGGGCATTTGGTGGATACGTGCAAAATGGTGTGTTACGACGAATGCGAAGCCGAGGAATATGCCATTAAAGATCAAATGCGCCAACAAGACCTTCCAACTCATGAGCAGAGACCTCCAACTAAATTTTAAGCGCAACGTAACTCTCCTTATTTAAAATGGGACCCTGGAAACCCACATTACACTCCCATACAAACTGATTCACCACCACCCCCACCAAATAAATATCCAACAACTGGACCAACACCTGCTCCAATACAACCGAATGACCAATTGTTAATTTGGCAGCAAAACCAAGTCACCAAAACAATTAGAAATAGAGACGGGCTCACAAATCTGACTACGCAAGTTAATAAGCAGGGAGAAGTTTGAATGACCTCTCCAAAAAAGTGAAGAAATTAGAAACAATGTTAGGCCAAATGGAAGCATCTATGGCGAAGGTGGAAAACGAGAAAGGAAAATTTCCGAGCCAACCCGAGCAAGCTTCAGTTGTTCATGTTTTACGAAGCGGAAAGAAGGTAGATAATGGAATCGAACTAGAAGAGAAGGAGGAAGAAGTCGCAAAAATTCCAAATGCGGATTCGGCCAAGAATGACGACCCTAAACCAGTGGATCAAATGCATAAGTCACAAAATCCTTATATTTCGGGTTCATTAAAATGGAAGCTTACAAATCCACCCACCCCCACAAAAATTGATGATTCCTCTAAGTCTCCGACTCAACAACCGAAGCAGTTCACACCTACGATTCGAGACAAAGTTCCCTTTCCAAGTCGTCTACACACAGCCAAAGAAAACAAAAAGTTCATGGAGCTCTATAATCTGCTGAAAAATGTCAATATTAACCTTCCACTATTGGACGTAATCAAAACGATGCCCGCGTACGTTAAATTTTTCAAGGAGTTAGAGGGAACGACGACTGGAAACGACACAACGAGTTGAGTTAAACAAGGAGGTGAGCGCCATATGTAGGGGTTAGTTACCCAAAAAGGAGAAAGATCCAAGGAGTTTTTGCATAACTATTGCCTTGGGAAATGGGAAAACGGCACGTGGAATGCTTGACCTTGGTGCAGGGATTAATTTGATGTCGTATTCACTATATAAAGAATTTGACCATGGAACAATGAGGACAACTACGATGCGACTGCAATTGGCGGATCGATCAATTAGATAACTGCTTGGCATAGTTGAAGATGTATTAGTTCAAGTCGGCGAACTTGTATTTCCGGTTGATTTTGTCATACTTGATGTCGGCGAAGTTCCAAAAGAAGGCACGGAGCATACTATTTTGCTAGGGCGACCATTCATGTCCACCTCTCATACATTAATTGACGTGCACGAGGGGAGAATGAGCTTATCCATTTTTGGAGAGACAGTCACATTTTTGCTTAAAGAAATTCACAACACTCCTTCTCCGTTCATGCACGAAGATTTTTCATTTATTGATCCTATTGCATCTTGCATTCACGAACTAAAAGAGATCACTTTGTTAGATGCGTTAAGCGTCGAGGACGACACAGAATTTTTGAACAGGGTGGCAGAAATGTTGGAAATAGATTTGAACGAATTCACCGAAGATTATGAAGAATTTGAAGATTTTGTTGAAGAATTGTGCGAAATAGCTAATGCACTTGAACTTGGGCTGAAAGTGGAGTTGAAACCACTACCAAGTCATTTAAAGTATCTTTTCCTCGAGCCCAAGGAAACAAAACCCATCATCATATATTCAGCATTGGCGGAACACGAGGAAAAAGAATTGATTAAGGTACTGAGCACCCACAAAGAAGCCATAGGATGGAGCATTAGCGATATCAAAGGGATAAGCCCTGTTACTTGCATGCACCGAATCGAGCTAGAAGCCGATGCTAGACCTGTGAGGGATAGTCAACGAAGACTAACGCCAACACATTATGAGGTGGTCAAAAAGGAAAATTTGAAGCTTAAAGATGAAGGGATTATTTTTGCTATCTCTGATAGTAAGTGGGTGAGCCCAGTCCATGTAGTTCCGAAGAAAGGAGGCATCACCATAACCGAAAATAAAAAAGGCGAGATAGTCCCAACCCGACTGACTACTGGATGGCGTATGTATATCGATTATAGGAAACTAAATGCATCCACTCGTAAAGATCACTTTCCTTTGCCGTTCATAGACCAACTTCTCGAGAAGCTTGCCGGACACGAATTCTATTATTTTTTGGATGGCCTTTCGGGCTATTACCAAGTAGCCATTGCTCCGGAAGATCGAATCAAGACGACATTCACATGCCCCTTTGGCACATTTGCTTTTCGAAGAATGCCTTTCGGTCTGTGCAACGCACCAGCGACTTTTCAAAGGTGCATGCTTTCAATTTTTACTGATTTTATTGATGATTTTCTTGAGGTATTCATGGATGATTTTTCAATTTTTGGTTCGTCTTTCGAGAATTACTTATCTAATTTATCTAAGGTTTTGGAACGTTGCATTGAGAAGAATCTTACGTTAAGTTGGGAGAAATCCCATTTTATGGTAAAAAGTGGTACGATTTTAGGTCAAGTTGTTTCTAATAAGGGGTTGGAGGTTGATAAAGCTAAAATTGATGTAATCAAAACCCTTCCTCCCCCACGAGATGTTAAGGGAATTAGGAGTTTTCTTGGTCATGCAGGTTTTTATAGACGTTTTATTAAAGATTTTTCAAAAATTAGTCGTCCTCTTTGCAAACTTTTGACTTTAGACACTCCTTTTGTTTTTAATGAAGAATGTATGAATGCGTTTAATGAGCTTAAATAGAGCCTTACTTCTGCCCCTGTAGTTGTTGCACCTGATTGGACTCTACCTTTTGAAATAATGTGCGATGCTTCTAATGAAGCGGTGGGGTCCGTTTTAGAACAATGTGTGGATAAGTTGCTGAGAGTTATTTATTATGCAAGTTATATGTTAAACGATGCCCAACGTAATTACACCACAACTGAAAAAGAATTGTTGGCAGTTGTATTTTCACTTGACAAATTTAGATCCTATATAGTTGGAGCGAAAGTAATTGTACACACGGATCATGCTGCATTGCGTCATTTATTTTTTAAGCCTCAAAGTAAACCACGTCTTATTAGGTGGATATTATTGCTGCAAGAATTTGATGTGGAAATTAAAGATAGACGAGGATGTGAAAACATTGTAGCTGATCACTTATCTAGGATGATAATTGAGGAAAACGAAGGCGAAAGTTTATGATTAACGATTTATTCCCTTGTGAGAACGCGTTTAATCTTGAGCAATTAATTACTCCTTGGTATGCTGAGATTGTGAATTATCTTGCTTGCAAAATTATACCTAACCATTTATCCTACCAAGAAAGGAAGAGATTTTTAAGTAAATGCAGGGATTACTTTTGGGATGATCCCTATGTTTTCAAACGCTGTAAGGATGGGCTTAACAGATGATGCATTCCAAACGATGAAATGGGGAGCATATTGCAATTTTTCCATGACCATGGAGGGCATTTTGGAGCTCAAAAGACATCATTTAAGGTGTTACAAGCTGGTTTCTATTAGCCAAGTTTATTTTCCGATGCATTTGAATATTGCAAAACGTGCGACAACTGGCAACGAACCGGCAACATAGGAAAGTGAGATGAAATGCCGCAAGTACCTAATAATTGGTAGAAATTTTTGATGTATGGGGAATAGATTTCATGGGACCCTTTCTTAAAAGTGTAGGTTTCGAGTATATTCTAGTAGGAGTCGATTATGTGTCCAAACGGGTGGAAGCAATCCCCGCTCGAAGAGCTAATGCAGAGGTCGTTCTTAAATTTCTACAAGAAAATATTTTTAGTAGATTCGGGGTGCCAAAATCAATTATAAGTGATGGAGGGAGCCATTTTTGCAACTGAGCCTTTGCAATGTTAATGACAATATATGGGGTCCGGTACAAGTTAGCTACTCCATACCACCCTCAAACTTGTAGACAAGTCGAAATAAGCAATCGTCAGCTGAAGGCTATCCTCGAGAAAACAGTTGTACCAAGTCGGAAGGATTGGGCAGTTAAACTTATTGACGCATTGTGGGCCTATCGACGGCCTATAAGAAAGTCCTTTTCGACTCATCTATGGGAAGGTGTGCCATCTGCCCATTTAAATAGAGCACCGAGCAAATTGGGCTATTCGTAAGTTAAATATGAACTACGACGAGGCGGGTGAATATAGAAAATTGGAGTTGACCGAGCTTGAAGAGTTTTGAAACAAACCCTATGACATTTCGTGGAGGCAAAAGAAGATGACGAAGAATCGCCACGATCGAAGACTAATTAACAAGCGATTGGAGGTAGGTAAGTTAGCTCTGGTCTATAATTCTAGATTGAAGATCTTTCCAGGTAAGCTAAAGTCAAGATGGACTGGCCCGTTTGTGATCAAAGAAATCAATGAATTTGGAGCGGTCACTCTTTACGATGAAAAAAAAGATGTAACGTTTCAAGTTAACGGACACCGAGTTAAGCTGTATTGTGATGGAGATACAATGAGTCAAGATCGTGAGATGTTGAAGTTAGTGGACCCACCTCCGGTTACAAATTAGTCACAAAAACTCGCGTCGAGCAAGCAACGTTAAAAGATGCGCTTCTTGGGAGGCAACCCAAGCACTTGTATCGTTTTTTCTTTTCTTTTCTTTTCTTTTTGATTTTATTTGAGTGTTTCTTCAATTTATTTTGCTGTGGTACGTTTACGCGATGTTGATGTGCAGAATTAATTAAAATTTACCTAATCTAGGAGTTTAACGGTTACCTAGCGGTAACCAATACTGCTAAAGTCACCGTTGGGAAGTGGCTGGAAGGTTAACGGCAGTAACCATTACCGGGACCAACTTTGCAAAATTTGGAAAGATTTGGACTGCGATTTTTGGGTATTTTATTTCCAATAGGTAAGTAAGTTTATGGTAATATTTTGCACGAATTTTGGCTGAGTTTTAAGTCTAGATCTACTTCCTTAGGAGAGTTCTAAATTGAATAGGTAAGTTTAAATATCTCCTACCTTAATTAAAACTGGGAAAAATCTAGGACTCCTATTTTCAAGAACCAATAATTCCTATATAAATCACCCCTCAGGCACCCTATATTTCAAAATTCTCTTTTGTTCTAAACCCCCTTACACAAGAAAATAAAAATTCTCCAAGTTTCCCAACACCATGAGGCCAATTCCACAAACAACCAACAACCACGAAGATAGGTGGATGCTGAGAAGTAAGCACCAAGAAGAGTTGGCCAAGATGCAAGTTGAAATCGAGAGGGTGAAGGCCACGAATAATGGTCTCCAACTAGACGAAGTCAATACCACCCTCAAGATCAACGCACTAGAAGATAATTTGAAGAAAGCGGGAGAGGTGCATGCGGGGTTGAGAAACACTA
This sequence comes from Phtheirospermum japonicum, assembly GCA_014905375.1. Taxonomy (NCBI): domain Eukaryota; kingdom Viridiplantae; phylum Streptophyta; class Magnoliopsida; order Lamiales; family Orobanchaceae; genus Phtheirospermum; species Phtheirospermum japonicum. Next base: position 787,961 of record BMAC01000534.1, on the reverse strand, counting down.
TTTCCCAACTAAAGGGAGCCATCAAGGAACTGAAGGTGGAAAAGCGTGATCTCGAACAAAGGATGGACGACCCAAGTGAGCATGATGTGTCTATGGACGAGCTTCACGATCAACTCCTCATGGCTAGAGAGGAGATTGAAAAACTAATCATTCAAAATACTGGGATTCTGTGGAGTGAAGCCGCTTTTGCAAACGAAATAATGATTTGGGAAAAACGTCTTGAAGATAAGGAGGCCGAATTGGCTGAGGCAGAGCAAGACGGAATGGACCTCTTGTGAGAGAATTACGAGATCCGAGAAGAGAAGTTCGCACTCCTACGTCGAGTCCACGAGCTGGAAGCCCAAGTTAAAAATCTTGAAGAGGGCAACGCAGTGCACGAGTGGAACATAAGATATTGAAAGCAGCGTCTAGAAAAGGCTAATGATAAGATTGACGAGCTAGAGAACATACACTAGGATCCCCTTAGTCCCTTAGGACGTTTCCACTAGCTAATTATTTATGCACTATTTAAGTTTTCAATTATAGAGTCATAGGATTGTCATCCTATTCTATCTAGTTTATTTTATCGCAATTTCAATTTTATTTCAATTCCGTTGTCTAAGTATCTCGAGTCAACATTAATACAAATTTTATTTTAATTCCTCCTGCGTCGTTTATATTTAGATATTTCTTTTATGCTTGGAAGTATTTGATTTTCTTGAGAGATTGTGCAGTTTTCTCATCATGTAGCGGTATTCTTACCATTGGATTCGTCGTTACCCACCAGCAGGAATTCTAGCGGTATGGCTAGCGATTATACTTACCGTTATGCCTTACCGTTAACTCATTAAAAGCCCGGCCCAAGGTAAGTATACATAGGAATTTTCTAGGGTTAATCGTCACTTTTTCCAAACCGCTAGAACCAAAGCATGCCGCTGCCCATTCCGAAGTATTACCACTACCCAGACAAAATGATTTGTACATATTTGTATGTGATTTTCGTGTGTTTTTGCATCGTATGTTGTGTGCTTTTATGTGTTTTAAGTTTATCTTTTTATCGTTTTTCTTACTTTTTTATGTTTTTCGTTCTTATGGTGTTTAATGTGTTTTTACTTAATTTTGTATGAAATAAATCTAACTTTGTTCAATGTTAATATCTCAGCTCAAAACGAGGAAAACGGGACGAGCGACGAGCCGAAGCCATGCAGGTGCGTCGACTGACGCACCGTCGACGCACTATCGACGCTACGCCTGCGTCGACTGACGCACCGTCGACGCAAAGGTTCTGAAGCGTCGATCTTACGCCCGTCAGTCGACGCTCCGTCGACGCAAAGGTTCTGAAGCGTCGATCCTAGGCCCGTCAGTCGACGCACTGCTTGTCGACGCGTGCAGCCTGGCTCGCGTCGACCGACGCACCGTTGACGCTCCGTCGACGCAAATGTTCTGAAGCGTCGATCCGTGGCCCGTCAGTCGACGCTCTGCTTGGTCGACGCATGCAGCCTGGCTCGCGTCGACTGACGCACCGTCGACGCTCCGGCAGTTTGAGCGGTTATTTTCGAAAAATCTATAAAATCCGGAGGTTTTCTTCATTTTAGAACCAGACTTCGAGGGGGCAAGGTCCATAGCACTTATAAATACATTCCCCTTTCATTTTACATCATATTTGAAGATTTCGTTCGAAGATTGCATCGAAGGCTCGTTTCTACGCTTACCATCGTTGCTTGTCATCGTTTATCGTTGAAGCTTGAACAATTGCTGCAGATTTTCATGAACTATAAGTTGTACTTTCTATTCTAGTAGTTTGGCTTTGGATTTAACTTTCATGAGTTGTATTTTCCTTTATCAGATTATTAGTTCGACTATGTTATTTTAGTAATGCAAGTGTTTTCAATTTACTAGTTTGATATTAATGCTTTTCGTTTTTAATTATCTGAATTTTCATGTTTCTAATTAGGTTTGATTAGTTAATTAGGTTTTTAATAATTGCATGCTCGTTTTTAAATTTGTAGTTGTAGAACCCTTTTTATCAAAGAAATGGATCGTGTGTTTAATTATAAAA